>JAZKLR010000642.1:0-506389 GCA_037103525.1 Ganaspis brasiliensis | reverse complement strand
GAAGCAATACTTCCATTAAAAGAAAACAAAAATTTCCAATGACATTGGCTAAGTACCAATCAGTTTAAAATACATTAACTATTATAGGCATAATAATAATAATAATAATAATAATAATAATAATAATAATAACTAGCGTAATGAACCTCGCTCGCTAACGCTCGCTCGGTGATTATTATTAATTTAATTGTTTATTGATGTGGACATTTCATAAAATATTAGTGAACTTATTGTTCATTGAATGTTTAATATTTTTTTTACAAATTTTTTATATTTTAATAATTTTTATTGTCATGTTTTATTATTATAAAAATTTTTAAAAATTAATTATCATATTAACGTGGGGGTATGGTCTCACGGGCGAAAAAAAATACCTTTTAAACTATTTTTTTTACGAAACTACTAAATATTTTTAAATGATTTTATTCTTACATTATTTTGTAACATTTGAAGTGAGTTCTCACTTAAAAGAAAAAAAAATATTTGAAATTAAACGCAGGCCCGGATTGGCCATTCAGGATACCGGGAAAAATCCCGGTGGGCCGCCGCCAGGCGGGCCGGTATTTTTGTAGGTCTAATTAATAATTTAATTTATGTAATTAAATTTCATTTAACTTTCAATTACTCTTTTCTATTTTCAATTAATTTTACAACATTCAATCATTTTCGGCTTCTTTCTATATTCTTTTCAATCACAGAAATTGTAGAATTTCAATTAAATTGTTCAATTCTACAACTATTTTTTACAATTCTTATTTATTATTATCTTCAACTTTCAATTCCATTCTTCAATTTTCAATTCCATTCTTCAGTTTTCAATTATTATTTTTTTCTATATTCAAGAATTCTAGACATTTTCAATTACTTCTTTCAATTTTTAATTACATTTTTTAAATTTCCATTACATTCCTCAATTTTCAATTATCTCCTTCAATTTTTTCAATCCTCAATAATTCTCAAAAAATTTTATAACTAATCTTTAACTTTTTAAATTATTTTGTTCTCTTGACCATTATTTCTTAGTGCTTTACGATATCAAGACGATATCATATTTGAGCAATATTGATATTGATCTCAAAATCTCTTGACCATCCAAAAATGTTCTCGAGTTGATAATATCGACCTAAAATAACTAAAAAATGACGAAAATAATTGACAAATGAAAAAAATTGGAATAATGACAAGATTAATAAATCGACAATTGACAAAAATAATTTAAAAAATTAAAGAACAAGTATAATATTTTAAAAAAACAATTGGAAATTAAAAAAGGAAAAAAATTACAGAAATAATAATAATTGAAAAAAATTTTAATTTTAAAAAATTGACCTGGATTGAAATTTGAAGAAATAATCACAAATTGATAAGAAGAAAATAATATTAAAAATTGCCAAAATAATTAAAAAATGAAGAAAATAATTGTGAATTAGACAGAAAAATTGAGGAATTAAGGAGTTAAATTGAGATTTCAAAAAGTTAAAGTTGGTTGAAAATCGAAGAAAATAATTTCAAATTAGAAGAAATAGTTGAAAATTGAAGAAAAAAATTCAAAATTAAAGAAAATAATAATTGTGAATTTAAGAGGATAGTTGAAAAATTGAATTGAAAGTTCAAGAAAAATATTGTTAATTGAAAAAATCATCGAAAAAAGCCGAGAATTATTAAATATTGAAGAAAATAATTGCCAATTGGAACAAATTCTAAACATGGCAAGATTATTAAATTAAAAACTGACAGAAATAATTTTAAACAGAAAAAGATAAACATGAAATTAAAAAAAAAACTAAAAAAGAAAGAAAATGATAGGAATAGTTCTAGAAACAATTGAAAGTTTAATTGCTTTTTGAAAAATTAAACTTTATTAAAATTTGAAGAAAATACTTCCAAATTGAGAGAATAATTGAAAATGAAAAAAAGTATCAATAAAAGACAAGAATTGTGATTGGATACAAATAATTAAAGAATTAAAGAACTGAATTGAAATTTCAAGAAAATGATTAATAATTGAATAATATGAAAGAAAATAATTGAAAAAAGACGAAAATAAAGGACAATTGCAAAAAATTCGAAAAATTGCAACATTAAAAAGTTTACATTTCAACAGAATTATCTTAAAAGTTAAGAATGTAAATTAAAATTTAGAACAGAAATAACTATGAATAAAAATTGAAAGAAAATTACTGTAGTAATTGTAGAAAATAATTGTAAATTTAATTGGATTATAAAAAATTGAACTGGATTGAAATTCTTGGATAATAATTGCCTACTGAAGGAAACAAGTGAAAATTTAAAAAATAATTGAAAAAAAATCGAGAATTATTGAATATTGACTGAAATAATTAAAAATTCAAGTAAATAATTGAAAACTGAAAAATAATTGAAAAAATGAGAATATTTGAAAACTGAAAAAGTAATTGAAAACTGAAAAAAAATAATTGAAAAACCGACAATATTTGAAAATCGAAGAAAATAATTGAAAACTGAAAAAATAATTGAAAAAACGAGAATATTTGAAAACTGAAAAGAATAATTGAAAAAAACCGAAAATATTTGAAAATTGAAGAAAATAGTTGAAAACTGGAAAAACAATTGAAAAAATGAGAATTATTGAATATTGAAGAAAACAATTGAAAATTGATAAAAATATTGAAAGAAGCCGAAAATTATTGAACATTAAAGAGAATATTTGAAAATTGAAAAACATGATTAAAAATTAATTAAAATAATAGTGAATAGAAGAAAATAATTGAGATTTGAAGAAAATAATTGTAAATTAAAAAAAGTAATTGGGTATTCAAATATTGAAAAAATGATTTTCAGGTGAATGAAAGCCGACTTTTTTTATGCTAAAGGGGGCAAAGTAGATAGAAATTCATTCTGAGCGATTTTTAAAGCCGGGGAATTCGCTAAAAAACTTTTTATTATATTTGTTTAATAGAAGTTGTCCATTTTTTGTCCTTTAAAATTGGTTAAAACCAGATTGAGGTGTTCATTAAACTAAGAAATTACTGCTGCTTTCGTACAAATGGCAGTAGAGAATGCTACTGTTCAAGAAATTCCAAATAATTAAATTATTGATAAGTTTAAATAAAATAATTTAATAATTTAATATTTTTATATTTTAGTTTTAAATGTTAATAAAAATTTTCAATTATATAGAAAGGGGCCGCTTTGAATATCTTTCCCGGGCCGCTTTTAATTCCCAATCCGGCCCTAAATTGCACATTTAATAATTGGATTGAAAAACGAAAAAAATATTTAAAAATTGAAGATTGAAATTGAAATTCAAAGAATATATAATTAAAAATTGAAAAAAGTAATTGAAAAAAGCCGAGATAATTAATTGATATTTAGATCATTGGAAATTGAGATCATTAAAATTTTGAAATAATTATTTTTAATGAAAATCTAAATTAGTAATTAAGAATCAATATATATTCAAGTTTAAATTTATTGAAGTTTGAATTCATCTATATTTTTATTGGTTATTAGGCTTTAAATTATCTAAATTTTAATCAATCCTTGCGTTTTTAATATTCTGATTATTAATAACTAAACATTTAAAGTTTTCACAATTTTAATTTTTTTTTTTTTGTAAATATGAATTTCACTTAATTTCAAATTTCATTAGGCCCAATTTTCATTGATTCAAACTATATAGTCTAAATTATTATTTTAAAAATTTGGACTGATTAAAGCTTTAATATACAATAAAATTTTTTTGTATATTTAGGAGTTTTTATATAATGGTGAATGTTAAAAATAATTTAAATATGCATTATTAGATTTTGAAAAAATGTAAAGTTTATAACAGTTTAAATTTGAATTAAATAAAATTTTTATTATTTAAAATTTAAAGGAATTTAAAAAAAATTAAATATAAGTCTTCAGAGTTTAACAAATAAAAATTTGAATTAATTGAAGTTTAAATAAATTTGAGTCAACATTTTGTTGAAACTGTTTTTTATCATTTTCATCAGTTTTTAATTTACATTTTATTATTCTCCTCCAATTTTATAATTATTCATTAAAAAAAAAAACATTTTTTAATCCCGATTATTCTCACCATACTTCATTTTTTTTTTCAATTGTTATTTATTTTTTTTAACAGTTAATTATTTTCGTCATATTGTAAGTTTATTTTTTAATTATCAATTATTTTCTTGATATTTTCATTTAATTCTTTAATTTTCAATTTATTTCTTCAATTTTTAATTACTTTCTGCAATTCTCAAATATTTTCTTTCATTTTCAATTATTTTTATCGATTTTCCATTAATTCCTCAATATTCAATAATTCTCGGATTTTATCAATTACTTTTTTCACTCATCAAAATCGTTTTAAAATTTCAATTCGATTGCTGTTATTATTATTATTATTTTTGCCTATTTTTTATTATTATTTTGATTATCATTAAAATTTTTTAATTTTAAAGATAATTCTTCAATTATTTTCTTTAATTGTTAATTTCATTCTTCAATTTTTAAGTTTATTGCACAAATTTCATTTCAATTCTTCAATTTTTAATTGCTTTCTTCAATTTTTAATTATTTTTTTCGATTTTTAATCCAGTTGTTAAATGTGCATTCATTTACAACAATTATTCCTTTAATTTTCTTAATTTTTCAATTTGCAATTATTTTCTTTAAATTTAATATTTCTTGTTTAATTTTTTCAATTATTTTTTTCAGTTGTCCATTACTCTAGTCATTTTTCGAATTTGGTTTTTAATTGACAGTTATTTTTGTTATTTTTCACATATTTTCATGAATTATTTAATTATTCTCGTCATTTTTCAACTATTACTTTCCACAATTTTCAATTATTTTCTACATTATTATTGACATTATTTTTGTCATTTTGGAATTATTACTTTCAATTTTTCAACATTTTTATAATTTCTGGATTAATTTGCTGAACTTTCAAATATTTCAAATGTTTCTTTTGTTCAATTTTTATTTATTTTTATTACTTTGCAATGGTTTTCTTCATCTTTAAATATTTGCATTATTTTTTAATTAATTTCCTTAATTTGCAATTATTTTCACAAATTTAGATTATTGTCAACAATTTTCTATATTTTAAACAATTTTCTCAATTATTTTCATTTTCTTAAAAATAAATTTTGCAATTTTTCTATTATTGTCTACAATTTCTAATTATTTTTATTACTTTTGCATAACTTTCCAAAATCTCAATTATTTTATCTGAAATTTCAATTATTCCATTCAATTTTCAATTATTTCTATGATTATTAATATTATTTTCTTAAATTTTTAATTACTTTCGTTCTTTTTCATACATTCAAAATGGGTTTTAATTATATATTTTTAATTGAAAATTGTTCTCTTCAATTTTGAATTACGCTTATATTTTTTCATTTATTTTCTTTTTTTCAAGGAACCTGAAAGTTTTAAGTATTTATTTAAAAATTTTTTAAACGTTTTTTTATTAAAATGTATTATGTAATTTTTAAAATTATTTTCTCAAATTTTAATTATTTTATTTATAAATAATAAATTATTTTATAAATTTATAAATTATTTTCTTTATTTTTAAAATATTTTTATGATTTTTTAAATTATTTTCCCACTGAATAACATAATTATAATGGCAACTCATTTTCTATAAAAGTTGTCTAGTTTATATATCACAATTTTTCTGAAAGGATTTTAATGTATAACTGATAAATTAAAAAAAAGAAACGCGAGTTGTGCATTTCGAGCATCTTGCGAAATTAGCCGCAATTATTAGTAAATAAAAAAATTCTAAATTACGTATAATCACCACTATTTGAAAGAAAAAATTATTTAGAGTGGAAGTTAATTGCTAAAATAATTGTTATTTAAAGAGATATTGGGCTTTAGATAATTATTAATTATAGGACGATTATTTATTGACTATAAATACTCCAATTCTCAAGTTAAGCTTCAAAAGTGATTCTAGTTAACACTACTGAACTGTCTTTTCTTTAAAAATGAAGGTGTCAATATTGGCTTATTTAATGCTATTCTTTGCGCTAATAGCATACGCTGCTGCTGATGATTGCGATGCAGGTGAGTAAAAAAAAATAAAATGTTTAATATTTTACATGAATCTTGGAGAAAATAAATTAATTAAAGAGAAACAAAGTAAAAAATGTAACATTGGTACATGTGTCTCCGATTTTTTCATTACTTCTCAGGGTGAAGTCATATGCAGAGGATTAGGGAATCAGAGGAATAGGATAGACCAATCAGAAAATGCTTTCCAATGTTTGCTAATTATCTGATTGATCTATTCTATTTCCCTGATCCTCTCATCCTCAGCATTTGACTTCACCCTTGAAGCAAACTCAAGACACAGTCCAATTTTGGTGTAAAAGCGTCGACGTTAAGCGTAAACTATGTGAGTGAGTGAGAACGTGAAATATGTTCAGCTCTTTCTATCCTACGGTTTTCGCTTTTCGCCGACTCTTTCTCGCCAACATGGAACTGTTCCTTTAGAGTTTCATTCTGTGTTACGGGCTTTAGTTGTCGCGTCTACTAGGCTTTTTGTGTAGGATAATTATTCCTACTAATTTATTAACATGCATATATTTTATATAAATATGTTTGTCTGTGTGAAAGCTTGCTGGAATAATAGAGCTGCCGATATTTGGGCTGTTGGTAAGAAGAAAAGATCGACTACTTTCGAAGCTTTGAAGAATCGAAAGTAACTATCAATCAGGGTAAGAATAAAAGGGTGCTTTTTATATAATAGAGTATTTCAATGTGACGTTAGTTGACTACCAGATGTTAAAATCCGCGCATATATTTATTCTGCCGACGCATAATAAATATATATATATATATATAATAAACGTATAAAAGTCAGTTTTATTACTATGTTTATACACACGTCGGTAAAATAAATATCTGCGCAAAATTAACATCTGGTAGGCAAGTGGCGTGATGGCGTCACATTAAAATATACAAATAATCAATTAAGGTGAAATCCCATGTAAGCAGAAATCGTAAAACCAAAAAACAGAAAATCATGAGAGTGAGAGAGATGGGTTGATATCACTCACTCACTCACTCTCATACCTTTCTACTTTCGGTTTTACGCTTTCTGCTCACATGGGATTTTACCCTTATAAAATTTAACGTAATTTTTTCAGATCATCTATTATCCAAAATCGAAGATTGGTTCAAATTTGGAAATTTACTTTCGAGAAACTTCTTGTATATGTATTGAAGCAATAATAAAAACTGTAAAAAAGAAATTGTATTCTTTTTTATAATTAAATTGAACTGTTTAACCTACTCTCCTTTATAAAGGGTCACGTGGCGTAAACGCGTCGGTGACGAGCGAAATTTATGCGCTAGTAAATAATAAAAAATTAGGAAAAATAATTGAAAATTTAAAAAAAAATGATTAAAAATTGAGATAAATTATATAAAATACAAAAAAACAATAAAAATTTAAGATAATATTTGAAAAAATTACATAATACCTATATTTAAATAAAGGAAAGTTAAAGAAAATTTTAGAAAAATACTTAAAACTTTCAGACATTCATTGAAAATAAAAAGAAAATAATTAAAAATTAGAGAAAATAAATAAAACAAGATAAACATAATTTAAAATAGAAGAGAATGAATTTTAATTAAACATCAGAAACAATGTTAAACTTTTTTGGAAATTACCAAAAAGAACGAAAGTGATTGAAAATTGAAGAAAATAATATAAGAAATCATATAAATAATTGAAAATTGAATGAAATAATTTAAATCTCAGATAAATGGTTTAAAATTGTGGAAATTATAAAAGAAATGCAAAAAATTGATAATTAAAGGATATGAATTTTGGAAAATAATTAAAAAGTGATTTTACAATTTAAAAAATTTAAAGAAAATAATTGAAATATAATACAAATAATGATAGGTTGTAATAAATAAATCATATTTGAGTGAAATAATTAAACAAATTAAAAAATTTTTTTTAAATAAAAAAAATAATTAAAATTTGAGAAAATTACATGAAGATCTTAAAATCAATTAAAAAAAATGAGAATAACTGAAAATTGGAGAAAAGAATTGAAGAAAGCTAAAAATAAGTGAAATTTACGATAATAAATAAAATAATTTGGAACTTAAGAAAACAAATAAAAATAATTAAAAATTAAAGAAAATAATTGAAATTTTAAAAAAATACTTAGAAATCTTAGAAAATAATTGAAAAATGATAAAATTAATTCAAAATTGAAAAAAATAATTGAAATATGCTGAAAATAATTTAAGATTGTAAAAAATAATTGAAATCTATTAAATATGAGATATTGAAAACAGTGAATAAAAATTGAGGGAAATAACTGAAAAAATCATAAAATATTTTTTTAAAAAAGAAAATATTTAAAAAATTACCTAAATACTTTAATTAAACAGATTAATTAAAAAATCAAACATTGATGAAAATTATTCCAAAAAAATGAAAATAATTAAAAATCAGAGAAAATAATATATAATTACAGAATTTGTTTTTAAGCAAAAGAAAAAACAAAATTTGAAAAATCGTTTAAAAATTGAAAATTGAAGACTTTTTCTAAATTTGAGATAAAAACTAAAAATTTAGGAAATTAATTGAAAAATAATGAAAATATTACAAGATGGAGAAAATACTTGCAAATTAATAAAAAGAAAATAAAATTTAAAAAAATAATTAAAAATTGTGATATTTATATACTATTACAGTTCAGTAAATTAATACAAAAATTATAAAAATGATTAAAAATTGAAAGTAATAATTGCAAAATGACAAAGATAAATTAAAAAAATTACTTTAAATTTGCCATGAATAGTATAAAATTAAGAAATAAATAATAAAATTAATTTAATGTTAAGAAAAAATAATTAAAATTGAAAAGATGATTTAGAAAACTAAACAAAATAATTGATTTATTTATTTATTTATTACAAACACCCGCAGTCCAAAAGGACCATATAAGGGTAACTTCAATTCAAGTCTTAACAGTACAGTTATTATAAAGATTTCAAATATAAATTTAGGATTTTAAGAAATTGGCTGCTTTTAGTATAAAATAAATCTAAATCCGGTTTCAAAGAATTGAACATTTTGTTAATGTGGTAACACGCAAAATAAATCGGAGCCTCAGAACCAAAAAAAAATAATTGAAATTTGAAGAAGATAAATTTAGGATTTAGGGAAACAATTTAAAAACAATTTAAAAAATTAGAAGTTGTAGAAAATAGTTAAAAAAAGATCGAATTAATTCAAAATTGAAAAAAAATTGAAATATGCTCAAATAATTTAAGATTGAGAAAAGTAATTAAATAAATCATAGAATATATTTTTTAAAAAAGAAAATAATTATAAGAAAATAACCGAAAATTGATGAAAATATTTATTGAAATTTTAGAAAATTATGCAAAAAGAATGAAAATAATTAAAAATCGGAAAAAATAATATAAAAGTACAGAATTTGTTTTTAAGTTAAAGAAAAGAATTAAAAAATCGTTTAAAAAATTAAAATTGAAGACAATAATCAAAATTTCAAATAGTAACTGAAAATTTAGGAAATTAATTGAAAAATAATGAAATTATTAAAAGATGGAAAATGATTAAAAATTGAAAATAATAATTGCAAAATGACAAAAATAATGGTAAATTGATTGAAAAAACTAATGAAAATAATTGAAATTTGAGGAAGATAAATTAAAGATTAAGGGAAATGATTTAAAAACAATTTAAAATAATTAAGAAGTTTAAGTTAAGTTTTTAATTTACATTTTATTATTCTCCTCCAATTTTATAATGATTCATTAAAAAAAAAAAATTAGACTTAACTATTTAACCTATTTTCCTTTATAAAGGTTCCATGTTGGCGTAAAAGCGTCGGTGACGAGAGAAATTATTAATTATTAATTGATTCTCGAATTTTGATTAGGTGTCTCAAAAAATTATATGGAAAATGTTAATCTTATAATATCAACGTTATATTCCTTTAAAATAGTTTTAAAAAGTTAAGGGCTTAATAGAAAAATGGGATAAAAAAACAGTGGAAGCGAAAGTAGAATAAATAATGACTTTGGTGAAAACAAGAAATAAGTTGAGCACTGGGAGCAAAAACGAGTTAATTTGCTTTTTTAAAATAATATATTTTTTTTTAGAACGAGTCTTTCAGAATAATAAAAATGTATGCAGAAAAATATGAAAACTTTTTTCAAATTAAAAAACAAATTCTCTAAACTAATAGATAAATTAAAACTTTAAAAAACATTAATTATAAATTTCAAAAATTTTAAAATATATTTATTGACATTTTTCTAACTTTGAATAATATATTTTTTAATCATCCATTCATAGATTGATTATTCTTGATCATATTTGATTATTCGAAGATATAGCAATAAACATTTAATTTAAACAAAAAAATTGAAATTTAAAGAAAATTATAGATATAATTGCTAAAAATAATTGCAAAAACCACTGGATTGAAAATAAAAAACAAAAAAAATTGAAATAGAAAAAAAAATAAAAAATTTGAGAAAATAATAAGAAATTGAAAAATGGAATTGAAAAATTAAAAAAAATATCTGCAAAATGACTAGATTAATAGACAACTGAAAAAATAATTGATAAAATTTAGCAAAAACTTTAAATTTTAAGAAAATAATTCCAAATTGAAAAATTAAGAAAATTATAGGAATAATTGTTGGAAATAATTGCACATTTAATAATTGGATTGAAAAACGAAAAAAATATTTAAAAATTGAAGATTGAAATTTAAATTTAAAGAATATATAATTAAAAATTGAAAAAAGTAATTGAAAAAAGCCGAGATAATTAATTGATATTTAGATCATTGGAAATTGAGATCATTAAAATTTTGAAATAATTATTTTTAAAGAAAATCTAAATTAGTAATTAAGAATCAATATAGATTCAAGTTTTAATTTATTGAAGTTTGAATTCATCTAAATTTTTATTGGTTATTAGGCTTTAAATTATCTAAATTTTAATAAATCCTTGCGTTTTTATTATTCTGATTATTAATAACTAAACATTTAAAGTTTTCACAATTTTAATTTTTTTTTTGTAAATATAAATTTCACTTAATTTCAAATTTCATTAGGCCCAATTTTTATTGATTCAAACTATATAGTCTAAATTATTATTTTCAAAATTTGGACTGATTAAAGCTTTAATATACGATGACATTTTTTTGTATAATTAGAAGTTTTTATATAATGGTGAATGTTAAAAATAATTTAAATATGCATTATTAGATTTTGAAAAAATGTAAAGTTTATAACAGTTTAAATTTGAATTAAATAAAATTTTTATTATTTAAAATTTAAAGGAATTTAAAAAAAATTAAATATAAGTCTTCAGAGTTTAACAAATAAAAATTTGAATTAATTGAAGTTTAAATAAATTTGAGTCAACATTTTGTTGAAACTGTTTTTTATCATTTTCATCAGTTTTTAATTTACATTTTATTATTCTCCTCCAATTTTATAATGATTCATTAAAAAAAAAAAATTAGACTTAACTATTTAACCTATTTTCCTTTATAAAGGTTCCATGTTGGCGTAAAAGCGTCGGTGACGAGAGAAATTATTAATTATTAATTGATTCTCGAATTTTGATTAGGTGTCTCAAAAAATTATATGGAAAATGTTAATCTTATAATATCAACGTTATATTCCTTTAAAATAGTTTTAAAAAGTTAAGGGCTTAATAGAAAAATGGGATAAAAAAACAGTGGAAGCGAAAGTAGAATAAATAATGACTTTGGTGAAAACAAGAAATAAGTTGAGCACTGGGAGCAAAAACGAGTTAATTTGCTTTTTTAAAATAATATATTTTTTTTTAGAACGAGTCTTTCAGAATAATAAAAATGTATGCAGAAAAATATGAAAACTTTTTTCAAATTAAAAAACAAATTCTCTAAACTAATAGATAAATTAAAACTTTAAAAAACATTAATTATAAATTTCAAAAATTTTAAAATATATTTATTGACATTTTTCTAACTTTGAATAATATATTTTTTAATCATCCATTCATAGATTGATTATTCTTGATCATATTTGATTATTCGAAGATATAGCAATAAACATTTAATTTAAACAAAAAAATTGAAATTTAAAGAAAATTATAGATATAATTGCTAAAAATAATTGCAAAAACCACTGGATTGAAAATAAAAAACAAAAAAAATTGAAATAGAAAAAAAAATAAAAAATTTGAGAAAATAATAAGAAATTGAAAAATGGAATTGAAAAATTAAAAAAAATATCTGCAAAATGACTAGATTAATAGACAACTGAAAAAATAATTGATAAAATTTAGCAAAAACTTTAAATTTTAAGAAAATAATTCCAAATTGAAAAATTAAGAAAATTATAGGAATAATTGTTGGAAATAATTGCACATTTAATAATTGGATTGAAAAACGAAAAAAATATTTAAAAATTGAAGATTGAAATTTAAATTTAAAGAATATATAATTAAAAATTGAAAAAAGTAATTGAAAAAAGCCGAGATAATTAATTGATATTTAGATCATTGGAAATTGAGATCATTAAAATTTTGAAATAATTATTTTTAAAGAAAATCTAAATTAGTAATTAAGAATCAATATAGATTCAAGTTTTAATTTATTGAAGTTTGAATTCATCTAAATTTTTATTGGTTATTAGGCTTTAAATTATCTAAATTTTAATAAATCCTTGCGTTTTTATTATTCTGATTATTAATAACTAAACATTTAAAGTTTTCACAATTTTAATTTTTTTTTTGTAAATATAAATTTCACTTAATTTCAAATTTCATTAGGCCCAATTTTTATTGATTCAAACTATATAGTCTAAATTATTATTTTCAAAATTTGGACTGATTAAAGCTTTAATATACGATGACATTTTTTTGTATAATTAGAAGTTTTTATATAATGGTGAATGTTAAAAATAATTTAAATATGCATTATTAGATTTTGAAAAAATGTAAAGTTTATAACAGTTTAAATTTGAATTAAATAAAATTTTTATTATTTAAAATTTAAAGGAATTTAAAAAAAATTAAATATAAGTCTTCAGAGTTTAACAAATAAAAATTTGAATTAATTGAAGTTTAAATAAATTTGAGTCAACATTTTGTTGAAACTGTTTTTTATCATTTTCATCAGTTTTTAATTTACATTTTATTATTCTCCTCCAATTTTATAATTATTCATTAAAAAAAAAAACATTTTCTAATCCCGATTATTCTCACCATACTTCAATTTTTTTTTTTGAATTGTTATTTATTTTTTTTAACAGTTAATTATTTTCGTCATATTGTAAGTTTATTTTTTAATTATCAATTATTTTCTTGATATTTTCATTTAATTCTTTAATTTTCAATTTATTTCTTCAATTTTTAATTACTTTCTGCAATTCTCAAATATTTTCTTTAATTTTCAATTATTTTTATCGATTTTCCATTAATTCCTCAATATTCAATAATTCTCGGATTTTATCAATTACTTTTTTCACTCATCAAAATCGTTTTAAAATTTCAATTCGATTGCTGTTATTATTATTATTATTTTTGCCTATTTTTTATTATTATTTTGATTATCATTAAAATTTTTTAATTTTAAAGATAATTCTTCAATTTTTTTCTTTAATTGTTAATTTCATTCTTCAATTTTTAAGTTTATTGCACAAATTTCATTTCAATTCTTCAATTTTTAATTGCTTTCTTCAATTTTTAATTATTTTTTTCGATTTTTAATCCAGTTGTTAAATGTGCATTCATTTACAACAATTATTCCTTTAATTTTCTTAATTTTTCAATTTGCAATTATTTTCTTTAAATTTAATATTTCTTGTTTAATTTTTTCAATTATTTTTTTCAGTTGTCCATTACTCTAGTCATTTTTCGAATTTGGTTTTTAATTGACAGTTATTTTTGTTATTTTTCACATATTTTCATGAATTATTTAATTATTCTCGTCATTTTTCAACTATTACTTTCCACAATTTTCAATTATTTTCTACATTATTATTGACATTATTTTTGTCATTTTGGAATTATTACTTTCAATTTTTCAACATTTTTATAATTTCTGGATTGATTTGCTGAACTTTCAAATATTTCAAATGTTTCTTTTGTTCAATTTTTATTTATTTTTATTACTTTGCAATGGTTTTCTTCATCTTTAAATATTTGCATTATTTTTTAATTAATTTCCTTAATTTGCAATTATTTTCACAAATTTAGATTATTGTCAACAATTTTCTATATTTTAAACAATTTTCTCAATTATTTTCATTTTCTTAAAAATAAATTTTGCAATTTTTCTATTATTGTCTACAATTTCTAATTATTTTTATTACTTTTGCATAACTTTCCAAAATCTCAATTATTTTATCTGAAATTTCAATTATTCCATTCAATTTTCAATTATTTCTATGATTATTAATATTATTTTCTTAAATTTTTAATTACTTTCGTTCTTTTTCATACATTCAAAATGGGTTTTAATTATATATTTTTAATTGAAAATTGTTCTCTTCAATTTTGAATAACGCTTATATTTTTTCATTTATTTTCTTTTTTTCAAGGAACCTGAAAGTTTTAAGTATTTATTTAAAAATTTTTTAAACGTTTTTTTATTAAAATGTATTATGTAATTTTTAAAATTATTTTCTCAAATTTTAATTATTTTATTTATAAATAATAAATTATTTTATAAATTTATAAATTATTTTCTTTATTTTTAAAATATTTTTATGATTTTTTAAATTATTTTCCCACTGAATAACATAATTATAATGGCAACTCATTTTCTATAAAAGTTGTCTAGTTTATATATCACAATTTTTCTGAAAGGATTTTAATGTATAACTGATAAATTAAAAAAAAGAAACGCGAGTTGTGCATTTCGAGCATCTTGCGAAATTAGCCGCAATTATTAGTAAATAAAAAAATTCTAAATTACGTATAATCACCACTATTTGAAAGAAAAAATTATTTAGAGTGGAAGTTAATTGCTAAATTAATTGTTATTTAAAGAGATATTGGGCTTTAGATAATTATTAATTATAGGACAATTATTTATTGACTATAAATACTCCAATTCTCAAGTTAAGCTTCAAAAGTGATTCTAGTTAACACTACTGAACTGTCTTTTCTTAAAAAATGAAGGTGTCAAAATTGGCTTATTTAATGCTATTCTTTGCGCTAATAGCATACGCTGCTGCTGATGATTGCGATGCAGGTGAGTAAAAAAAAATAAAATGTTTAATATTTTACATGAATCTTGGAGAAAATAAATTAATTAAAGAGAAACAAAGTAAAAAATGTAACATTGGTACATGTGTCTCCGATTTTTTCATTACTTCTCAGGGTGAAGTCAGATGCAGAGGATTAGGGAATCAGAGAAATAGGATAGACCAATCAGAAAATGCTTTCCAATGTTTGCCAATTATCTGATTGATCTATTCTATTTCCCTGATCCTCTCATCCTCAGCATTTGACTTCACCCTTGAAGCAAACTCAAGACACAGTCCAATTTTGGTGTAAAAGCGTCGACGTTAAGCGTAAACTATGTGAGTGAGTGAGAACGTGAAATATGTTCAGCTCTTTCTATCCTACGATTTTCGCTTTTCGCTGACTCTTTCTCGCCAACATGGAACTGTTCCTTTAGAGTTTCATTCTGTGTTACGGGCTTTAGTTGTCGCGTCTACTAGGCTTTTTGTGTAGGATAATTATTCCTACTAATTTATTAACATGCATATATTTTATATAAATATGTTTGTCTGTGTGAAAGCTTGCTGGAATAATAGAGCTGCCGATATTTGGGCTGTTGGTAAGAAGAAAAGATCGACTACTTTCGAAGCTTTGAAGAATCGAAAGTAACTATCAATCAGGGTAAGAATAAAAGGGTGCTTTTTATATAATAGAGTATTTTAATGTGACGTTAGTTGTCTACCAGATGTTAAAATCCGCGCATATATTTATTCTGGCGACGCATAATAAATATATATATATATATATATATATATATATATAATAAACGTATAAAAGTCAGTTTTATTACTATGTTTATACATACGTCGGTAAAATAAGTATCTGCGCAAAATTAACATCTGGTAGGCAAGTGGCGTGATGGCGTCACATTAAAATATACAAATAATCAATTAAGGTGAAATCCCATGTAAGCAGAAATCGTAAAACCAAAAAACAGAAAATCATGAGAGTGAGAGAGATGGGTTGATATCACTCACTCACTCACTCTCATACCTTTCTACTTTCGGTTTTACGCTTTCTGCTCACATGGGATTTTACCCTTATAAAATTTAACGTATTTTTTTCAGATCATCTATTATCCAAAATCGAAGATTGGTTCAAATTTGGAAATTTACTTTTGAGAAACTTCTTGTATATGTATTGAAGCAATAATAAAAACTGTAAAAAAGAAATTGTATTCTTTTTTATAATTAAATTGAACTGTTTAACCTACTCTTCTTTATAAAGGGTCACGTGGCGTAAACGCGTCGGTGACGAGCGAAAATTATGCGCTAGTAAATAATAAAAAATTAGGAAAAATAATTGAAAATTTAAAAAAAAATGATTGAAAATTGAGATAAATTATATAAAATACAAAAAAACAATAAAAATTTAAGATAATATTTGAAAAAATTACATAATACCTATATTTAAATAAAGGAAAGTTAAAGAAAATTTTAGAAAAATACTTAAAACTTTCAGACATTCATTGAAAATAAAAAGAAAATAATTAAAAATTAGAGAAAATAAATAAAACAAGATAAACATAATTTAAAATAGAAGAGAATGATTTTTAATTAAACATCAGAAATAATGTTAAACTTTTTTGGAAATTACCAAAAAGAACGAAAGTGATTGAAAATTGAAGAAAATAATATGAGAAATCATCTAAATAATTGAAAATTGAATGAAATAATTAAAATCTCAGATAAATGGTTTAAAATTGTGGAAATTACAAAAGAAATGCAAAAAATTGATAATTAAAGGATATGAATTTTGGAAAATAATTGAAAAGTGATTTTACAATTTTAAAATTTGAAGAAAATAATTGAAATATAATACATATAATGATACGTTGTAATAAATAAATCATATTTGAGTGAAATAATTAAACAAATTAAAAAATTTTTTTTAATAAAAAAAAATAATTAAAATTTGAGAAAATTACATGAAGATCTTAAAATCAATTGAAAAAACTGAGAATAACTGAAAATTGGAGAAAAGAATTGAAGAAAGCTAAAAATAAGTGAAATTTACGATAATAAATAAAATAATTTGGAACTTAAGAAAACAAATAAAAATAATTAAAAATTAAAGAAAATAATTGAAATTTTAAAAAAATACTTAGAAATCTTAGAAAATAATTGAAAAATGATAAAATTAATTCAAAATTGAAAAAAATAATTGAAATATGCTGAAAATAATTTAAGATTGTAAAAAATAATTGAAATCTATTAAATATGAGATATTGAAAACAGTGAATAAAAATTGAGGGAAATAACTGAAAAAATCATAAAATATTTTTTTAAAAAAGAAAATAATTAAAAAATTACCTAAATACTTTAATTAAGCAGATTAATTAAAAAATCAAAAATTGATGAAAATAATTGCAATTTATGAAAATTATTAAAAAAAAATGAAAATATTTAAAAATCAGAGAAAATAATATATAATTACAGAATTTGTTTTTAAGCAAAAAAAAAAAAAAAAAAAAAATGGAAAAATCGTTTAAAAATTGAAAATTGAAGACTTTTTCTAAATTTGAGATAATAACTAAACATTTAGATAGGGAAGTCGAAGATGGCGGAAATGTCGGACGTGTCAGATATTGTGCGGGAAGTTTTTTAAGTATCTTTGGTGAAAAGTGAACGCAACATTTGTGTTATCAAATTGATTAGACAGTGGAAAGTGTCCTTTAATTGGGAAAGTGTTATCTTGGGTTTTTATATAGGATTCGATGTTATTAGAAGGGGTAAACTTTTTTACTTCAATCGACTTAGGTTAGAAAAGCGTTGAGTCATGATGTCGGAAGATGGCGCCACTCAGCAGAATAGTCAGGAACCAGAACTAGCAGAAGACGCCCTCGAGCGTACACAATCAGAATACAAAATGACACCGAAAAAACAAAATGTAAACAACGTAAATAATGAGAACATTGGCTTAGAATCTACAAAAAAAAGAAGAGGCAGGCCAAAGAAAATATCAATTGAAAACCTTGAAGGGCCCAAAAAATGTCTCCTAAAATTTCTAGAGCCACAATTGAAAAATCAGCTAAATATACCAACTGACACAATTCTTAGTATTGCAAAAAAAATCAACAACAACAACGGAAAAGAGCCATCAGTGATAGTCGATAAAAAAGAAATAAGTAAAGAAAATAACGAGGAACTAAATATATTAGACGTAGAAAACAGTGTTATAATGAATAAAAGCAATAGTGAGAAACAATCAAATTGTGACGAAAAAATCGAAAGCGGTGAAAAGTCTATCGAAAAATTAGGAGATGAAAAAGTGACCGCAAAGCTGGTAGCAAATGGAAATGTCAATATGGAAAGGATCATGGAAGAAGTTTGTCGTTTATCAATATCGGTAGAATCACTTAAAGGTATGTTAGTTGAACAAGAGGCACGATGGGATGCTACCATTTCCATTTTGTCAGCAGCAAGAGATAGAGAAAAAGCATGGATAGAAGAAAAAGAACAATTGACTACTGTAATCTCCGATTTAAAATCAAAAATAGAGAGAGTGGAAAATCATAGGACCAATTCGGAAAAACCTAATAAAATCCAGGGAATCGAAAAGAAATTTACAGAACATGCTAACTTGAAAGATAGATTTTTAGAACCAAGAGTGTCAGAAATATCCCAGTAAGAAGGAGGAAATTGAAAAAGATGGGAATTTTATCATTTTCGAAGAAAAAGTCAAATTATGTAATCTTTTTTAATACGTTTTCTGTCCAATCCATTTGTATCCGATGATAACAAATACTTTTATCCGCAAGTCAATTCTTATTAATATGGGTTCAAATATTTGTCAATCCTAATTAATCCCTTTATAAATACAGAAAATAAAATGAATATTTTTTAATGTCCGCAGTTCAGGTTATTCAATACAAATGAATCCATTTATAATGAAATTAAAATTTTTGAAAAATCAATGTTTTTGAAGACCTACAGTTCAGATTTAATTAATCCAATTGAAACCTTTTATAATTAAAAAAATGATATGAATATTTTTTAATACCTACAGCTCAGATTATTTAATACAAATAAATCTCTCTATAATAAAATTTAAATTAAAATAAAACTAATATTTTTAAATACCGACAATTCATTTTATCTCTACATGTAATTGAAACTTAATATTTGGTAAATTTTTATTTATTTCAGATGAACTCATTCATAATGCGTCTTCGGCGCAAAATTATACACCGTTTTTATACACTGTTGCATCTTAAGGTATTTCTCTTCCATTTATAGGTACTTGAAAAAATCGATTTTCTATGGATTAATGGATTTTCTTTAAATTGTGAGAAAACGTTATTTTATATATGTGCCTTTTATTTTATTAAGATTTCAGGACCCTTTACCGTCTAAAATTTGAGAATTCTTGTTCGAAATTTCAATTTTTTATCATTTTGCATGTAAAATTGAAATTTCGAACGAGAATATCTCAAATTTTAGACGGTGAAGGGTCCTGAAATCTTAACCAGATAGAAGGCACATATAAAATAACGTTTTCTTACAATTTTAAGAAAATCCATAAAAAACGGTTTTTTCAAGTATATAACTGCAAGAGAAATACCATCGGAAATACCTTAATTGTGGGTTAAAAAGCAAAAAATACGTAAATTTGAAGTTAATTTTTAATGATCTTTATAATTTATTAAGACGTTGATGAAAGTTTCTTAAAAGTGTTCATCAATACAATTTTTTTTTACTTAAATATTATTCTTGAATACATTTATAAAGAATTTAAATTAATCATCTTTTGAAGCCTTTTAAATCTGAATTAGTGAAAGGTGAGCTACTATTAAGTAGTAATAATTTTACTAATTTTTTAGTAGAAAACTACTAAATTAAACAGTGAAACTTTAACATTTCAATTAGTAGTTTCCTACTATTTCAATTAGTATTTTTTTATTAAAAATTAGTAATTTTCTACTAAAAAAATTAGTAAAATTATTACTAATTTTACTAATTTTTTATTAATTTTTCCACTTTTCAATAATTTATTAATAGAAAAACACTAATTCAGATTTAGAGAGAAAGTTATTAAACTTTTTTTTAGACTTTATTAAAAAAAACTTTTTTGAAATCTGTTATCTGTTTTTTACAAAGAAATTTTATAGTTTTAATCTCAGCAATATTTCTATTTATATTTTCACGAGTATTTTCATTTACATCGTTACAAAAATGTTTCCCAAGGTCTCTAAAATCTTGACCCCTTCAACAATGCACTCACACAAACAAGTTTTTTTTTCCTATCGAGACAACTGAAACTTTTCTTGAACCCTCGCTTGATCCTTTTATGACTTTTATAACATGTGTTTCATCTCAACTGTCACTTTCCTTGTAAACTCAGTTTTCGTTAAATTTTGATCCGGTCAACACGTACCAAAAACGCTCATTCAAAACTAAAAATTAAATTTTACTTACAAAATTTTTTTCGGTTTTCATTATAAAAACTATAAAAACGGTTGTGAAAGTGCTATGTGGACTGCCAGACTTTCTGGATAGAAAAATGGATACTATTACTATGTAAATTTTAAGTATATATTATTTTCGTTTTTTACACCACAAATTATTAGCAATAGTTATAATATTTAATAGTTATTTATTTTCGTCATATTGTAATCTTTCTTTTAATTATCAATTATTTTCTTGAAATTTCCAATTAATTTCTTCAATTTTTTTCTTTAATTCTCAAATATTTTCTTTAATTTTTAATTATTTTGATCGATTTTCAATTAATTCCTCAATTTCCAATAATTCCCGGACTTTTTCAATTATTTTTTACACTCATAAAAATTGTTTTAAAATTGCAAATCAATTATTCAATTCTAGAATTCTTCATTTCTCAGTTATTTTCTTCAAATTTAAATTCCACTTTTCAATTTTCAGTTATTTTCTTTAATATTAAAAAATTATCGCTTTTTTTCTATTATTTTGTTCGATATCATTAAGTTTCTTTAATTTTAAATACAATTATTCAATTATGTTCTTTCATTTTTAATGCCATTCTTCAATTTTTATTTCCAACCTTCAGTTTTCAATTTCTTCTATATATTCATTAATTCTCGACTTTTTTCAATTACTCTTTTTAAATTTTTAAGTATATTCTTTTAATTTCAATTCCATTCTTCAATGTTTAATTGCTTTCTTCAATTTTCAATTACTTTTTTCAATTTTAATTATTTTTTTCGATTTTCAATCCAGTTGTTAAATGGGCAATTATTTCCAACAATTATTTCTATAATTTTCTAAATTTTTTAATTTGCAATTCTTTTTTTTTACATTTAATATTACTTGTTTAATTTTTTCAATTATTTTTTTCAGTTGTCTATTAATCTAGTTATTTTTGAATTTTGTTTTTACTTGACAATTCTTTTCGTCATTTTTCACATATTTTCTTCAATTTTTCAATTACTCTAGTTATTTTTTAACTTCAATTTTTAATTGTTTTCCGCAGTTTTCAATTATTTCTTACAATTTTTCAATTTTCAATTATTAACTAAAAATTTTATAATTATTCTTTGATTTTATAAATTATTTTGATGGGTTGCGTGTTAATCTAGCCATATTTTGAATTGTGTTTTTAGTTGTCATTTATTTTCGTCATTTTGTAATTTTTTTTCAGTTTTCAATTATTATTTTTTAAAATTTTAATTTAATTCTTAAATTTTCGATGTATTTCTCAATTTATTTTCTCAATTCTTTAATTTTCAATTTATTTCTTCAATTTTAAATTATTTTCTTCAATTCTCAAATATTTTCTTTAATTTTAAATTATTTTGATCGATTTTCAATTAATTCCTTAATTTCCTATAATTCTTGGACTTTTTAAATTATTTTGTACACTCATAAAAATTTTTTTAAAATTGCAATTATTCCTACAATTTTCTTAATTTTTCAATTTGCAATTATTTTCTTTAAATTTAATATTTCTTGTTTAATTTTTTCAATTATTTTTTCAGTTGTCTATTAATTTAGTTATTTTTTGAATTTTGTTTTAAATTGACAATTATTTTCGTCATTTTTTAACTATTTCCTTTAATTATTAATCATTTTCCGCAGTTTTAATTTATTTCCTACAATTTTTCAATTTTCAATTATTATCTTAAAGTTTTATAATTATTCTTCGATTTTTTAAGTTATTTTGATCGGTTGTGTATTAATCTAGCCATCTTTTGAATTTTGTTTTCAATTGTCAATTATTTTTGTCATTTTGTAATTTTGTTGTTTATTATCAATTAATTTTTTCAAATTTTCAATTTATTTCCTCCATTTTTATTATTTTCTTAAATTTCAATTATTTTTATCGATTTTCAATACAGTTGTTCAATTTACAATTAGGTATTTCCAACAGTTATTCCTATAATTTTTCAACTATTTTGTTTAAAATTAAAATTTATTGTTAAATTTTTTAAACTATTCTTTTTAATTGTGTATTTATGTAGCTATTTTTCGAAATTTGTTTTCAAATGTCAATGTATTTTTATTATTTTTCAAATATATTCTTCAATTTCGTAAGTTTCATTATTTGAATTTGCAAAAATTTATGTTTTTAAATGACCAATAATGCAAAGTTTGTCGCGCGCTTGAGCGCGCTTTAATGTTGCTAGTAAATAATAATTGACAGTCAACAATTTTTATTTTTCTAACCATAGGCCATTAATTGTGTATAAATACCCCCCAATTATGGGAGTTGTTTATAACCCTATAAAACAAAATTAATAAAATTAATTTCAAAAATTGAAATTCTTTGTTACTCCTTTGTTCTTTGTTTACACCTTACACCCTTACAGTGATTTCAAATGTGCTCTTTTAATCTGAATTAGTGAAAAACGGTCATTAATTCGAATTAGTGGAACTTTTTACTTATTTTTAGTCAATTTTCACTAAAACTTTAGTGAAGAATTTAAAAAAATTAGTAGAAATTTATACTAATTTGAATTTCTTCAGTGACTTTTCACTGATTTATTTTTAAAGAGATGAGTATTTATAGAACAATGGATTTGGTTTTATTTATTTAAAGTATAAAAAGATTAATTTGGATTGAATAATCCGAACTATGTGTATTCAAATATTAAAATTTCATTTTTTTTCATTATAATGGTATTTATTTGGATTCAATAAAACTGAATCGTGAGTATATAAAATGTTCATTTTATATTTTTCAATCATAAGGGTATTCATTCGGATATAAATTTTCATTTTATTTTAATTGCATTTTTATTATAAAAATATTCATTCAGATTGAATAATCTGACGTGTGGGTATTTAAAAATAATTAGTTTATTTTTTCATTATAAAGGGATTCATTTGTATTCAATAACCTGAACTGCAGACATTAAAAAATATTCATTTTATTTTTTTTCATTATAAAGGGATTCATTTGGATTCACAAATTTTTTAAACCCATATTCATAAGGACTGATTTTTGGGTAAAAGTAGGTGCAATCACCGGATACAAATGTATTGGACAGAAAACGTATTCAAAAATATTAAAATTTTTTAATATTTTTTAATTCCTCTCTTCTTACTGGGATCTGGAAACTGTGATGACAAAGAGTCAAATGAAGAAATAAATAATGAAAAGGAAAGAAACACTTCGGAAAACACAGAAAATTATGTGGAGCCAATTGATCCGTCTGTGGGACAGCGATTATTCCAAAAACCCAAGAAAATATCCAAAGAGGAAATCGAGAATGAAAGAAAGGAAAGAAGTTTGAAGAAGAACCAAATAATAGTTAAGGGATTTAATCAGACAGATAGAAACCTTGAACACAACATATAATCAACTGTCAAGAGAACGATTGGTGTAGATATAAAGGTTAATAAAATAACTATCAGAGACAAGGAAATTTTAATAGATTTAGAGTCGTGGAAAAACAAAATGGAAATAATGAGAAGGAAATCTAAATTTAGAGGGTCCAACATTTGGATAACGGATAATTTAACGAACAGAGAAACTGAAATACAAGAATGGATTTATAATGAAGCTAGGGAAGCCAAACGTCAAGGAAAAGTGGTCAGAACAGGATATATGAAGTGGAAGATTGGAAGTGATTGGTTTTTCTGGAACGAGGAAGAAGGTGAGCCGAGTTGTAAGTTTTTTCGAGTCTGAATCGTCTAATAGTTTTCGCGGAATAACTTGGAACATTTCCGGTGTTAACAAAATTGAACGGGCATGGGGTTTTTTAAAGGATTTCGATTTAATTATACTACAAGAAACTTGGTTGGAGGAAAAGTCAAAAGAAAAAGTAGTGAAAGGTTTAAGTAAGGACTACGTCTGGATAACAAAACACGCGGTTAAAGTTCATAAAAAGGGAAGAGCAAAGGGAGGACAAATAGTAGGGATAAAGAAAAATTGGTTGAGTGACAAGTGGGAAACTGAGGAATGGGAATATGGAATTATAATATACAATAGAGAGTTGAAGTGTGAAACAAAAATGATAAAAATAATTACGATTTACAACAACGTGGGAATTTCAAAAATCAAAGGGAAGCTATGCGAAGAGATGGAAAAAGCGAATAAAGAAAATGTATGTCTTTTATTGTTAGGAGACTGGAACGCCAGAGTTGGGCGAATAACAGAGGACATTTTCCACATTTTCCAGAAAAAATTAGATTAAATCAAAATTTGTTGTTAAATAATAATTAATTAACATTTTATGTCTGTTCTCAAAATCTAGGTAAAATCTGTAATTTTCGTCCATTTTTGACAAATAATAGCTCATTTCTCTTTTTGAAACATTTTTTACAATTTTATTTGTATTTATTGTATTTACCAGTCACTTTTAGACATATATACGACAGCAGGAAAACTACAAAACAGTTACCCTCAAGAAAAGAAAATGGACAAAAAACTGAAAAATTGGTGTGGATTACCGAAAAGGCAGAAGAGTATGAAGAAAAGATGGGCGAACTCTGGAATATCAACGAAAAAACAAATGGCCTTGAAGAAAGATGGGAGAAATTGATTTTTAATATCAAACAGGCTGCAAAGGAAGTGGGCATGGTCAGAGTAATCGATGAAAAAATTTCAAAACGAAAAAAGAAACCAGATTGGTTTGATGAAGAATGTAAAGACCTGAGAAAGAAAGTATGGAGAAGTCTGAAAGAATATCTAAAGTCCAAAAAAGAGGAAGACAGAGAACTGCTCCAGTTAGAAAAGACAAAATTAAAAAATCTTTACAAAGAAAAGAAAAAGGCAAGCAGAGAAAGTCATTGGAGAGAAGTGGAAAGGAGTACGAAAGCAGGAGAATTTTGGAAAGCTATAAGAAAATCGAGACCTAGAAAAAACGCAAACTCTATTGAAGATGGAATCAGCGCAGAAAATTGGAAATGTCACTTTCAAAAGCTACTGAGAAATAGAGAAGAATCCACGGAAAACCAAAATCAATTGAGAGAAAACATCAACATAAACGAAGAGTCCGAAGAACATAATACGTCAATTGAAGGAGAGCAGTCAGAAGAAGACGATGTGTTTAACAGAAAAATAGGATTCGATGAATTTTGTGCCACTCTAACAAAGATAAAAAGAGGGAAAGCGCCTGGCGAAGATGGAGTGCCAATTGAATTCATTTCAGGTTTACCAAAGAATTGGGCTGTCGAAATGCACGAAATCCTGAATGAGTTGTGGGACAAGGGAGACATAATAAAAAGATGGGAAATAGCTAGAATCATCCCACTATTTAAAGGTGGTGACGAATTGGAAACAGGAAACTATAGAGGGATTTCTTTACTCGACGTAGGCTACAAAATACTTGCAGCTATAATAGATACAAGACTCAGAAAATGGTTAGAGGAGAAAAATAAAATCAAGGAGAGCCAAGCAGGATTCCGGGAAAAAAGAAGCACGAGGGACCACATATTTGTATTAAATTCTCTAATTAACATTAAATTAAAAGACAAAAATGGAAAACTACATGTTGCTTTTGTCGACTTCAAAAAAAGCTTTTGACACTGTCAATAGAAATCTTCTCTTCGAAAAACTCCGTAAAGTGGGAATCAATGGCAAAATGCTGAGAATGATTCGAAGAATTTATAGAAATACTTCGAACGAGATAGTAGTTAAAGGAGAAAAATCGGAAAGGTTCAACACGTATCGAGGAGTCAGACAGGGTTGTCCTCTCAGCCCAACTCTTTTTAATATATTCTTGGACGATATAGACGACGAATTTAGTAGAAGAAATGAAGGCGGTACTGTTATAGGAAAGACCAAAATATTTGTACTGAAATTTGCGGATGATTTGGTTGTAATAGCAGATTTTGCCGATGGTTTGAGAGACATGCTAAAGTCGCTGGAAAGGTATGTTGACAAAAACAGTCTGGAGGTAAATGTCAACAAAACCAAAATTATCGTGTTCAAGAAGGGAGGAAGAAAGAAAGGGGGAGAGAAATGGTTCTTTAAGGGACAAACGCTGGAGGCCGTTAACAGCTTCAAATATCTTGGTTTTTGGTTCTCTTCGAATGGTTTCTTCAAAAAACACCTAAAAGCCTTAGCAGGTAAAGCTCAAAAATCCATCAATGCGGCATGGGGGATAATGAAAAGAGCTGGAATAAACACTCTGAGAAGACGGTTGTATTTGCTTGATGTGCTGGCAAAATCTGGGACTCTTTATGGTGTAGAAATCTGGGGCTGGAAAAAAAGGTGGGAGATCGAGAAAGTGCAGGGCAGATATGTAAAGATGATCATGGGTTTAGACAGGAATACACCAGACTACATCTGGAGATTGGAATCAGGAAGAAGGAGTGCAGAAATAGCAACCAGAAGAAGAGCAAGTAACTACCTATATCGAATTTTAGAAATGGACGAAGACAGGTTGCCAAAAGCTTGTCTATGGGAAGAGATTAGAGGATGGATCAATGGCAACCCTTCGAATTGGATCAAGAATCTAGCAAAGTCGTTAGAAGAAGCAGGGGACGGAGAGACACTGAAGATGATATGGAAGGGAGCTGAACTAGAAGACATATCTGTGAGTTTGGGAAGAGGACTACTAAGAAAATTCGAACAAGATTGCCAAGCCGACTGGCAAAAGGTCGAGAAATCACAATATTTCAATGTATATAAACTCATTAAAGACAAAATAGAATGCGAGGACTATTGGAATGCAAACGGAGTCAAAGGATCTATGAAAGAACAGTGGGCAAGAATTAGATGTGGGAATGTGGGGAAAGCGGGCAACAAAGGATATAAAGATGGCGGTCTCTGTAGATTATGTGGATTGAAAGAAGAAGATATTATCCATATAATGAAATGCCCAGTAGGAAGAAATTTAATCGACGAAGAAACGGTCCAGGCAGTGGATACATGGTTGGAGATGGAGAAGTGCAACGAATCGGAATATCTGCAATTGTTTGCTCAAAAATTAAAAGAAGAGCCGAACCCTGGCAGCCTGGTAACCCCAAACGGCAACCATTGAAAGTTGCCGTTTGGTTGCAGTTTGGTTACGGTTCGGTTTTAAGCTGAATATGAAAAGAAATAAGTATAATTAGTACTTCTGAAGTACTAATTACGATAAAGTAAATTACTTTTGATTGTATTTATTAAGTTTTGACTTATAAATAATTGTTTTATGAGGGAAAATAATGAAAAAGTGAATATCATTTTAGGAGCGAATGTCAAGTAGGACGGTTAGTAGAGTGCTACATATGAAAGTTCCACTTTGGAAATTTCGATTGTTGGTGAATGATTGCGTTAAAAGGATGAAATTTATAAAGTAAAGTGTGACTTTGATAAATTAAACAATAAGAAGACTTCGTATTTTGAATTTTTAAAAAAAAAGTGGTCATTAACTTGAAAAAGTGAGAAAATATAAATGTATATTTTTTGTAGAAAATAAAAATATTTCATGAAAAAAATGATAATTTAGATACTCACAGGTGCATGAATAATCCATAGATTTTGAAAAATTAGTAATCAATTTAAATGCACCAACACAACATAAACACAAAGAATAAAAAATATCGATTTTATTAATTGAGAATTACCATGTCAGAAAGTTGGCTGGTAACCGCGCGAACAAGTTTGACATCTAGCAGAACGGTGTGATTTAATAAACTGTCAAAGTTGGGCAACAGATGGCGGCAGCGTGAAAATTTCTAGCCCGTCGAATTAAAACCGATGAAACGGACCTCTTGCACGTTGTAATTTTAATAAAAATAAGTAAATAACAGCAATTGCACTGAATAGATTTTTATTATTTTTTATTTAGAATAAATGAGATCGAAAATTATTTTCCCCAGTTCGATATCTAGAGTTTGAAGATTAACCCCTATTTAAAAGACAAAATATTATTTTTTTTTACAAAATTAAAATTATATTATTATTGATTATTACATAAATTAAAAAAAGATTGTTAACAGTCGAATATCCAAATGGTCGAATATCTAAATTGTCGAACATCCATTTGGTCGAATATTCATTTTGTCGAATTTCTAAATTGTCGAATTTCCAAATTGTCGAATATTCAAATTTTCGAATTTCCAAACTGCCGAATATCCACTTTGTCGAGTATCCACTTTGTCGAATGTCCAAACTGTCGAATTTCCAAATTCTCGAATATCCATTTGGTCGAATATCCATTTTGTCGAATTTCTAAATTATCGAATATCTACTTTTTCGAATTTCTAAATTGTCGAATTTCCAAATTGTCGAATCTCTAAATGTTCGAATCTCCAAACTGCCGAATATCCACTTTGTCGAGTATCCACTTTGTCGAATGTCCAAACTGTCGAATTTCCAAATTCTCGAATATCCATTTGGTCGAATATCCATTTTGTCGAATTTCTAAATTGTCGAATTTCCAAATTATCGAATATCTACTTTTTCGAATTTCTAAATTGTCGAATTTCCAAATTGTCGAATCTCCAAAAGTTCGAATCTCCAAATGTTCGAATGTCAAAATAGTCGAATTTGCAAATTGTCGAATTTCCAAATGATCGAATATCCATTTTATCGAATTTACAAATTGTCGAATTTCGAAATTATTGAATATCTATTTTGTCGAATTTCCGAATGTTCGAATATACAAATTGTCGAATTTCCAAATTGTCGAATATCAAAATTGTCGAGTATCCATTTTGTCGAATTTCCAAATGATCGAATATTCAAATAGTCTAATTTCCAAATTGCCAAATATCCAAATTGTCGAATATCTATTTTGTCGAATTTCCAAATGATCGAATTTCCAAATTGTCGAATTTCCAAATTGTCGAATCTCCAAATTGTCGAATCTGCAAATGTTCGAATGTCCAAATGTTCGAACTTTTTTTATGTGAGTTTCCAACCAATGAAATGCGTTGATATAGTAGATTGGACTAGTGCGCGAAATTGAAAATCGTTATGGAAATTTTTAATCTTGCGCATTTGTCCAATCTACTATACCAACGATACCAACGTATTTCATAGATAGAAAAATCTCATAAAAAAAATTCCGAACATTTGGACATTCGAACATTTGGAGATTCGACAAAGTGGAAATTCGACAATTTGGTAATTCGACAATTTGGAAATTCGACTATTTGGATATTCGACAATTTGTAAATTCGATAAAATGGATATTCGAGAATTTGGAAATTCGCCTATTTGGATATTCGACAATTTGGAAATTCGACAAAATGGACTTTCGATAATTTAGAGATTCGACAAAATGGATATTCGACAATTTGGAAATTCGACAATTTAGAAATTTGACAAAATGAATATTCGACCAAATGGATGTTCGACAATTTAGATATTCGACCATTTGGATATTCGACTGTTAACAATCTTTTTTTAATTTATGTAATAATCAATAATAATATAATTTTAATTTTGTAAAAAAAAATAATATTTTGTCTTTTAAATAGGGGTTAATCTTCAAACTCTAGATATCGAACTGGGGAAAATAATTTTCGATCTCATTTATTCCAAATAAAAAATAATAAAAATCTATTCAGTGCAATTGCTGTTATTTACTTATTTTTATTAAAATTACAACGTGCAAGAGGTCCGTTTCATCGGTTTTAATTCGACGGGCTAGAAATTTTCATGCTGCCGCCATCTGTTGCCCAACTTTGACAGTTTATTAAATCACACCGTTCTGCTAGATGTCAAACTTGTTCGCGCGGTTACCAGCCAACTTTCTGACATGGTAATTCTCAATTAATAAAATCGATATTTTTTATTCTTTGTGTTTATGTTGTGTTGGTGCATTTAAATTGATTACTAATTTTTCAAAATCTATGGATTATTCATGCCCCTGTGAGTATCTAAATTATCATTTTTTTCATGAAATATTTTTATTTTCTACAAAAAATATACATTTATATTTTCTCACTTTTTCAAGTTAATGACCACTTTTTTTTAAAAAATTCAAAATACGAAGTCTTCTTATTGTTTAATTTATCAAAGTCACACTTTACTTTATAAATTTCATCCTTTTAACGCAATCATTCACCAACAATCGAAATTTCCAAAGTGGAACTTTCATATGTAGCACTCTACTAACCGTCCTACTTGACATTCGCTCCTAAAATGATATTCACTTTTTCATTATTTTCCCTCATAAAACAATTATTTATAAGTCAAAACTTAATAAATACAATCAAAAGTAATTTACTTTATCGTAATTAGTACTTCAGAAGTACTAATTATACTTATTTCTTTTCATATTCAGCTTAAAACCGAACCGTAACCAAACTGCAACCAAACGGCAACTTTCAATGGTTGCCGTTTGGGGTTACCAGGCTGCCAGGGATAACCAGGGAGTCTGCGATTAAATGAAAAGTTTTGTTAAGTTCGCCAAAGAAAAGATCAAGGATAGAACAATTTGATTGAATATTAATTTTTAAGTATTTAGAATTTCTCTTTTTCTTTTTAAAATTATTGTACAAACACAATTTGTGTATACTTGGAAGAAATAAATTATTATTATTATTATTATAACTAAACATTTAGGAAATTATAATTAAAAATAATGAAAATATTACAAGATGGAGAAAATACTTGCAAATTAATAAAAAGAAAAGAAATTTAAAAAAATGATTGAAAATTGTGATATTTATGTACTATTATAGTTTAGTAAATTAATACAAAAATTATAAAAATGATTAAAAATTGAAAGTAATAATTGCAAAATGACAAAGATAAATTAAAAAAATTACTTTAAATTTGCCATGAATAGTATAAAATTAAGAAATAAATAATTAAATTCATTTAATGTTAAGAAAAAATGATTAAAAATAAAATAATTCCTCTCATTCTTACGATTAAGGATTACAATTCATTGTGCGTTAGGCTTATCGTAAGAATGAGAGGAAGTAGGACAGACATATATCTCTGTCCTGCTTTCTCTCATTATTACGATTAAGGATTAGCGATTACGATTCATTGTGCGTTAGGCTAAATCTATACGAATAGCCAGACCACATAGAACGAGCTATTCGTACTTATTCAAGCAATTTTCTGATTGGTCGAGAATTGCATTACGAATTTCTGATTGCTCGAGATTCTCTGTACGAATAGACACTCCGATTTTTTTTTATAATTTGTTAAAATTATTTTTAAATAAAAATTTATTAACATCCAACATTTTTTTGTATTTCCATTCACAGATACAATATGCCCTTTTAAATTATAAGTTTTATTAATAAAACATATTTATAAATATATTTATATTTATTTAACACTTATTAGTAAATTTAATATTAAGTAAAAGTAATATTTTTGATTTTTATTAACAAAGTCTATTAAAGTCGACTTTCAGAGCCGATTAATCGATTTTCAAAGTCGAAACGAAAAAACTCGATCGGAAAGTCGAAAGTCGGATTTTGTTTTCGGCTTTCCAACAGAGATGGGTAAATGTAGAAAACTCGAGGTTTTCTACGTATAATACGTGGTTTTCTACATTATGTAAAATACGTATTATACGTAGAAAACCCCCCACTCCCTCTTATTTTCGATATTTTCACGTATAATACGTAAGTATTATACTGTAGAAAACCATGTATAATACATCACGTATAATAAACACCCATCCCTGCTTTCCAACCCTATCACTAGACGTAGTATATGTAATATACGTACGCAAAATACGTCAAAAACTCTACGTAATTTACGTGAGGTATTACTGATCCTAAAGTAAGCAAGTAAGTGAATCCACCTTCATACCTAAACCTAACTCAACTTTTCTCACATGTCAACAATGTAACATGTGAAATCATTGAGCTTACATAAAACAAAACCATTGTTTCCAATTATTCTTATCATAGAATCATTTAATTGTCACGCAGAATCAATGATTAAATTAAGTTCTCTCAAAATATTAATTTAAGACAAAGAATGTTGCGAGTTAAGTTTAGAAACTATTTTAAAAGTACTTGTTTGTCGCAAGTAAAAAGCAGAAATTTTACAACAGAAAGTGCAATTGCTCAAGAAAAAACTTCTCTAGTCGGTGTTAACGGTTATTTTATTAACAGAAATGACAAAAAAGAGACAAAAGTCCAAAAATTTGTTGGAGGACCAATTTTTACAGCAGTTGGAAATAGATTTCTAACCCCAAATTCACAATGTCGTCATTTTTCCGGCATGGAAACTTTAGATAATGTATCAAAATATTCTCAATACTCGCCAATATATTTATTTCAAGATTTTGCATTATGGATACATTCTACCACCAATTTACCATGGTGGGCTTCAATTATTTTATATACAGCAATTTTGCGAATAAGCTTCAGTCTTTCACTTTCCATTTATCAGGTTGGTAATTTTTAAGCTCCATAATAATTTTTTAATATGATTCTCTTTTATATTTCAGAATTTACCACGATATTCAAGTGAAAAACAATTTATTAAAAGTGTAAAACTCTGATTTTTGAGTAGAGACAAAAAAGAAAATGTGAATTTATGAAGGATATATTCAACAGGATGTCTACTAACCGGGAAAACCGGGAAATAACCAGGAATTTAAATTGACCAGGGAAAACCGGGAATTAACCGGGAATTTTATTTCTGAGCTAATAAATTTAACTAATATATCAATTTGTTTTATAAATAAAGATAATAACTTTATGCATTTTTAATCAATTTGATTATGCGTTTAAATTTTGTGTAATTATGCGACAATTATGCAAATGAAAAATAAAAAATATACATTAAAAATTAAAATATAATATAATATATTCTCATGAAATATAGATGTTTGTCTACTATCTTTTTTTCTTAACGCTAACAATACCTCAGAAACAATGAAAGACATTAAAAATGAAAAAGTCAAATTATTATGAAAAAATGTAGATAGAACTTCAGTTTTTTTATTAGACCGTACATTGCATAATAGTTTATATATTTATGGGCAATTCTATTGTGTGCTTTCAATTACCAAAAATTCACAATTATTTTCTTCAGCAGACAATTATTCTTTTCAATTTTCAATTATTTTCTTCAATTTCCAATTATTTTCTACAATTCTCAATTATTTTCTACCATTTTAAATTATTTTCATTAATTTCACATTATCTCTTCATTTCTCAATTATTGTCTTCAATTTTCTACTATTTTCTTCAATTGCCAATTATTTTCATCAATTTTCAATTATTTTCTTCAATTTCTAATTAAATTCTTTAATTCTGAAATATTTTCTACGATTTTCAATTATTTTATTCAATTTTTAATTATTTTCTTCAACTCTAAATTATTTTTGGATGAGAGAGATGTAAATCATTCCATTTTGTTTAAGTTAAACCAGAAATTATATACGATCCAGGATCTATTGTGTGCTTTCAATTATCAATTATTTTCATCATATTTCAATTTTTTTCTTCGATATTCAATAATTCTCGGCTTTTTTCAATATTTTTTTTTCAATTATCGATTACGTTCTTGAAGCTTCATTTCAATTCTTCAATTATTCAACTATTTTCAGAAATTCACAATTATTTTCTTCAACTGACAATTATTCTTTTTAATTTTCAATTATTTTCTTCAATTTCCAATTATTTTCTACAATTCTCAATTATTTTCTTCCATTTTGAATTATTTTCATTAATCTCAATTTTTTTTCTTCATTTCTCAATTATTTTCTTTGATTTTCTACTATTTTCTTCTAATTAATTTCTTTAATTCTGAAATATTTTTTACGATTTTCAATTATTTTAATCAATTTTTAATTATTTTCTTCAACTCTTAATAATTTTTTTTCAATTGCCAATTATTTGATTCAATTTTCAATTATTTTCTTCAATTCATCAATTATTATTCAACAATTTCCATAAAATCACATTTTCTTCAATTTCAAATTATTTTCTACAATTTTTAATTAATTTCTTCAAATTACAATTATATTCTTAATTTTTTATTGTTTTCATTAAATTCTGTAATTCCTGGGTAGTTTAATGTCTTTTTTCTTCAATTATCACTTATTTTCTTCTACTTTCAATATCATTGTTCAATTCTTGAATTATTTTGTTTAATTCTCATTTATAATTTTCGACATTCAATTCCATTCTTTAATTTTCAATTGTTTTTTTCAATATTCAATAACTCTAGGCTTTTTACAATCATTTTTTTAAATTCTCAATTATTTTCTTCAATTTCTAATTTTTTTTCTTAAATTTCAATTTTTTTTTCAATTTCCAATTATTTTTTCATATTTCTTTTAATTTTCAATTTCTTCTTAATTTTCTTCAGTATTAAACAATTCTCAGCTTTTTTGAATCATGTTTTTCTTTCAAGTTTTATTTAAATTGATAATTTTTAAATTATTTTCATCAATTTGCAATTATTTCCGTCGATTTCTAAATTTTTCTGCTGTTTTCAAATATTGTCTTTAATTTTTGAAAACATTCTTCAATTTTCAATTATTTTGTTCAATTTTCAATTATTTTCTTTAATTTTTAATTATTTTGTTCAATTTTCAATTGCTTATTTCAATATTCAGTAATCTCAACTTTTTTCAATTATTTCTTTTCAATTATCAGTAATTTATTTCATGTTTCAAAACCTCCTTCAATTTAATTGTTCAATTGTTCACTTATTTTTTCAATTCTCAATTAATTTCTTTAAATAAAAATTCTATTCTTCAATTTCTAATGTTTTCTTCAATATTAAATAATTCCTGGCATTTACCATTTTTTTTTAATTATAAATTATTTTCTTTTATAATTAAAAAATTTCTTTTTCTTCAATCCAATTGTTCAGTAATTTTCTTTAATTCTCAATTATTGTATTCGAATTTCAATTTTATTTCTCAATTTTTAATTGTTTTTTTTTTAATATTCAATAATTCTGTGTTTGTCTGATCTCAATTTCATTACTTAATTTTCAATTTATTTCTTCAATTCTGAATTATTAACTTAAATTTAAAATTTTTTTTTTTGATTTTCTATCTAGTTGACCAATTTTTAATTATATTCTTTGAATTTAATAACTTTTGTTCAATTTTTTCAATCATTGTTCAATTGTAGATTAATATTTATTTTTTTTGTTTAATTTTGTTTCTAATATTGTCAAATATCTTTGTCATTGTTCAATTATTTCTTTTCATTATTTATTGTTTTTTTTAATTCTTAATTATTATTTTTTGTAAAGTTTAATATTTAATTCTTCAATTCTCAATTATTTTCTTTGAATGTCAATTATTTTCTTCAATTATCAACTGTTATCTTCAATTTTTGTACCCATTTGTAGGTCTATTTATTCTTAAAATAAATTTTAAGAGAAAAAAACCGGGAAAAATAGGAACAAAAACCGGGAAATGACCGGGAATTTTGTAGGACGAAATTAGTAGACACCCTGAATTTAAGAATATTATCACTTATTATTATTGTTACTGTTCTTATTATGATTATTATTATTGTTGTTATTATTATTAATTATTATTTAGAATACACAACTAATGTTAGCTATTTTTTATAACCAAATTGGGTAAAAAATGGATAGAATTACTTACCCAAATTCATAATTATTTTCAAACAAATTATTTTTTGTAAAAATAACTGAAAGGGGTCCAATTATATATAATAATTTACAAGTTTAATTCATTTATTCATTCTGTCCACACCTGAGATATGTCACTAGATGTTTTTTTTTTCTTTTATAATTTTAAATCATTTTTCACCTTTTTAAAATGTTCTCAAATTTTCAATTTATAGCAATTATAATTTCTTCAAATTCCAGATAATGTGAAATTGCATCGATTAAAAGTTCAATTAAACCATGTTTCAAAAATACTAAATTTGAAGTGATTTAAAAATTTAGTCAATTTTTAATAATTCTTTTCTATTATGATTTCAATTATTTAAAATACAATTTTGTACTATTTTTATCATATTTCAACTATTTTTTACAATTCTTAATTATTTTAATTGTTTTTAAATTAAATACCTAAATCTTAAATTTACCTTCCTCAAATTTCAATTATTTTGTTAGTTTTTTCAATCACTTCTTCAAATTTAATTATTTTTGCCTGGGCATTAAATAAAATCAATTTGATTAATTATTTCTTAATTTTATATTATTCATCGCAAATTTAAACTAATTTTTCTAATTTACCATTATCTTTGCCATTTTGCAATTATTACTTTCTATTTTTAATCCTTTCCATAATTTCTGAATGAATTTACTGAACTTTCAAATATATATCCCAATTTTCAATTATTCTTTTCAATTTTTATATCTTTTTATTATTTTGCTATTATTTTCCCCCTTTTTAAATATTTTCATTGTTTTTAAATTAATTTCCCAAATTTTCAGTTATTATCTCCAATTTAGATTATTTTCTTCAATTTTCAATTTTTTATATTATTTTTCAATTATTTTCTTTTGCTTTAAAACAAATTATGTGATTTTATATTATTTTCTCCGATTTTTAATTATTTTCATGCTTTTTGCATAAATTTCAATTATTTATTTACAATTTTAAAAATTATTTTCATTAATTTTCGATTATTTCTTCGATTTTTTAATTAATCTTTTTAATTAAAATATATTTTTGTAATTTTGAAATTATTTTCTTTTTTTAAACACATATTCTCTGATTTTTTCAATTATTTATCTCCAATTTTATTTACTGTTTTCAATCTTTGATATTTAAATTATTTTCATAATTCCCACTTTTTTTCCGAATCTTTAATCTTCATTATTTTCAGCAAATTTCAATTATGTTTTTCAGTTTTGAATTAATTTCTTTATTTTTCAACTATTTTTTACAATTCTTAATTAATTATATTTTTTTTAAATTGATTACCTAAATCTTAAATTTACCTTCCTCAAATTTTAATTATTTTTTTTTAGTTTTCTCAATCTTTTTTTCAATTTTAATTATTTTTTTTCTTGACATTAAATGAAATTAATTATTTATTTCTTAATTTTATATTATTCATCGCAAATTTAAACTAATTTTTTTAATTTATCATTATCTTTGTCATTTTGCAATTATTACTTACAATTTTTAATCATTTTCATAATTTCTGAATTAATTTACTGAACTTTCAAATATATATATATCAATTTTGATTTATTTTGTTTTATTATTTTGCAATTATTTTCTCCATTTTTTAATATTTTCATTATTTTTCAATTTATTTCCTAAACTTCCAGTTATTATCTTAAATTTAGATTATTGTCTTCAATTTTCAATTTTTTAAACGATTTTTCAATTAATTTCTTTAGGTTTAAAACAAATTCTGTGATTTTAAATTATTTTCTCCGATTTTTAATTATTTTTATTCTTTTGTCATAATTTTCAAAAATTTCAATTATTTACCTAAAATTTCAATTATTATTTTCATCAATTTTCGAGTATTTCTGCGATTTTTTAATTATTCTCTTTAATTAAAACTTTTGAGTAATTTTGTAATTATTATTTTTTTTTAATATATTTTATGATTTTTTAAATTATTTATCTCAGATTTTATTTACTGTTTTCAACCTTTCATATTTAAATTATTTTCATCATAAATTTCAATTATTTTTCTCATTCTTCAATTATTTTCAGCATATTTCAATTATTTTTTTCAATTTTGAATTAATTTTAGGTATCATTTTTTAATTACTTTCTAAGATTTTTAAGGACTCTTTTAAAATTTCAATTATTTTCTTTAATTTTTAATTATTGATTTTCAATTTTTTTTTTTATTTAAAAAACAGATTCTGTAATTTTTTCAATTATTTCACTCAAATGTAATTTATTTTTTACAATTTATCATTGTTTGTATTATATTTTAATTATTTTCATCAAGTTTGAAATTGTAAAATCATTTTTAAATTATTTTCCAAAATGTCTATCCTTCATTTTTCAATTTTCTTTATTTCTTTTATAATTTCAAAACTTTTAAATTTATCTGATATTTCAATTCTTTTATTCAATTTTCAATTATTTGTATGATTGCTTATATTATTTTCTTCAATTTTTAATTACTTTCGTTCTTTTTCGTAATTTCCAAAAAGTTGTAAATTATTTTAAATTATGTTTATCTTGTTTAATTTATTTTCTCTATTTTTTAATTTTTTTCTTTTTTCTTTCAATAAACTATTGAAAGTTTTAAGTATTTTTCTGAAATTTTTTGTAACTTTCCTTTATTTAAAATATAAGTACTTATTTTCCTAATTTTTCAATTTTTTTTCAATTTATTTTCAAGAGTTTCAAGTAATTTTCTAAAATTTAAATTATTTTCTTTATTTTCAAAACATTTCTATGATTTTTTAAATTACTTTCCCCAATTTTTAATTGCTTTCATTTTTTTTTAAAATTAATTTGCACAATTTGCAATTATTTTGGTTAATTTTAATTATTTTTTGCATATCGTTTAAATATATTTTATTTCTTATAATTTGTGTTTAATATAAAATATTAAATTACAGGAACATCTGTCGCATCGTCTAACAAATGTAAATTCCGAATTGATTGGACATCAGTGGAGGTTAAAAAAAAATATGGAGAAAAGAGCTATAGAAAATAACTGGTCGGAATCGGAAGAAAAACAAGAATACAATAAAGCCGTATGTAAAGTGTTTCAGAATAAATATTTGTATTTAAAACATTAGTCTCACAAAATAATAGATTAAATTTCAGCTTTTATGAGAATATTTTTGAAATAGTAGAAAGTAAATGGGACAAATTTTAATTTAAATAATAAAGCTAATTATCTTATGTAATAAAAACATTCTTATTGTATTTTAGATCAGGCAAGAAAGGCAAAATTTGTACATAAGAGATAATTGCCATCCGTTGAAAATGTTTACGATTCTTCTTATGCAAATGGGACTTTTTTTATGTCAAACCATCGCAATTCGAAATTTATGTTTAATGTTGCCTGTACCTGATGGACGTGAGTTTAGAAAATTTATTTTCAATCTTTTGTATTTCATTATTTTCAAAAACTCTGATCAAAAGGAACAAGAAACTGAAGTTTTAGAAAATTGAACATTTTTTATTTTCAGCATTATTTTTCTTAAAAACTATATTTCTTGGCTCAAAACGAGATTTTTCTTCTTTTCTTATCCGTTTATAATTTAAAATATTATTATTACTATTATTTATCAAAATGAATGGAAAATAAAATTCTCTTAACATTTAAAAACTATTACTCTTAATTTACAAAAATAAATATTTTCTTTTAAATAGAAATTCAATTAATAATTAAAACATTTTTTTTTCAGTTGCTGCGATAACAAAGACAGAGTTAACATTAGGTGGCCTTGGATGGTTTCAGGATCTCAGTGTACCAGACCAGTATTTCATCCTTCCAGTCTTATCAAGTCTTTTAGTTTTTATAAACGTCAAGGTACATTTTTTTAATGTTGAAATTTTATTTTCTTAATTTTTTTTTAATTTAAAAAAACCCTTCTTTCAGACAGCAAGGCTTCTTTATCCAACCGATTCAGCTGGATTTTTGGCTAAGATAAGAAAGTCAATGGTTATCATTCTCCCTGCATTTTCGTTATTTTTCTCATCGCTTATGCCAACCGTGAGTTTTTCCACCACTTTTTTTGTCAATTCTTTAATAAAACTCTCAAAATAATATAATATAATTAAAAATAATTTAAATACAATACTTAAAGATAAATAAAAACAAGATTTATTTGTATAGGACAAAATTTATAAAAATATGGAATTGAAAACAATTTTTAAAAAATAATTGAAATTTGAGGAAAAAATGCTTAAAATTTTTAGAAATTGATTGGATAAAAATGAGAATAATTAAGATTAAGTGAAAGAATTGAAAAATTATAAAAATAATAGTAAATTGAAGATAATTATTTGAATTTTAGAAAAATAATTGAAAAAATTAATTGAATATATAATTGAAATTTTTGAAATTAATGAAAAAAAAAGATCTAAATAATATGAAATTTGTGAAAATCATTGCAAATTAAAAAAAAATCGACGAACATAATCGAAATTTGAGAAAAATAATTGAAGAATGATTCAAGCATTGAAAAATGGATACAATAACTTAGATTTGAAATAATAAATGAAAATTTAGGAAATTAATTGAAAAATAATAATTAATATATCTAATTAAAAGGTGGTGAAAATAATTGCAAACAGATAAACGGAAATCGAAAAAAATAATTGAAAAATAAGATAAATAATTGAAAATTTAGGAATTTAATTCAGGAATAGTGAAAATAATTAAAATTTGAAGAAATTGATTGCAAAATGATAAGAATAATAATTGAAAATTGATAAAAATGATTAAAATTTGAGAAAAATATTTTAAAATCTATGAAATTTATTGAAAAATAATGAAAATAAAAAATTCGAGAGAATATTTGCAAAGTGATAAGAATTAATAAAAATTGAAGAAAATAATTTTAATTTGGGAAAAATAGTTGAAAAAAAGTAGAACATGTATTTGTAATAAAAGAAAATAATTGCAGAATGATAAAAATAATTGTAAACTAAAAAAATTACTGGAATTTGAGATAAATAATACAAAAAAATTAGAAAATTAATTAAAAAATAATTGAAAATGACAGAAAGTAATTGAAAAATGATAGAAATAATTGAAAATTGAAGAAAATAATAAGAATTTGTAAAAAATAATTGAAAAAATTAAAGAATATATTTGAAATAAACAAGACTAATGAAGAATGATAAAAATAATTGAAAATTAAAGATAATTATGGAAATTTAAGATAAAAAATTGAAAATATTACAGAAATTATTTGATATAAAAGAAAGAGATTGAAAATCGAAGGAGATCATTTAATTACTTAAAAAAGTAATAAAAAATTATGAAATTAATTGAAAAATGATAGAAATTATTGAAAATTGAAGAGAATAATATAAATTTGAGATAAATAATTAAAATTGTTGTAATTAGTAAATAAATAATCATAATGATATAAAATTTGTGAAAGTCATTGAAAATTAAAAAAATTAAAAATTTATGAATGTTATAGAAATTTGAGATAATTAATATATCTAGTTAAAAGGTGTAGAAAATAATTGCAAACAGATATTCGAAAACGGAAATTGAAAAAAATAATTGAAAAATGAGATAAATATTTGAAAATTTAGGAATTTAATTCAGGAATAGTAAAAATAATTAAAATTTGAAGAAATTGATGCAAAATAATAACAATAGTTATTAAAAGTTGAAGAAATTTATTAAAATTTGAAAAAAAGATATTTTAAAATCTAAGAAATTAATTGAAGAATTATGAAATTAATAAAAAATTAGAAAAAAAATTTGGAAAGTAATAAAAATAATTAAAAATTTAAGAAAGTAATTTTAATTTGAAAAAAATATTTTAAAAAATTACAGAATATATTTGAAATAAACAAGACTACTTGAAAAATGATAAAAATAATTGGAAATTAAAGATAATTATGGAAATTTAAGAAAGAAATTGAGAATATTACAAAATTTATTTGATATAAAAGAAAAAGGTTGAAAATTGAAGAACATCATTTGAATATTTGAAAACTACAACTAAAATTTAAAAATAATAAATAAAAACTTAATAATTTAGTTTTTTTAATAAAAATTGATGAAGCATGAAATAAGTTCTTTAATATTGAAAAATATTTGAAAAATTATTATGGAAGACGATGAAAATATTGAAACTAATAATTAAATTAACAAATTTGATCAGTTATGTCCTTCCATTATTTAATTGACATTACAAATTGATATTATTAATTCAAAATTGAGGAAATTAATTGTAATTTAAAGAAAAAAATTACAATTTGAAGAACACAAATCATATTTAGTAAAAATAATTGAAAAATAACGAAATAAAAGGAAAATTAATTAATAAATAATGAAACTAATTTGATACTGCAGGAAATAATGAAAACTAAAAAAGTTTTGTTTGAAAAAAATATTAAAGAAAATAATTGAAACTTGTGGAAACTGAATTTAAAATTTAGATAAAAAATTGAAAAATAATTAAAACAATTAAAAATTGAAGAAATTTTTTGAAAAACGATAAAAATAATTTAAAATTGTAGCAAATAATTGAAATCATAATAGAAAAGATTTTAAATATTTTCAAATTTACTATTTTCAAAGAGTGGATTAATTAAAATTTTAATCAATGAGATTTTAAATTAATTGAAGTTCGTAGAAATTAAAATTGTTATAAGTTATAAACTTGACAAAATTTTACGTAAGTGGTAAATGATTTAAAATTTAAAAGAAAAAAATATTTAGAAACAAAATTCAGATGTGGACAGAATGAATGAATCAATCAAAGAAACTTGGAAATTATAATATATAATTGTAAATAATTCCGCCCCTGCTTTTATATATATAATTGAAATTAGCTGAAATATGGACACTCTATTTTAAACAATTTAAATTTAAATTAAATTTAGAAACTAAATAATTAATTTTATAAATTTTTTTATTTTTAGGCAGTTGTATTGAGTTGGATGGCGAGTACGGTTGTGAATTACACTCAATTAATTCTATTCGCATTACCAAAAGTGCGTCGCATTTTAGGTTTGCCTAAATCTGCAAAAGAAATCGATCAGCCGATTTTAAAAATTTACAAATCTTTAAGAAGAAGAGATCCGTATGAACCTGTTTTGAGAAAGAAATTTTAATTCTAGTCAGCACTAAAAGCAAAGTCAAGTAAGTTAAAATTATTATATCATTATCGTTTTTTGTTTCAAAACATAAATAGAGATATCATTGCGTTGTTTTCATTGGATTTGTATTTTTCAGATTTCTGTTTTGCTCGTTGCTTGAAATCTCAAAGGACATGTTTTTGAATTCTGTTTCGAAGTATTCATGGGAAAATCTGGAATTAAAAAAATTGATTAAATAGCTATAATTAGTATTTTTACTTTTATATATATATAATTAATTGATATCGAGAATTTTGAAATTTAGGATGAATTACTTTGAGAATTTCAATCCATATGGCAAAAAGACGGAAAAACTTTTTCTGTAATCCTCAAGGTATGACAGAAACTCTCTATAATTCACGTAATTCTAGATAAGAGAAGTACAATTAGAACAAAAATAACATAAAATAAAATTGGAAAAAAAGACTAAAAAGACACATAAAATAGTTTTTTATGGAAAAATAAAAGATTTGATCTTTACTTTCACTTTATTTATTTTTTGAGAAATAAATTTTACCTTGTCCTCGCCGGCCCAGTTTCGATTTGTTGGTTCAGAAAGACCCAATAATTCTATCCAATGATAATAATCTTCTGTCTGATTTCCATACCAGTATTTTTTAATTACAAATCTGTAAAAAAAGAAAAATTAACAGAAAGTCTATAAATGGAATCAGATTTTTTTAAACTTTAAGATTAAATATTATTTATATTCAACATTAATAAATATTATTTTGCAGAATAAAGAAAGATTTTATTTTTTCAGATTCATTCCAATTAGAAGTTCTTGGATTATTTTTGGTTTCTTTTTGGACTCTTTTTGGGTACTTTTTTAATCTTTGGAAACATGTCCTTTGGATTCTGGCTTGAGAAAATCTATAGAAAAGTTTTAAAATTTAAGAAAAAAGTGACAATTTAAAATAATGAACATAAACTTGTAAGTTAAACGTTTTAGTATTGAAAAGAAATGATGATTTACATAAAAAAGTGAAATAAATATTTTTATGAATTCCAGAAGCGTATAAAAAAGTCACTTCATTGTATGGAAGTTTTTAGAATCTTTGGAATTGTGTGAATGATACTTTGATCTAACTCGAACAAATCTAGTCAGAAATTTTCAAATCAAGCAAAAAAGTGTGTTTTGAAAATACGTCAGGGGACTGCAGAATTAAATGGATATTTTTTAAAGACAAATCGTAATTTATCCAGAAAATTAATATAAATCGAAAGGACTCAACTACTACGTCAAAAGAAGAAAAGTTTTCAAGAAATGTTCAAATCTAGCAGAAAAAGCAGGACTCGAGAAATCGTCCATGGATTCCAGAGTTAAAAGGGTTTATTTTTTGAAGACAAATCGTAATTTATCTAGGAAATTAAGTCGCTGGCTATAAAAAGAATCTTAGGGAAAATTTCAAATTCCGGATCCTTTTATTGGCTGGTGGTTTAATTAAAAATTCCAGGAAATCTCACTTGAGGCCCATGTCACGTAGCCTCAAGTGACTCGTCACTGCACAACCGTGCTTTCGATAAGTGCACAAAGTCGATTGTAAAAAAATCGACTTTATGAGGGTAAAAGCAGGGATGAGTAAATGTAGAAAATTAGAGGTTTTCTACGTATAATACGTGGCTTTCTACATTATGTAAAATACGTATTATACGTAGAAAACCCCCCACCCCCTCTTATTTTCGAAATTTTCACGTATAATACGTAAGTATTATACTGTAGAAAACCATGTATAATACATCACGTATAATACGCACCCATCCCTGTCTCCAATGCAAAAAATTTTTTTTTTCGAAGTTGTAAACAGGCCATTATTTTCGAAAAATTCACGTACAATACGTACGTATTATACGTATTAAACCATGTATAATACGTCACGCATAATACGCACCCAACCCTGGGTAAAAGTCGACTTTAGTCGAAAGTCGAAGTCGACTTTACCATTTTGTCAACAATAATAATCAATATAACATGTGAAACCATTAAACTTACATAAAACAAAACCATTGTTTTCAATTATTCTAATCTTAGAATTATTTAATTGTTACGCAGAATCAATAATTAAATTAACTTCTCTCAAAATATTAATTAAAGTCGAAGAATGTTGCGAGTTAAATTTAGTAACTATTTTAAAAGTAATTGTTTGTCGCAAGTAAAAAGCAGAACTTTTACAACAGAAAATGCAATTGCTCAAAAGAAAACTTATCGAGTCGGTGTTAACGGTTATTTCATTAACAGAAATAACAAAAAAGAGACAAAAGTCCAAAAATTTGTTGGAGGACCGACAATTTACCATGGCATGGTTCAATTATTATATTTACAGTAATTTTGCAACTAAGCTTCGGTCTTGCACTCCTCACTTATAAGGTCGGTAATTTTAAAAGATTTTTCATTTCTTTTTTTTTTGCTTGAAAAACAAATTCTGTAATTTTATATTATTTTCTCCGATTTTTAATTATTTTTATTCTTTTTGCATAATTTTCAAAAATTTATTTAAAATTGTAATTATTATTTTTATCAATTTTCGATTATTTCTGCGATTTTTTAGTTAATCTCTTTAATTAAAATATTTAGGTAAATTTAATATTAATTTCTTTTTTTAAAAATATATTTTATGATTTTTTCAATTATTTCCCTCAAATTTTATTTACTGATTTCAATCTAACATAATTACATTATTTTCATCATAAATTTCAATAATTTTTTTCAATCGTAAATTATTTTCAGCATATTTCAATTGTCTTTTTCAATTTTGAATTAATTTGATCAATTTTCAACTATTTTCTACAATTCTTAATTTTTTAAATTCTTTTCCTAAATCTTAAATTTACCTTCCTCAAATTTCAATTATTTTGTTTAGTTTTCTCTGTCTCTTTATCAATTTTAATTATTTTTGCCTTGACATTAATTCAATTGAATTATTTATTTCTTAATTTTATATTATTTATCGCAAATTTTAATTAATTTTTTTAATTTACCATTATTTTTGTCATTTTGCAATTATTACTTTCAATTTTTATTCACTTTCATAATTTCTGAATTAATTTACTGAACTTTCAAATATATATCTCTAATCTCAATTATTTTCTTCAATTTTCATTTCTTTTTATTATTTTTCAATTATTTTCTCCATCTTTTAATATTTTTATTATTTTTCAATTACTTTCCTAAATTTTCAGTTATTATCTAAAATTTAGATTTTTGTCTTCTATATTAATTTTTAAACGATTTTTCAATTATTTTTTTTTTGCTTTAAAAAAAAAATTCTGTAATTTTATATTATTTTCTGCGATTTTTAATTATTTTTTTTTTTTGGCATAATTTTCAAAAATTTCAATTTATCTAAAATTTTAATTATTATTTTCATCAACTTTCGATTATTTCAGCGATTTTTTAATTATTCTCTGTATTAAAAATTTTTTAGTAATTTTGTTATTGGTTTCTTTTTTTAAAAATATATTTTATGATTTTTCAATTATTTCCCTCAAATTTTATTTACTGATTTCAATCTTACATATTTAAATTATTTTCATCATATTTCAATGATTTTTTTCAATTTTGAATTCATTTGATCATTTTTCAACTATTTTCTACAATTTTTAATTTTTTTAATTGTTTTAAAATGGTTTCCCTAAATCTTAAATTTACCTTTCTCAAATTTCAATTATTTTGTTTAGTTTTCTCAATCAATTTTTCAATTTTAGTTATTTTTGCCTTGACATTAAATTAATTTATTTCTTAACTTTATATTATTCATCTCAAATTTAAACTACTTTTTTTAATTTACCATTATTTTTGTCATTTTGCAATTATTACTTTCAATTTTTAATCGTTTTCATAATTTCTGATCTAATTTACTGAACTTTTAAATATATACCACAATTTTTAATTATTTTTTTCAATTTTCACTTCTTTTAATTATTTTGCAATTATTTTCTCCATCTTTTAATATTTTCATTATTTGTCAATTCATTTCCTAAATTTTCAGTTATTATCTAAAATTTAGATTATTGTTTTCAATCTTAAATTTTTTAAACGATTTTTTAATTCTCTTTTGGTTAAAAACAAATTCTGTAATTTTATATTATTTTCTCTGATTTTTAATTATTTATCTTAAATTTTATTTACTGTTTTTAATCTTTCATATTTAAATTATTTTGATCATGAATTTCAATTATTTTTCTCAATCTTAAATTAATTTCACCATATTTCAATTATTTTTAATTTTTTTAATTGTTTTAAAATTGTTTCCCTAAATCTTAAATTTACCTTCCTCAAATTTCATTTATTTTGTTTAGTTTTCTCAATCACTTTTTTAATTTTAATTATTTTTGCCTTAATATTAAATCAATATAATTATTTATTTCTTACTTTTATATTATTCATCGAAAATTTAAATTAATTTTTTAATTTAGGTACCATTATTTTTGTCATTTTGCAATTATTATTTTCAATTTTTAATCATTTTCATAATTTCTGAATTAGTTTACTGAACTTTCAAATATATATCACAATTGTCAATTATTTTTTTCAATTTTCATTTCTTTTTATTATTTTGCAATTATTTTCTCCATCTCTTTATATTTTCATTATTTTTCAATTAAATTCCTAATTTTTCTATCATTATCTCAAATTTAGATTATTGTTTTCAATTTTTAAAACGATTTTTCAATTCTTTTCTTTTACTTAAAAACAAATTCTGTAATTTTAAATTATTTATCTAAAATTTCAGTAATTATTTCCATCAATTTTCAATTATCTCTGCGGTTTTTTAATTAATCTCTTTAATTAAAATATTTAGGTAATTTTCTAATTATTTGCTTTTTTTAAAAATATATGATTTTTTCAATTATTTATCTCAAATTTTATTTACTGTTTTGAATCTTTCATATTTAAATTATTTTCATAATTAATTTCAACTATTTTCAGCATATTTTAGTTATCTTTTTCAATTCAGAATTAATTTTATCATTTTTCAATTATTTTTTTCAATTTCAAATTAATTTGACCATTTTTCAATTATTTTTAGCTTTCTTCAATTCTTTTCTCAAAGTTTTGGTTATTCTCATTTTTTTCAATTGATTTCTAGGATTTTCATGTAATTTTATCAAATTTTTCTTATTTAAAAAAAAATCTTTAATTTTTTCAATTATTTTACTCAAATATCATTTATTTTTTACAACTTATCATTGTTTGTATTACATTTAAATTATTTTCTTCAAGTTTCAAATTGTAAAATAATTTTTCAATTATTTTCCTAAATTTATATCCTTTAATTATCAATTTCTTTCATTTCTTTTATAATTTCCAAAATTTTAAACTTTTTATCTGGGATTTTAATTATATCAATCAATTTTCAATTATTTATATTATTTCTTATATTATTGTCTTCAATTTTCAATTACTTTCGTTCTTTTTCTCGTATTTTCCAAAAAGTTTAAAATTATTTCTGTGTAATTAAAAATCATTCTCTTCTATTCTAAATTATGTTTATCTTTTTGTTTTGTTTATTTTCTCTAATTTTAAATAATTTTCTTTTTTTTTTCAATGAACTTCTGAAAGTTTTAAGTATTTTTCTGAAATATTCTTTAACTTTCGTTTATTTAAAATATAGACATTATGTAATTTTTTTGAATTTGGTATTATTTATTTCAGTTTTCAATAATTTTTTCTCAATTTTCAATTGCTTTCCCTAATTTTTCATTATTCAATTTTTTTCAATTTATTTTTAAGAGTTTCAAGTAATTTTCTCAAATTTAAATTATTTTTCTAATTTTTAAAACATTTCTATGATTTTTTAAATTACTTTTCCCAATTTTTAATTGATTTAATTTTTTTTTCAATTAATTTGCAAAATTTGCAATCATTTTGTTTAATTTTAATTATTTTTTGCATATCGTTTAAATAATTTATTTCTTATAATTTGTGTTTAATATGGAATATTAAATTACAGGAACATCTTTTGCAGCGTCAAACAAATGTAAATTCCGAATTGATTGTATATCAGTCGTGGTTAAAAAAACATATAGAGAAAAGAGCTATAGAAAATAACTGGTCGGAATCAAAAGAAAAAGAAGAATACAATAAAGCCGTGTGTATAGTGTTTCATTATAAATATTTTTATTAAAAAAATTTGTCCCGCAAAATAATAATTTAAATTTCGGCTTTTATGAGAATATTTTTAAAACAGCAGAAAGTAAATGGGACAAATTTTAATTTAAATAATAAAGCTAATTATCTTATGTAATAAAAACATTCTTATTGTATTTTAGATCAGGCAAGAAAGGCAAAATTTGTACATAAGAGATAATTGCCATCCGTTGAAAATGTTTACGATTCTTCTTATGCAAATGGGACTTTTTTTATGTCAAACCATCGCAATTCGAAATTTATGTTTAATGTTGCCTGTACCTGATGGACGTGAGTTTAGAAAATTTATTTTCAATCTTTTGTATTTCATTATTTTCAAAAACTCTGATCAAAAGGAACAAGAAACTGAAGTTTTAGAAAATTCAACATTTTTTTATTTTCAGCATTATTTTTCTTAAAAACTATATTTCTTGGCTCAAAACGAGATTTTTCTTCTTTTCTTATCCGTTTATAATTTAAAATATTATTATTACTATTGTTTATCAAAATGTATGGAAATTAAAATTCCCTTAACATTTAAAAACTATTACTCTTAATTTACAAAAATAAATATTTTCTTTTAAATAGAAATTCAATTAATAATTAAAACATTTTTTTTCAGTTGCTGCGATAACAAAGACAGAGTTAACATTAGGTGGCCTTGGATGGTTTCAGGATCTCAGTTTACCAGACCAGTATTTCATCCTTCCAGTCTTATCAAGTCTTTTAGTTTTTATAAACGTCAAGGTACATTTTTTTAGTGTTGAAATTTTATTTTCTTAATTTTTTTTTAATTTAAAAAAACCCTTCTTTCAGACAGCAAGGCTTCTTTATCCGACCGATTCAGCTGGATTTTTGGCTAAGATAAGAAAGTCAATGGTTATCATTCTCCCCGCATTTTCGTTATTTTTCTCATCGCTTATGCCAACCGTGAGTTTTTCCACCACTTTTTTTGTCAATTCTTTAATAAAACTCTCAAAATAATATAATATAATTAAAAATAATTTAAATACAATACTTAAAGATAAATAAAAACAAGATTTATTTGTATAGGACAAAATTTATAAAAATATGGAATTGAAAACAATTTTTAAAAAATAATTGAAATTTGAGGAAAAAATGCTTAAAATTTTTAGAAATTGATTGGATAAAAATGAGAATAATTAAGATTAAGTGAAAGAATTGAAAAATGATAAAAATAATAGTAAATTGAAGATAATTATTTGAATTTTAGAAAAATAATTGAAAAAATTAATTGAATATATAATTGAAATTTTTGAAATTAATCAAAAAAAAAGATCTAAATAATATGAAATTTGTGAAAATCATTGCAAATTAAAAAAAAAATTGACGAACATAATCGAAATTTGAGAAAAATAATTGAAGAATGATTCAAGCATTGAAAAATGGATACAATAACTTAGATTTGAAATAATAAATGAAAATTTAGGAAATTAATTGAAAAATAATAATTAATATATCTAATTAAAAGGTGGTGAAAATAATTGCAAACAGATAAACGAAAACGGAAATTGAAAAAAATAATTGAAAATTTAGGAATTTAATTCAGGAATAGTGAAAATAATTAAAATTTGAAGAAATTGATTGCAAAATGATAAGAATAATAATTGAAAATTGATAAAAATGATTAAAATTTGAGAAAAATATTTTAAAATCTATGAAATTTATTGAAAAATAATGAAAATAAAAAATTCGAGAGAATATTTGCAAAGTGATAAGAATTAATAAAAATTGAAGAAAATAATTTTAATTTGGGAAAAATAGTTGAAAAAAAGTAGAACATGTATTTGTAATAAAAGAAAATAATTGCAGAATGATAAAAATAATTGTAAACTAAAAAAATTACTGGAATTTGAGATAAATAATACAAAAAAATTAAAAAATTAATAAAAAAATAATTGAAAATGACAGAAAGTAATTGAAAAATGATAGAAATAATTGAAAATTGAAGAAAATAATAAGAATTTGTAAAAAATAATTGAAAAAATTAAAGAATATATTTGAAATAAACAAGACTAATGAAAAATGATAAAAATAATTAAAAATTAAAGATAATTATGGAAATTTAAGATAACGCATTTACGTTATATTTCTCATCGCTTATGCCAAGCGTAAGTTTTCCCTGCACTTTTTTTTGTCAATTCTTTAATCAAACTCTCAAAATAATATAAAATAATTTAAATACAATACTGAAAGATTAATAAAAACAAGATTTATTTGTGTAGGACAAAATTTATAAAATTTTCGAATTAAAAAGATTTTTTAAAAGATAATTGAAATTTGAGAAAAAATGCTTACAATGCTTAAAAATGATAGAAATAATTGAAAATTGAAGAAAATAATGGAAATTTGAGATAAGTAATTGGAATTATTGTAATTAATAAAGAAATAATCAAAGTAATATAAAATTTGTAAAAATCATTTTTAATTAAATAAATTATTTAAAAATTTACAAATGTAATCGAAATTTGAAAAAAAATAATGGAAGAAAGATTTAATCATGTGGATACAAATAACTTAGATTTGAGATAATAAATGAAAATTTAGGAAATTAATTGAAAAACAATAATCATTAATATAATATATCAAAGTAACTTGTAAATTATAATTCATTATAAATATATTATATAACAATTAATAATTATTTACTATTGTAAATAATTTCGCCCCTGCTTTTATGATTACAATTAAAATTAACTGAAATATGGAAACTATTTTTAAAATTTAAAAATTAATTAATTATTTTTTTAAATTTTCTATTTTTAGGCAGTTGTATTGAGTTGGATACTAACTTTTTCTGCGAATCACACTCACTTAATCCTGTTAGAAAAACCAAAAGTGCGTTGGATTTTAGGTTTGCCCAAATCTACAAAAAAAAAATCGATCTTTAAAAATAAGAGATCCGTTTGAACCTGGTTTGAAAAAGAAATTTTAATCCTAGTCATCACTAAAAGCAAAGTCAAGTAAGTTAAAATTATTAGATATAAACATTTTACATAAATAAAAAGACGAGGAAACGATTTACATAAATTTGTTTTTATTTTACAATTTATTTTTTGTTTTTTTTCCGCCTTTTGTTCGTAAAATTGTAGAGAAAACTATTTTACAAAAGGAAAGTAAAAATCTCACAGGAGAATTTCAGAATTTCTTCTTATGAATTTCTACAATTAACTCACTCTCATTATCGTGTTTTGTTTCAAAACATAAATAGAGAGATCATTGCGTTGTTTTCATTGGATTTGTATTTTTCAGATTTCTGTCCATATTATTGAACAAATTAAGCATTTCCGAGGGCGATATTGCACCGGAAGTTCTGCTCGTTGCTTGAAATCCCAAAGGACATGTTTTTGAATTCTGTTTCGAAGTATTCATGGGAAAATCTGGAATTAAAAAAATTGATTAAATATCTATAATTAGTATTTTTACTTGTATATATATATAATTAATTGATATCGAGAATTTTGAAATTTAGGATGAATTACTTTGAGAATTTCGATCCATGTGGCAAAAGGACGGAAAAACTGATCTGGCTTTTGTCGTTGGAGGCGTTTCATTTGGTGGAGAATCAGGAGGAGTTGATTTTTGTCGCGATTTTCTCGACTTCAATTCTAAAATCTGCCTTTTTCTGTAATCCTCAAGGTACGACAGAAATTCTCGATAAGTCACGTAATTCTAGATAAAAGAAATACAATTAGAACAAAAATAACATAAAATTAAATTTGAAAAAAAAGACTAAAAAGACATAAAATAGTTTCTTATGGAAAAATAAAAGATTTGATCTTTACTTTCATTTTATTTATTTTTTGAGAAATAAATTTTACCTTGTCCTCGCCGGCCCAGTTTCGATTTGTTGGTTCAGAAAGACCCAATAATTCTATCCAATGATAATAATCTTCTGTCTGATTTCCATACCAGTATTTTATAATTACAAATCTGTAAAAAAGAAAAATTAACAGAAAGTCTATAAATGGAATTAGGTTTTTTTTTTAATTTTAAGATTAAATATTATTTATATTCAACATTGATAAATATTATTTTGCAGAATAAAGAAAGATTTTATTTTTTCAGATTTATTCCAATTAGAAGTTCTTGGATTCTTTTTGGTTGCCTTTTGGACTCTTTTTGGGTACTTTTTGGAATCTTTGGAAACATATCCTTTGGAATCTGACTTGAGTGAATATATCGAAAAGCTTTAAAGTCCAAGAGAAAAATGACAATTTAAAATAATGAACATAAACTTGTAAGTTAAACGTTTTAGTATTGAAAGAAAATGATGGTTTATATAGAAAAGTGAAATAAATATTTTTATGAATTCCAGAAGCGTATAAAAAAGTCACTTCATTGTATGGAAGTTTTTAGAATCTTTGGAATTGTGTGAATGATACTTTGATCTAACTCGAACAAATCTAGTCAGAAACTTTCAAATCAAGCAGAAAAGTATGTTTTGAAAATACGTCAGGGGACTGCAGAATTAAATGGGTATTTTTTAAAGACAAATCGTAATTTAGCCAGAAAATTAAAATAAATCGAAAGGACTCAACTACTACGTCAAAAGAAGAAAAGTTTTCAAGAAATGTTCAAATCCAGCTGAGAAATACATTTTTTTTTTAAGAAATGTTCTAGCAGAAAAAGTGGTCTGCAGAATTAAAGTGTTTGTTTTTGAAGACAAATCGTAATTTATCTAGGAAATTAAGCCGCTGGCTATCAAAAGAATCTTAGGAAAAATTTCAAATTCCGGATCCTTTTATTGGCCGGTGGTTTAATTAAAAATTCCAGGAAAATATTAAAAAAAGCTCATTAAATAGAGATTTTACGAAACATTTTTAAAATCTAAAAATTATTTGGAACTTAATTTACGCGAGTCCGTCGTCCACCATTTTCTGCACTTCCGGACAGGACATGAGCTCCATAAATTCCGGATTTTCTGGATTTCTTTTCACGTCAACCAATTGCCAAGGAGCGATGAGTCCAAAACGAACACATTTCAATACCTCGAGCATGAATTTCTTTCTGTTTTCCCACTCGTACATCAGCCACCGTACTGCTGACATTAAAACCTCCATTTCACTGAAAAATTAAATTTTTTTTTTAATTTTCCTTACTTATAATCAGTAGCATAACTTAAATTTAAAAAAATAATTAAGGAACAAAAAAATTAATTTTAAAATAACGAGAAAAATTTAAATCCAAGAAATTCATTTAAAAACACAAAAACAATTTAAATTAAAGACAATATTGTAAAATTGAAGAATTTCGTTTGACAAAAATATCAAAAATAAGTAAAAATTATAAGCTAGATGTTAAATTTGTAGAAAATAGACTTGAATCTGTATTGTCGCGAACTTAGTAAGCAGAATCCATTCAATAAAAAAAATTCTAGTGTAATTGAAAAAGAAGAAACTTATTTAAAAATATTAAAAGTAATTTAAATTGCAGACAAAATAGTTTTAAATTAAAGACCGAAATGAGAAACTAAGAAATTTAATTAATAATATTATAATAAACAGAAATTTGAAATAAGGCAATAAAAATAATTGAATTTAAAGGATAAAAATTAGAAATTGAAGCAATTCCTTCAAAAATAATTGAAAATTAAAAACTGTAAGTTAAAATATAGGAAAATTATTAAAAAATGAGAAGTAGACAAAATTTGAAAAAATTAATTTAAAAATGAGAAAAATAATTGAAATTGAAGACAATAATTTAAAGAGAAAACCAAAATTGCTGAAGAAATTAAAGACAAAATAAAAAATTCAAGACTGTAATTGAAATTTGAAGAAAAGTATTTGACAATGACTAAAACAACAAAAAGTTGAAGAAAATAATTTAATAAAGAAGAAGTTAATAATTAAGTAATGACAAAAAAATAATATTGAAAACAAAAATTTCAAAATGGAAGAAAAACACAAAGAATTAAAGACTATAATTTAAAAATCATAAATTTAATTAAAGGTTATTGATTACAAGTTAAATTTAAAAGAAATAACAAAAAATGAATAAAAATCAAAAGAAATTTTTTTTTAATTTTAAAATTTGAAAAATAATTAAAATATAAATAATTTAAAATTGAAAAAAGATTATATAAATTGAAGTCATTAACTAAAAAGTGACATAAATAAATAAAGATTTTAGGCTACATGTGAAATTTGAAGATATTTTTAAAAAATTAAGAATCATATTGATGAAATTGATAAAAAATTAAACAAAATTTTTAATTGTTAGGAAATATAAAATAATACGAATATAAGATTAAAATAAATACTTTAAAATCGATTAAAATAGATCTTTAAAAATTGAAAAATAATATGAAATTGAATAAAATAATCGAGTATTTAAGTCAATAATTTAAAATTGAAGATGGAAATGGAAAGTTGAAGAAATTTATTAAAAATCAGGAAAAATATATGAAAATTGTAGGCTTAAAGTTAAAAGTAAAAAAAATAATTGAATGAAGAAGAAATACATGAAAAAATAACAAAAGTAATTGAAATTGAAGACAACAGTTTTAAACTAAAGAAAGAAAAAATGAAAATTTAAGAAAATAATTTTTAAAAATGAAAAAATTCATTTTATAATGACGAGCAAAATTTAGATTTAAGAAATTCATTTAAAAACACAATAATAATTTAAATTAAAGACAATATTATAAAATTGAAGAAGTCGTTTGACAAAAAATATAAAACATAATTAAGAATTATAAGCTACAAGTTCAGAAATAACCGAAAATAAAATAAATTATTTCAAAATAAGAAAAGAAATTCGAATTGAAGACTATAATTAATTATTAACAAACATAATTGGAAAATTAATATTTCATGTAAAAATTAAAAAAAAAACATCGAAAATTGAAGACAATTATTTTAAAAATTACAAGTGTAATTGAAAATTCTATTAAATTGAACAAAGTAGATGAAAATTGAAAAAAGTAATTGAAAAACACTAGCAATTAATTTTAAAATTACGAGAAAATTTTAATTTAAGACAAAAATTTATAAATATCGAAAAATGGTTGAAAAATGAAGACATTCAATAAAAATGCCAAAAATAATTATTGAAAGATGAAAAATAATAAAAAATTGAGAACAAACATTTAAAAATGAGCAAAATAACTGAAATAGAGAACAATAATTTAGAATTGAAAAAGTAAATTTTTAATTGAAGAAATTTGTTATAAAATGATCAAAATATTTAAAAATTATAATCTACAAGTTAAATTTGTAGAAAATAATTGGAAAAGAATTAACTTATTAAAAAAAATATTAAGAGTAACTTGAATTGCAGATAACATAGTTTTTAATTAAAGAAAGAAATGAGAATTAAAGAAAATAATTGGAAAACGTAGAAATTGCATTTAAACATATTTTTAAAAAATTAAAATTTAAGACAAAAATTTAAATTTGCAAAAAGTTCATAAAAAATTACAAGAATAACTACATTTAAAGGATTAAAATTAAAAAGTGAAGAAATTCCTTAAAAAAATAATTGAAAATTAAAGACTATAAGTTAAAATATAAGAAAATAATTAAAAAATGAGAAATAGGCGAAATTTGGAGAAAAGAATTGAAATTTCAAGAAAACAATTTAACTATGACTAAAATAACTGATAATGGAAGAAAGTAATTTAAAAAGAAGAAGGTAATTAAGAAATGACAAAAAAATGAAATTGAAATAAAAAGTTTTAAAATGAAATGGAATTTTATGTCTCTAATCGCGAAATCATCAATTCTTAAAAATGAGAGAAAGATAGATGTTAACATTTAAAAAGAAAAATTTTAAACCTCTAATTTATTTAATTTACTTTCCTTTTAAAAATGAATAAAAATGATTCAAAGTTTTAAAAATGTTTCAAACCTGATTTAAAGTTCTTTAAAAATGAAGAATTTTTTTTTACCTATTTACGCAGATGTAATTCGATTTTAAAAGAAGACAAAGCTCTTCGACTGAAAGTTCCAGAAAGTCCTTGGTGCTTACAAGCATCAGGAAGAATTTCATTATTCTCGGGACCATTAATTCCATAACAGCCGTGTTTCCGATTTTCCGAGCTTCCAGATATAAAAGAAAAGCCGTGTCTTCCGAGAATAGTTCATCGTTGTCGATAAACGCCCAGCATTGCTCTTCCAGTTCTAATTATTTTTTTTTTTTAAAAAGTTTAAATTTACTAAAGAATGGAATTCAAATTTCCCGAGCTTTAGTTTAGTTCCAAAAATCACCGCTAGGAAATTGGCGCGAAATTTTAAATTTGCTTTTAAATTCATACCTTTGATTCCCAAATACTGAGCAGCTACAAAAATCTCCAAAATATTGTCTCGTCTCAGAAGTTGGCAACTTTCGTTAATTGAACTAATCATCCAGTCGTAAATTATCGAAAATGCCTTTGATGTGACTTTGCTCTGTAAAAATATTTACTTAAGAAATACCTGTCCTTAATTAAAAAAAAAAATTTTTTTTGTAAAATAATTGTCTCGGTAAAACTTACTTCCGTTAAATCGATATCCTTGCAAATTTTCGCATCGAAAAAGGAACTGTAACTCTGTAAGACTATCAAGTGACAGTGAAATTCATCCTGTTCGATTTTGACGATACAATCGGCATTTCTTAAAAAAAAAAAACATTTTTTCAAAATTCACCCTTTCTTTGAATCTTTACACTCTTTAAATTTACTCACTTGTAATTTGTTATTCGATTAGCCAGCTCGTTGTATAAATCAGTCTTTTCTGGAAGATTAACAATTTCCCATTCGATCGGCTGGTCAATTGTAAACCCGAGTCTAAAATAGTATTTTTTTCAAGATAAGTTAACTTCAGTTCTTTTAAAATTTAAATAGGGTAAAATTGTTTAAAAAAAAACGTCCAAAAGACGTCTTAAGGACGTCTTTTCTTTTTTTTTGCCCACTGGGTTCAAATTCGTGCATAAATCAATAGAAAGAAATTCGAGGGGATGAAAATTAGGTCAATACGAACATTAACTTGTCAGGATTTGGGGTAACTAATATTTTGATCCCAGAGGGAATATTAAGATAACAGTTAATTTAACGGAAAAATAGCAATTGTATCGGATTTTAGGTAATATGTGAATTTTGTCTAAAAAAAGAGAACTTATAGTAATTGGGTTAAATTTCATCTTACGAGGATAGGGGAATTTCCTGAGACGGCGGTAGGAGAGGAAAGGATCCCTTTTGCTCAGTCAGATTCTGTTCCATCTCTCCCGGATGAGCCGTCGCTTTCGGTCGATACGGTTGCGTCCTTGGCCTATATATTGGCGGAATACGGGAGAGCCTCTGCTGGACCTAAAAACCCAGCCCCAGATCCGAATTAAATTCCCCGCTAGCGAAATTTCCTTCCCGTATTTACTTCCCTTAATTATCTATATATATATATAAATTATTCTCTCTCATAGAAATTTGCAAATTTCCTTCTAGAATAATTTTATTATTCTAAATAACATGTTTCCTCAGCGTTAAGCGAATTTTTTTTTTCTACTCTTGTTTTCCTCTCTTTTTATTTGTTATTGTTTAAAAATATTTCGAAATAGATTATTCTCTTTAGTAGAAAAAAAAGTAAACTTGCCATTTTCAAAATTAGTAAGTTTTTGATTAGTAACATAAAAAAAAAAAATTAATACCGGAAGTTGATTAACTGTCGAGCATGTGATTCCGGGCGGAAATTCTACAGAGTCTTGTCCAGTTATTTCCAGATGAGATTTTTCCAGTTCGTCATTAACATTGACTCTCGTGGTCTCGGGATCCGCAACTAGGACACTTACTTTTTTTGACTCGTAAACCACCTAAAAAAATGCAACGAGAGTTTAAAAATAAGCTCTTGGCAATAAAATTAAGTTGCGTAATTTTAAATACATTTTTTTTTAATTCTAAATAATTCACGATGGGTCTATCTTGAAATCAGATTTAGTAAAAAACTACTATTTAGGGGTTAAAGTTGTTTTCCATTTTCAATTAGTAAAAAATAACTAATTATTAGTAGAAAACTACTAATTTAGTTGTTAAATTTAACTAATTAAATAGTAAAAAATAACTAATGTAATTAGTAAATAGAAATCTAGTAATTCTCTTAGTAGTTTAACATAACCTAAAAATTACTTTTACTAATTAAATTAGTAGTTTTTTACTAAATTATTCGTAAAAAATTACTAATATTCCTATATATTCCGAAATAAAACATAATAACAAAAAAAAAAAATTACAAAAATTATAGGAATACTTGTTGAAAATAAATGTAAATTGAACAATAGATTGAAAATAGAAAAAAACTCTAATTAAAAATTAAAGAATGGAATTTAAATTTAAAGAATATAATAAAAGATTGAAAAAAGTAACTGAAAAAGGCAAGAATTATTGCAAACTGAAAAGTGGAATTAAAAATTAAAAAAAAAAATTAAAAATTGCAGAAAATATTTGAACAATTGAATTTAAAATTAAAGAAATTTATTAATATTCGAAAAAAAAAACCAAATACGAGATTGTAAAAACATTAATAAAAATAATTTAAAATTAAAGAAAGTAATTTAAAATTTTAAAAAAATAATTGAAAAAGCATATCAAAATGACAAAATAATTGACAATTGAAAAAAATCGCAAACTGTCAAAAATAATCGACAAGAGAGAAAAATAACAAAAAAGAAAAAAAAATTAAAGAATAATTCTAAAATTTTGAGAGAATACATGAAAATTGAAAAAATTGTAGGAAATAATTAAAAAATAACGCGAACAATTGCAAAATGGAAAAGAATATCTGAAAAATGACAAAAGTAATTGAAAAATGAAAACAAAAATCAGAAAATGGCTAGAATATTAAACGATTAAAAAAATAATTTAAAAACTTAAATAAAAAACATTAAATTTAAACTAAATAATTCAAAAATTAGGAAAATTAAAGGAATTGTAAATTGAACAACTGAATTGAAAAAGGGAAAATAATAAAATTGATGAAAATAATTTATAATTGAAGAATGTAATTGGAATTTAAAAAATATAATAAAAAATGTTAAACAGTAATTTAAAAAAGCATATATATAATTATTAAATAAAGAAGAAAATAATTAAAAATTGCAGAATTGAATTGAAAATTAAAAGAAATAATTAAAAATTTAAAAAAATAATTATAGAATTGAACAATTGAATCGATAATTTAAAACAATTTTTATGATTGTTAAAAAAAATTTTTAAATCTGATAATTATTGAATATTGAAAAATTGATTGAAAATTGAAGAAAATAATTTAAATTTAAAGAATGTATTTAAAATTTGTAGAATATAATTGAACAACTATATCTAAAATTAAAGAAATTTATTAATGTAGAGTAAAATAATTGATATAAGTCGAGAATTTTTTATTATTAATGAAAATAATTGAAAATTCAAAAATGAAATTGAAGAATATAAGGAAATTTTTGTAACGAAATTTTAAAACAATTTTTATGGTTGAAATAATTAATTGGAAACGCAGAGAATTTTTTAATATTGAACAGTTATTTTCAAAAATTTATCTCAAATTTCAATAATTTTTATCAATGCTTAATTTTTAAAATTATTTTTTTATTATTTTTTTTGAATTTCCAATTATTTTTCAATATTTTTTTTATCCTAAATTTTTCAGTTATTTATCTCAAATTTCAATAATTTTTATCAAAGCTCAATTTTTAAAATTATTTTTCTATTATTTTTTTGAATTTTTAATTATTTTTCACAAATTTTAATTATATTTTTTTATTTTAAATTATTTTCATCAATTTGCAATACTTTTCTCCAATTTGTGAAAATTTTCAACATTTTTTAGTCAATTTTAAATTTATTTAATTTACAATTATTTATCTCATATTTCAATAATTTTTATCAGTGTTTAATTTTTTATATTATTTTTTAATTATTTTATTCTATTTTAAATATATTTTGTAATTTTATGAATACATTTTTCTGAAATTTTAATTATTTCTTAGACTTTTAATTACTTTTACCATTTTAAAATTGTTTTCTCCAATTTTTTTAAATATGTTAATTATTTTTTAACTAATTTCCCAAACATTTCTATTATTTTTTAATTAATTTAAGATATTTTCAATTATTGTTTTTACAAATTTTAATCATTTTCTTCTATTTCCAATTATTATTATTTTACCCACTATTTTTTTCCACTTTTGATTAATTCTTTAAATTTCAAATATTTTCTACAATATTTTTTTTTAAATTTCTATTACTTTTTCAATTTTTAATTAATTTCCTAAATACTCGATTTTGTGTGAATTTTCAATATTTTTTAGTCAATATTAAATTTACTTAATTTACAATTATTTATCTCATATTTCAATAATTTTTATCAATGCTCAATTTTCAAAATTATTTTTTTATTATTTTTTTGAATTTTCAATTATCTTTCACAAATTTTAATTATATTTTTTTATTTTAAATTTATTTTCATCAATTTGCAATTCTTTTCTCCAATTTGTGAAAATTTTCAATATTTTTTAGTCAATTTTAAATTCCTTAATTTACAATTATTTATCTCATATTTCAATAATTTTTATCAATGTTTAATTTTTTATATTATTTTTTAATTATTTTCTTATATTGTAAATATATTTTGTAATTTTATAAATACATTTTTCTGAAATTTTTATTATTTCTTAGACTTTGAATTACTTTTACCATTTAAAACTTGTTTTTTTCAATTTTTTTAATATTTTAATTATTTTTTAACTAATTTCCAAAACTTTTCTATTATTTGTCATTTAATTTAAGATATTTTCAATTATTTTTTTTACAAATTTTAATTACTTTTTTCTATTTTCATTTATTATTATATTACCTACTATTATTCTCCACTTTTAATTAATTCTTTAAATTTCAAATATTTTCTACAATTTTTAATTGCTTTTATCATTTTTCAACGATTTTTCTTAAAATTTCTATTACTTTTTCAATTTTTTATTAATTTCCTAAATTTTCCAATTTGTGTGAATTTTCAATATTTTTTAGTCAATTTTAAATTCCTTAATTTACAATTATTTATCTCATATTTCAATAATTTTTATCAATGTTCAATTTTTTATATTATTTTTTAATTATTTAATTTTTTTCTTTTATTGTAAATATATTTTGTAATTTTATAAATATATTTTTCTGAAATTTTAAATTATTTTTTAGACTTTTAGTTACTTTTACCATTTTAAAATTGTTTTCTCTAATTTTTTATTATTTTAATTATGTTTTTAACTAAATTCCCAAACATTCGTATTATTTTTCAATTAATTTAAGATATTTTTAATTATTATTATTTTACCTACTATTTTTCTCCACTTTTAATTAAATCTTCAAATTTAAAATATTTTTAATTGCTTTTATCATTTTTCAACGATTTTTCTTAAAATTTCTATTACTTTTTCAATTTTTTATTAATTTCCTAAATTTTCCAATTTGTGTGAATTTAAAATATTTTTTAGTCAATTTTAAATTTACTTAATTTATAATTATTTATCTCATATTTCAATAATTTTTATCAATGCTCAATTTTCAAAATTATTTTTCTATTATTTTTTTGAATTTTCAATTATCTTTCACAAATTTTAATTATATTTTTTTATTTTAAATTATTTTCATCAATTTGTGAAAATTTTCAATATTTATTAGTCAATTTTAAATTCCTTAGTTTACAATTATTTATCTCATATTTCAAAAATTGTTATCAATGTTTACTTTTTTATATTATTTTTTAATTATTTTCTTATATTGTAAATATATTTTGTAATTTTATAAATACATGTTTCTGAAATTTTTAATTATTTCTTAGACTTTGAATTACTTTTACCATTTTAAAATTGTTTTCTCCAATTTTTTATTATTATTTTAATTATTTTTTAACTAATTTCCCAAACATTCCTATTGTTTTTCAATTAATTTAAGATATTTTCAATTATTATTTTTACAAATTTAAATTATTTTCTTCTATTTTCAATTATTATTATTTTACCTACTACTTTTCTCCACTTTTAATTAATTCTTTAAATTTCAAATATTTTCTACAATTTTTAATTGCTTTTATCATTTTTCAACGATTTTTCTTAAAATTTCTATTACTTTTTCAACTTTTTATTAATTTCCTAAATTTTCCAATTTGTGATAATTTTCAATATTTTTTAGTCAATTTTAAATTCCTTAATTTACAATTATTTATCTCATATTTCAATAATTTTTATCAATGTTCAATTTTTTATATTATTTTTTAATTATTTAATTTTTTTCTTATATTGTAATTTTATAAATATATTTTTCTGAAATTTTAAATTATTTTTTAGACTTTTAGTTACATTTACCATTTTAAAATTGTTTTCTCTAATTTTTTATTATTTTAATTATGTTTTTAACTAATTTCCCAAACATTCGTATTATTTTTCAATTAATTTAAGATATTTTTAATTATTATTATTTTACCTACTATTTTTCTCCACTTTTAATTAAATCTTTAAATTTAAAATATTTTTAATTGCTTTTATCATTTTTCAACGATTTTTCTTAAAATTTCTATTACTTTTTCAATTTTTAATTAATTTCCTAAATTTTCCAATTTGTGTGAATTTTCAATATTTTTTAGTCAATTTTAAATTTACTTAATTTACAATTATTTATCTCATATTTCAATAATTTTTATCAATGCTCAATTTTCAAAATTATTTTTCTATTATTTTTTTGAATTTTCAATTATCTTTCACAAATTTTAATTATATTTTTTTATTTTAAATTATTTTCATCAATTTGTGAAAATTTTCAATATTTATTAGTCAATTTTAAATTCCTTAGTTTAGAATTATTTATCTCATATTTCAAAATTATTTCTTAGACTTTGAATTGCTTTTACCATTTTAAAATTGTTTTCTCCAATTTTTTATTATTTTAATTATTTTTTAACTAGTTTCCCAAACATTCCTATTGTGTCTCAATTAATTTAAGATATTTTCAATTATTATTTTTACAAATTTAAATTATTTTCTTCTATTTTCAATTATTATTATTTTACCTACTATTTTTTTCCACTTTTGATTAATTCTTTAAATTTCAAATATTTTCTACAATATTTTTCTTAAAATTTCTATTACTTTTTCAATTTTTTATTAATTTCCTAAATTTTTAATCATTTATCTCTCATATTTCAATTATCAATTACTTACTTCAATTTTTAACTAATTCGGTGATTTTATCACTTTTTTCCAAATTTCAATTCTTTTTTTCAATTTTCAATTATTTACCACAGATTTGAATTATTTTTTTCATTATTTTGCAATTGTTTTCTCAAATTTTAAATTATTTTTTAGTCAATTTTCCAAATTTCCAATCATTTATCTCAAATTTCAATTAATTCTTTAAATATTTTAATTTCTTTCTTCGATGCTTAATTATTTTTACCATTTTTTAATTATTTGCTTCAATTTTAATTAAATTTTCTGTTTTTGCTTTTTCATACAGGAAGTATTATCACTTATTTTTCTTAAATTTCAATTATTTACTTGGAATTTTCAATATATTAATCAATTTTCAAATATTTTTATTATTTTCCAATTATTTTCTCTAATTTTTAATTATTTTTTTATTAATTTTCTAAATCAATTGAAAACTGTAGATAATTGAAGAATTATCTACATTATATTATTTAATTATCGAGAAATGAGGAAAATATTTGACAATATTGAAAAAATCGTTTTATACAATATGAAATTAATAGATTATAGTTTTTTTTTTTTTTTTTAAAAAAAACGGGAAACCTGATCGGGAATTATTTTCAAGTTGCCACTGGGCGTTGTCTGAAATGGAAATCCGCTCTTGTCCTCCCCAGTTTCAGCTGATTCCTCAAAGTTTGTTTTCTGCATATGCTGCATCAAAAAGTTAAGTCCTATTCCACTTGGAAAATTATCATGGACAGTTTCCTCGGAAGAGAAGCTAAAAAATTTTATATTTTGTTTTTTTTAGATAATAAATGTCTCAAAAGTGCAGGAAACAAAATTTGTTGAAAATAAATTGAGGAGGGAGGTGCGTTACAGGCGAAATATTATTTTTGACTTACTTTGGACAATGGGCCATTAAGCTTGCTGGTGAAGATTCAGAATTGTTAGAAATGGTGCATTTTTGTTTCTGCTTTCTTGGTTGATTAATTCCCCCCTTTTCTTCGCTTCTAGAATATTTCTTCGCCCAGGAATTATTAGGATCTTTTGTGGCTCGTCTTACTGTCCTTGGGAATGTTTTTAACTTTGATATACCCCTCTGACAATTTATTGTGCTCTGCTCAACAATTGCTCCTTCACCAATTGATCTTTCAATTCTTGGAGAACACTTTTGTTTCGAGCTAGAGATCAAACTTTCGAAAAGTTTCGCTGTCTCTGCTGCTGTCAACCTTCGGCAAATTCAGTTTTTTGAAATAGATTTTTAGTACTTTTCCTATTGTGTATTTTAGTTAGAAGGATGAAAAAGAACAGTGGCGTAACTATTAAGGGGCAAAGTGGGCCCTCAGTCAACCCTAATAAACCTTTTCTTGTTTAGGGCAAAATTTATAAAATTTTAGAATTAAAAAAAAATTGCCAAAAATAATTGAAATTAATCAAAACAATTGCAAATTTTGCAAATTAATTGAAAAAAAGTGAAATTAAATAAAAATTAGGGAAAGTAATTTGAAAAATTATAGAAATGTTTTAAAAATAAAGAAAGTAATTGAAATTTGAGAAATTTACTTGAAAATCTTAAAAATAAATTGAAAAAAGTTGTATAATGAAAAATTAGGGAAAATAATTGAAAATTGAACAAAAAATGATTGAAAATTGAAATAAATAATACAAAATTGAAAAAATAATTAAAATTTGAGAAAATAATTGCAAAAATTACATAATGCCTATATTTTAAATAAAGAAAGGTTAAAGAAAATAAATTTCAGAAAAATACTTAAAAGTTTCAGAAGTTCAGTGAAAAAAAAGGAAATAATTAAAAATTAGAGAAAATAAATGAAACAAGATAAACATACATTTAAAATAGAAGAGAATAATTTTTAATTATACAAAAATAATTTAAAACTTTTTCGAAATTACGAAAAAGAACGAAAGTAATTGAAAATTGAATAAAAAAGTATAAGAAATCATAAATATTTGAAAATTGAATAGAATAATTCAAATCTCAGAAAAACGGTTAAAAATTTTGGAAATTATAAAAGAAATGAAGAAAATTGATAATTAAAGGATATAAATTTTGGAAAATAATTGAAAAATGATTTTACAATTTGAAACTTGAAGAAAATAATTGAAATATAATACAAACAATGATAAGTTGTAAAAAATAAATTACATTTCTGTGAAATAATTGAAAAAATTAAAGATTTTTTTTAAATAAGAAAAAAATAATTGAAATTTGAGAAAATTACATGAAGATCCCAGAAATCGATTAAAAAAATGAGAATAATAAAAAATTGGAGAAAAGAATTGAAGAAAACAAAAATTAAGTAAAATTTACGATAATTAATAAAAAAAAAAAAATAATAATAAGAAAAAAAATAAAAATAATTAAAAATTAAAGAAAATAATTAAAAGTTTTAAAAAATACTTAAAAATCATAGAAAATAATTGAAGAATGGTAAAATTAATTCAATATTGAAAATAATAAATTGATTCAAAATTGAAAAAAAAATAATTAAAATACGCTGAAAATAATTGAAGATTGAGAAAAATAATTAAAATTTATGATGAAAATGATTTAAATTTGAAAGATTGAAAACAGTAAATGAAATTTGAGATAAATAATTGAAAACGTTATAGAAAATTTAAAAATAAAAGAAAATAATTACAAAATTACCTAAACATTTTAATTAACGAGATTAATTAAAAATCGCACAAATAATAAAAAATAATGAAAATAATTATTGAAATTTTAGATAATAATTGAAATTTTTTAAAATTATGCAAAAAAAAATAAAAATAATTTAAAATCGGAGAAAATAATATAAAATTACAGAATTTCTTTTTAAGCAAAAGAAAAAAAAAGTGAAAAATCGTTTTAAAAATTAAAAATTAAAGACAATCTAAATTTGAGGTAATAATTGAAAATTTAGGAAATTAATTGAAAAATAATGAATATATTACAAAATGGAGAAAATAATTGCAAAATAATAAAAAGAAATAAAAATTGAAAAAATAATGGAAAATTGTGATATATATTTGAAAATTCAGTAAATTAATTTAGAAATTAAGAAAATGATAATTAAAAAATAAAAATAAAAATTGCAAAATGACAAAAATAATGGTACCTAATTTATTAAAAAGTAATTTAAATTTTCGATGAATAATATAAAATTACGAAATATATAATTAAATTGATTTAATTTCAAGGCAAAAATAATTAAAATTGAAAAGTGATTGAGAAAAATAAACAAAGAAATTTTAATTTCTGGAAGGTAAATTTAAGATTCAGGGACACAATTTAAAAACAATTAAAAAAATTAGGAATTCTAGAAAATAATTGAAAAATGAGTAAATTAATTCAAAATTGAAAATAATAATTAAAATATGCTAAAAATAATTAAAAATCTGAGAAAATAATATAGAATTATAGAATTTGTTTTTAAGCAAAAGAAAAGAATTGAAAAATCGTTTAAAAAATTGAAAATTGAAGACAATCTAAATTTGAGATAATAATTGAAAATTTAGGAAATTAATTGAAAAATAATGAATATATTACAAAATGGAGAAAATAATTGCAAAATTTTAAAAAAGAAATGAAAATTGAAAAAATATCGGAAAATTGTGATATATATATGAAAGTTCAGTAAATTAATTCAGAAATTATGAAAATGATTAAAAATTGAAAATAATAATTGGAAAATGACAAAATAATTGGTAAATTAAAAAAATTAATTTTATTTTCGTTGAATAATATAAAAGTAAGAAATAAATAATTAAATTGATTTAATGTCAAGGCTAAAATAATTAAAATTGAAAAAGTGATTGAGAGAACTAAACAAAATAATTAAAATTTGAAGAAGGTAAATTTAAGATTTTGGGAAGTAATTTAAAAACAATTAAAAAAATTAGGAATTGTAGAAAATAGTTGAAAAATGTTCAAATTAATTCAAAATTAAAAAAAAAATTAAAATATGCTAAAGATAATTGAAGATTGAGAAAAATAAGTGAAATTTACGATAATTAATAAAAAAAATTCAAATGAAGAAAACGAATAAAAATAATTAAAAACTGCAGAAAATAATTGGAGGTTTAAAAAAATATATAAAAATCTTAGAAAATAATTGAAAAATGATAAAATTAATTTAAAATGGAAAAAAATAATTCAAAAATGATAAGCTTAATTCAAAACTGAAAAAGATAATAGAAATATGCTGAAAATTATTGAAGATTGAGAAAAATAATTGAAATTTATGATGAAAATAATTTAAATCTGAGAGATTGAAAACAGTAAATAAAATTTAAGATAGATAATTGAAAACATTATAGAACATATTTTTAACAGAAGAAAATATTTACAAAATTACCTAAACATTTTAATTAAAGAGATTAATTAAAAATCGCACAAATAATAAAAAATTAAGGAAAATAATTATAGACATTTTAGATAAATAATTGAAATTTTTTAAAATTGTGCAAAACAAATGAAAATAATTAAAAATCAGAGAAAATAATAGAAAATCAGAGAAAATAATAGAAAATTACAGAATATGTTTTTAAGCAAAAAAATTGAATTGCAAAATTGTTTAAAAAATTGAAAATTAAAGACAATCTAAATTTGTGGTAATAATTGAAAATTTAGGAAATTAATTAAAAAATAATGAATATTTTACAAAATGAAGAAAATAATTGCAAAATAATAAAAAGAAATTAAAATTGAAAAAATAATGGAAAATTGTGATATATATTTGAAAATTCATTAAATTAATTTAGAAATTTCAAAAATGATAATTAAAAAATAAAAATAAAAATTGCAAAATGACAAAAATAATCTTACCTAATAAAAAAAAATTAATTTAAATTTTCGATGAATAATATAAAGTTAAGAAATTTATAATTAAATTGATTTAATTTCAAGGCAAAAATAATTAAAATTGAAAAAGTGATTGAGAAAAATAAACGAAAAAATTTAAATTTGAGGAAGGTAAATTTAAGATTCAGGGATACAATTTAAAAACAATTAAACAATTAGGAATTCTAGAAAATAGTTGAAAAATGATAAAATTAATTCAAAATTGAAAATAATAATTAAAATATGCTGAAAATAATTAAAAATCTGAGAAAATAATATAGAATTATAGAATTTGTTTTTAAGCAAAAGAAAAGAATTGAAAAATCGTTTAAAAAATTGAAGATTGAAGACAATCTAAATTTGAGATAATAACTGAAAATTAAGAAAATTAATTAACAAATAATAAAAATAGGTATTAAAAGATGGAGAAAGTAACTGCAAAATAATAAAAAGAAATGAAAATTGAAAAAAGTAATTGACAATTGTTATATATATTTGAAAGTTCAGTAAATTAATTCAGAAATTATGAAAATGATTAAAAATTTTAAATAATAATTGGAAAATGACAAAATAATTGGTAAATTAAAAAAATTAATTTAAATTTTCGTTGAATAATATAAAATTAAAAAAATAAATAAATAAATAAATTTAATGTCAAGGCAAAAATAATTAAAATTTAAAAAGTGATTGAGAGAACTAAACAAAATACTTGAAATTTAAGGAAGGTAAATTTAAGATTTTGGGAAATAATTTAAAAACAATTAAAAAAATTAGCAATTGTAAAAAATAGTTAAAAAATGACCAAATTAATTGAAAATTGAAAAAAAAAATTAAAATATGCTAAAAATAATTAAAGATTGAGAATAATAAGTGAAATTTACGATAATTAATAAACAAAAATTCAAATTAAGGAAACAAATAAAAATAATTAAAAATTGAAGAAAATAATTGAAAGTTTAAAAAAATACATAAAAATCTTAGAAAATAATTGAAAAATGATAAAATTAATTTAAAATGGAAAAAAAATAATTGAAAAATGATCAACTTAATTCAAAACTGAAAAAGATAATAGAAATATGCTGAAAATTATTGAAGATTGAGAAAAATAATTGAAATTTATGATGAAAATAATTTAAATCTGAGAGATTGAAAACAGTAAATAAAATTTAAGATAGATAATTGAAAACATCATAGAATATATTTTTAAAAGAAGAAAATAATTACAAAATGACTTAAAATTTCTAATTAAAGAGATTAATTAAAAAATCGCAGAGATAATCGAAATTGATGAAAATAATTATTCAAATTTTAGATGAATAATTGAATTTTTTGAAAATCATGCCAAAAGAATGAAAATAATTAAAAATCGTAGAAAATAATATAGAATCACAGAATTTGTTTTTAAACAAAAGAAAAGAATTGAAAAATCGTTAAAAAATTGAAAATTAAAGACAATCTAAAATTGAGGCAATAACTGAAAATTTAGGAAATTAATTGAAAAATAATTAATATATTACAAAATGGAGAAAATAATTGCAAAATTTTAAAAAAGAAATGAAAATTGAAAAAATATCGGAAAATTGTGATATATATTTGAAAGTTTAGTAAATTAATTCAGAAATTATGAAAATGATTAAAAATTGAAAGTAATAATTGCAAGATGACAAAGATAATGGTAAATTAAAAAATTAATTTAAATTTTTAATGAATAATATAAAAATTAAAAAATAAGTAATTAAATTGATTTAATGTCAAGGCTAAAATAATTAAAATTGAAAAAGTGATTGAGAAAACTAAACAAAAAAATTGAAATTTGAGGAAGGTAAATTTAAAATACAGGGACACAATTTAAAAACAATTTAAAAAATTAGGAATTGTAGAAAATATTGTTAAAAAATGATATAAATAGTATAAAATTATATTTTAAATCATTGAAATCATAATAGAAAAGAATTAATAAAAATTGAGGAAATTTTTAAGTCGTTTAAAATTTAGTATTTTTGAAACGTGGATTAATTGAACTTTTAATCAATGCAAGAAATTTGAAGAAATTAAAATTGCTATAAATTTAAAATTCGAGAACATTTTAAAAACGTGAAATATGATTTTTAATTTTTAAAAGAAAAAACATCTAGTGACAAATCCTAGGTGTGGACAGAATGAATAAATAAATTAATTAAACTTGTAAATTATTGTATATAATTGGGGCCCCATTTTCCTTTTCGCCCCAGGGCCCTCGCTCTCTTAGTTACACCACTGAAAAAGTAGCGAAGGTTTCGAGCAAAAAGAGTAGAAATTGATTTAAATATAAAAGACAAAATGTATTAAAAAGAAAATAATTATAAATGTTGTTTCGAGTAAAAAAAGGGAGTTATGTTTTAAAAGAAGAGAAAACTAAATTATTATTTAAAAAAGTAACTTACTTACTTTAAGTAAGTACTTTTAAAAAAGTAAGGTCCGAGACAGGTAAACTGTCAAGTTTCAGAAATAAACATAATTTAATTAAGAAAAGCAGGTATTAAGAGAAAATAATTATGAATGTGTTTTGAGTGAGAAAAAGAAGAAAATAATGTTTTAAAAGTGGAGAAAATATAGCTCCTTTATTTTCCAGGAGGGAGACCCGGTACAGGCGAAATATTAAGTTTCGTACACACAGAGTAGAATTGATTCTAAAAAAAAAAAAAAAAAATAATGAAAATATTAAAAATTTAATTAATGAATAAGAACCTTTGCTTTTGCGAGAATTTGGACGCGTTTCTTTCTGTTTGATGATTTTTTGACGTCACCAATGATTGCTCCGATTGAGACTGTCGAACTGAAGATTTTGAGGATCCTGTCGAAGTTGACGTTCGGGTTGATTTGTTGAAATAAATAATCGAAGTGGCTTTTTCCAGACAGATCTTCGAAGCTGATAAAGTAGGATTCCTATTTAGGTTAACTGACAGAAATTTAGGTCAGAAACGTACAAATTTGTATAAAAGTAATCCAATTTTCTTTTAATTTTTACAATTTTTAAAAAAATTTTAATTAATTGTGAGAGTATTTCTTTATTTTCATAATTATTAATTCAAAAAATAATTGTTAATTACTATTAATTTTTAAATTAAATTTTTGTAATTTCTACCTATTATTTTCAATTTAAAAAGTGACTTACATTACTTACGTAAATTTTCCTGCCAAGAATTGGCAATTTTCTGTTGAGAAATCGATTTTGACACTTGGCAGGATTTACAAGTCCTGTTAAAAAATAAATAAAATTTTTTTTATTGAATATTGTAATAATATTCAGAACACGAAGAATGTTTACAAATGATAAAATATTCATTTTTTCTTAACGAATTTATATAATTATTATTACTTGTCTTCTATTTATTATTTTTGACAATATATCACTATTTTATAAATTATTTTCACAAACTTATTTATTAACAAATTACGTATTTTTGCATTTATTTGAATTATTAGTTAAATACAAACATTTGTTTTTCTTTTCTAATGAAACATTAAAGTCGACAAAATTGATACTATACTTTCTCACCTTGTCATAGCCTATAAAATAGTAAGTTTTGTCACGAAAAAATTTGCACAATAAAATTATTAGATTTAATTATTGAAACTGTGTAAAAGGCTTTTCCCTTATTTTGTAAATCACTGAAGAAAAAAATGCTTATAAAAAAAGCGACGTCTGATTTGACAGGATTAAAACATAAAAAAGACGCATGAAACTTACTCCAGAATCCTTAGAAACGAAAACAATTGAATTTGGAAAAATCTCGAAAATCAGCTGCTTTATTTTTTTTTTATTGCTTATTGTCAAATTTATTTATTTGAAACAATATTTAAATTAAAATAAATGTTTATTATTATAAAACAACATTTAATTAATAATACAAAGTAATTGTTAATATAGAAATTTCGGAAAGTTTTTAATATTTACAAAAACCTTGTTTTTAATTAAATTTGGTACATTTGCAATAAAAGGAAGTTTTTTAGAAAAAAAAAATACACATAATGTTTTTCGTGTTTTTATTAAAGAAGTTTATTTAATTAAATAATGTTTGTTTTGTAGACAAGGTTAGTACCTAGAAAAATAAAAAATAAATGTTGATGTACAAAATTTCAATTTATTTGCTTAACAATAAAAAAATGTTTAGTTACGTCATTTTTTTTTTAATAATAATTATGCAATGTTTAATTTTAACACAAAATTTGTGTTAAATTATTTGTGTTAATTTTCATTGCGTTTAATTAATTTAAAAAAAAAAAAAGTGTAAATTCTCATTTAAAATGAGCGTTGAGAGAGAAAAATAATAAAAAGCAGAAAAAGCTCGATGAAAGAATATTTTGCTAGCTAGTAGGTACTCGTGGAAGGTTTGGTTGTGCTTTGCTGGCAGGCTGCATCGATCGCATCAACGTTCTGGTGACCTCGACCCAATGCCACCGTCTTCCACTCACAGAGCAACCCTACCTTGTTTTTCGGATCTGGACCGAAATGAGCTTTTTAATATCAAACCATTTTTTATCGCCAGCTCCATCATTTCATTCAATTTCGTTTCAATTTTCGAGAATATTATTTCTTCAATTTATTTCTAACATTCTGAATAGATTTTTTTACATGCAAAAAGTCATTTCTTTAATGTTTCCTTTAACACTGTGATTTATGTGTTTTAGAATATAATTAAATATGCATTTTTTAAAAGGTGTGTTTTTTAATATGCACATGTCATGTAAAAACCGGATTTATTATTATTAGGTATTTTAAAATGCATATTATACTAAAATAGTGCATATTATGGTTTATAAATCAAAATTGACCAAAAACGTACTCATTATAACCTTCTATGTGAAAAAGTACGTATTATACTTTTTTTGGAGTAACTTTAAAAACCTGCAATGTAAAATCAAAACTAGGAACGTGCATATTATCAATTTTTAGGTGATTAGTATATAAAAACAGTGCATATTATGAGTTATACAGCAAAAAATAATAAAAAGGGGAATATTATATCTTTTTTTGATAATAATCATTAAAAAAACCGTGCATATTATTCCATCTGGGCTCTAAAAGTATACTAATGATGTGCATAATATATTCTTTATACCTCAGAATACACAAAAAAATACAGATTACATTTTCAAAAAACATATTTATAAAAAATCTACATATTTCAATTTTGGCCTAAACGCATTATAAATGAGCATACTACATTCATTGAATCAACGTATGGAAATAAATTAAAAAAAGCGAGTTTTACTACTAAAAACGTGCATATTACGTATTTCAAAATGCATATTATACGAATATAGTTATACAATCAATTTTGCTTTATAAACCGTAATATGCACTTATTACGGTTTATAAAGCAAAATTGACTAACACCGTGCATGTTTATAACTTTTTTGTGAATAATTGCACTAAAATATTGCATATTAAAGTTTTCTGGAGTCATTTTAAAAATCTTTAATGTAAAATCAGTGCTAGGAACGTGCATACTATCAATTTTGAAGTGATTTTTATACAAAAACAGTGTATATTACGAGTTATAAAGCATAAAATATTTAAAACATGAATATTATATCTTTTTATGAGAATAAATAGAGAAAAAACCGTGCATATTATTCAATCTGAACTCTAGAAATATACTAACAATGTGCATATTATATTCTTTATACCACAAAATTGACAAAAAAATGTACAGATTACATTTTTAAAAAATATATTTATTAAAAATCTACAAATTATTTCATTTTTTTGTCTATACGCATTATAAATGATCATATTACATTCATTGAATGAACGTATGGAAATAAATTATATAAAATATCAACTTTTTATCAATTAAAAGCGAGTTTCATTACTAAAAACGTGCATATTATATATTTTAAAATGCATATTATACAAATATAGTACATATTACAGTTTATAAATCAAAATTGACTAAAACCGTACATATTTATAACTTTCTTTGTTAATAATTGCATAAAAATATTGCATATTAAAGTGTTCTGGAGTGATATTAAAAATCTTTAATGTAAAATCAATGCTAGAAACGTGCATATTATCAATTTTGAAGTGCATTTTATACAAAAACAGTGTATATTACGAGTTATAAAGCATAAAATATTTAAAACATGAATATTATATCTTTTTATGAGAATAAATAGAGAAAAAACCGTGCATATTATTCAATCTGAACTCTAGAAATATTATAACAATCTGCATATTATCTTCTTTATACCTCAAACTTGACAAAAAAGTACAGATTACATTTTTAAAAAACATATTTATTAAAAATATACATATTATCACATTTTTTTGTCTATACGCATTATAAATGAGCATATTACATTCATTGAATCAACGTATGGAAATAAATTATATAATATATTTACTTTTTATCAATTGAAAGCGAGTTTTACTACTAAAACCGTGCATATTACGTATTTCAAAATGCATATTATACGAATATAGTTATACAATCAATTTTGCTTTATAAACCGTAATATGCACTTATTACGGTTTATAAAGCAAAATTGACTAACACCGTGCATGTTTATAACTTTTTTGTGAATAATTGCACTAAAATATTGCATATTAAAGTTTTCTGGAGTCATTTTAAAAATCTTTAATGTAAAATCAGTGCTAGGAACGTGCATACTATCAATTTTGAAGTGATTTTTATACAAAAACAGTGTATATTACGAGTTATAAAGCATAAAATATTTAAAACATGAATATTATATGTTTTTATGAGAATAAATAGAGAAAAAACCGTGCATATTATTCAATCTGAACTCTAGAAATATACTAACAATGTGCATATTATATTCTTTATACCACAAAATTGACAAAAAAATGTACAGATGACATTTTTAAAAAATATATTTATTAAAAATCTACAAATTATTTCATTTTTTTGTCTATACGCATTATAAATGATCATATTACATTCATTGAATGAACGTATGGAAATAAATTATATAAAATATCAACTTTTTATCAATTAAAAGCGAGTTTCATTACTAAAAACGTGCCTATTATATATTTTAAAATGCATATTATACAAATATAGTACATATTACAGTTTATAAATCAAAATTGACTAAAACCGTACATATTTATAACTTTCTTTGTTAATAATTGCATAAAAATATTGCATATTAAAGTGTTCTGGAGTGATATTAAAAATCTTTAATGTAAAATCAATGCTAGAAACGTGCATATTATCAATTTTGAAGTGCATTTTATACAAAAACAGTGTATATTACGAGTTATAAAGCATAAAATATTTAAAACATGAATATTATATGTTTTTATGAGAATAAATAGAGAAAAAACCGTGCATATTATTCAATCTGAACTCTAGAAATATTATAACAATCTGCATATTATCTTCTTTATACCTCAAACTTGACAAAAAAGTACAGATTACATTTTTAAAAAACATATTTATTAAAAATATACATATTATTTTATTTTTTGTCTATACGCAGTATAAATGAGCATATTACATTCATTGAATCAAAGTATGGGAATAAATTATATAAAATATGTACTTTTTATCAATTGAAAGCGAGTTTCACTACTCAAAACGTGCATATTACGTATTTTAAAATGCATATTATACAAATATAGTGCATATTACGGTTTATAAAGCAAAGTTAACTAAAACCGTATATACTTATAACTTTCTTTGTGAATAATTGTATTATAATACTGCATATTAAAGTTTTCTGGCGTCATTTTAAAAATCTTTAATGTAAAATCAATGCTAGGAACGTGAATATTATCCATTTTAAAGTGCTTTTTATACAAAAACAGTGTATATTACGAGTTATAAAACATAAAATATTTAAAACATGCATATTATATCTTTTTATGAGAATAATTACAGAAAAACCGTGCAAATTATTCAATCTGAACTCTAGAAATATACTAACAATGTGCATATTATATTCTTTATACCTCAAAATACACAAAAAAATACAGATTACATTTTCAAAAAACATATTTATAAAAGATCTACATATTATTTCATTTTTTGGCCTAAAAGCATTATAAATGAGCATATTACATTCATTGCATCAACGTATGGAAATAAATTATATAAAATATCTACTTTTTATCAATTAAAAGCGAGTTTCATTACTGAAAACGTGCATATTACGTATTTTAAAATGCATATTATATAAATATATTGCATATTACGGTTTATAAAGCAAAATTGACTAAAACCGTACATATTTATAACTTTCTATGTGAATAATTGCATTAAAATATTGCATATTATAGTTTCCTGGAGACATTTAAAAAACCTTTAATGTAAAATCAAAACTAATAACGTGCATATTACGAATTTTTAAGTGCTTTTTAAACAAAAACAGTGTATATTACGAGTTATAAAGCATAAAATATTTGAAACATGCATATTATATCTTTTTATGAGAATAATTACAGAAAAACCGTGCATATTATTCAATCTGAACTCTAGAAATATGCTAACAATGTGCATATTACATTTTTTATGTATCAAAATATACAAATAAGTAACGACTACATTTTCAATAAACATATTTATTAAAAATCTACATAATATTTCATTTTGCGTCAATAAGCATTATGAATGTGCATATTACATGCATTGAATGAATGTATGGAAATAAATAAATTAAACCCTGTACTATAAATACACCTAAAGCAAATTTATATACTTTACATACATTAAAAGCAAATTTCAGCACTGAAAACGTGCATATTACATATTTAAAATGCATATTATACAAAAAATATTGCATATTATGGTTTATAAAGCTTAATTGGCTAAAAACATACATATTATAACTTTATATGTAAAAAAGTACATTAAACTATTGCATATTATACTTTTTTAGAGTAATTTTAAACACCATTAAGGTACAATCAAAACTAAAAACGTGCATATTACAAATTTTTAAGTGATTATTTTACAAAAACAGTGTATATTACGAGTTATACAGCAAAAAATAATACAAACGTGCATGTTATATCTTTTTCTGAGAATAATCACAGAAAAACAGTGCATATTATTCAATCTGAACTCTAAAAATTTAATATTAATGTGCATATTACATTCTTTATACCTCAAACTGTACACAAAAGTACAGATTATATTTTCAAAGAACTTTTTTATTAAAAATATACATGTTATTTCAATTTTTTCGTCTATACGCATTATGAATGTGCAAATAACATTTATTAAATAAATCTATAAAAATGAATTAATTAAAACATGTACTTTAGATAAATTTAACGCGAATTTATATACTTTATATACATTTAAAGCAATATTCATTACTGAAAACGTGCATATTACATATTTAAAAATGCATATTATAGAAAAATAGTGCATATTACGGTTTATAAAGCAGAATTGTCAAAAAATGTACATATTATAACTTTCTATGTGAAAAAGTACATTACAATAGTGCATATTATACTATTTTGGAATAATTTTAAAAACCTGCAATGTAAAATAAACACTAGGAACGACCATATTACGAATTTTTAAATTCTTTGAATACAAAGACAGTGTATATTACAAGTTATAAATCAAAAAATATTTAAAATATGCATATTATATCTTATATGAGAATAATTATCGAAAAACCGTGCATATTATTCTATCTGAATTCTAAAAATGTAATGATAATATGCATATTACATTCTTTACATCTCAAAATACACAAAAAAGTATAGATTACATTTTAAAGATAAGTTTTTATTAAAAATCTACATATTATTTTAATTTTTTTGTCAATACGCATCAAGAATGTGCATATTATATTCATTAAATAAATTTATGGAAATAAATGAATTAAAACATGTACTTTATATACACTTAATGCGAATTTCATTACTGAAAACGCGCATATTACGAATTTTTAAACGCATTTTATACAAAAACAGTGTATATTACGAGTCATAAATCACAAAAATAATTAAAACGTGCATATTATATCTTTTTAACAGAATAATCACGGAAAAACCGTGCATATTATTTAATTGGATCTCTATATGCATATTACATTTTTCATAACTTAAAGTACACACAAAGTACAGATTGCATTTTCAAAAAACATATTCATTAAAAATCTACATATGATTTCATTTTTTGTCTATACGCAATATGAATGTGCATATTGCATCCATTGAATAAATGTTCGGATTTAAATTAATTTAAAAAAGGTACTTTATATACATTAAAGGAAATTTCAGCACTGAAAACGTGCATATTACATATTTAGAATGCATATTATACAAAAAATCAAAACTAGGAATGTGCATATTACGAATTTTTAAGTGTTTATTTTACAAAAACCGTGCATATTACGTATTTTAAAATGCATATTTTACATAAATTGTGCATATTAAGGTTTATAAGTAAAAATTCACATAAAACTATTTTTTCTAAGTGAATATAATTGCATTAAAAACATTTCCGTATTTCCTTCTCTGCATTTCTGAGTGTATAATTACATTAAAAATTTGCATATTGTGATTTATAAGTAGATTAAACACTTAAACACTTTTCCTATGTGAAGAAGTATATTAAAATATTGCATATTATACTTTCTTGGAGTAATTTTAAACACCTACAATGTGAAATTCAAACTAGGAACGTACATATTACAAATTTGGAAGTACTTATTATACAAAAGCAGTGCATATTACGATAGTTATAAAAGAAAAAAATAATTAAAATATATTATTAATATATATATCTAATTATATATTAATAAATTAATATAAATACTTAATTAAAATGTGCATATTTCATCTTTTTATGAGAATAATTGCAGAAAAACCGTGCATATTATTTAATCGGAACTCTAAAAATATGCAAATAATGTGCATATTATATTCTTTATTCCTTAAAATACACAAAAAAATGTACAGATCAAGTTTTCAAAAAACATTTTTATTAAAAATGTACACATTATTTGTTTTTTTTTTTTCAATAAACATTATGAATGTGCATATTACATTCATTGAATTAATGTATCGAAATAAATTAATTCAAACATGGACTTTATACACATGTAAAGCGAATTTCCTAACTAAAAACGTGCATATTACGTATTCTAAAATGCATATTATACAAAAACAGTGCATATTACGGTTTACAAAGCAAAATTAACTAAAAATGTACATATTATAACTTTATATGTGAAAAAGTATATAAACTATTGCACATTATACTTTTTTGGAGTAATTTTAAACACCTACAATGTAAAATGAGAACTAGGAACGTGCATATTACAATCATTGAATGAATATATAGAAATAAATTAATTAAAAACTGTACTTTATATTCCTTGATAGCGAATTTCATTACTTTTAACGTGCATATTACGTATTTTCAAATGCATATTATACAAAAACAGTGCATATTAAGGTTTATAACTCAAAATTCACTTAAAACTATATTTTCTAAGTAAAAAATTGAATAAAAATTTTGCATATTTCGATAAAGTACACTTAAAATATGTATAATATACATTTCTAAGTGAATAATTACAGTAAAAATTTGCATACTGTAGTTAATAAAGCAGAATAAACACTTAAAACGCATAAGTTTCTATGTGAAAAAGTATATTAAAATCTTGCATATTATACTTTTTAAAAGTAACTTTAATTACCTTTAATGTGCATATTACGAATTTTTAAATGCTTTTTACACTAAAATAGTGCATATTACAAGTTATAAGGTAAAACAATATGAAAATTTGAATATTATATCTTTTAGTGAGAATATTTACTTTTAAATAGTGCATATTTTATTTCTTTTCGTGGAGAAATAAATTAAAAACATGAATATGATATATACCTTTCAAGTGAAATGTGCTAAAAAGATGCATATTATATTTATTTTTGATACAGATTACAATAAAATCGTGCATATTACATGTTTATGAATCAAAATAGATGTAAAATGCGCATATTATATATTTTACAAATAAATAATATTAAAATCGTGCATATTTTTAAATCTAAACTCTTATAATACACTAATAATGTGCATATTACAGTTTTTTATATCTCAAAATACAAAAAAAGGAGAGACACTAATTTTAGTGCATATTATGTAATTTAAATATATTTATACATTTATAAAGTGCATATTATACATTGTTATACAGCAAGGTACCCAAAACAAAAGTGCATATTATGTTTCTATTAATTAACTTACACTAAAACCGCATATTATGCATATTGTGTCTCTTTTCAAAAATAATTGTACTAAAATCGTGAATATTAAAACTGTTTAAATTAAAATACATACTAATAATATGCACATTAAGTATATTTTTTAATTATCTTTTAATCATGCGTATTTATTTCTAAATACTATAAATACACTAATAATGTGCATATTAAACATTTTTTAAAGTCAAATTACTTTAAAATCCTGCACATTATTTTTACCATCAAAAATATTCTAAAAACCTACAGTTTTCATTTTTTTTAAATATCACTTACATTAAAATCATATGTTTCTAAAAACAAAAATTACGTATATATTAAAATGATCAAGTTTTTATTACACATTTAGTTACTAAATTAAACTTCTCAATATCTCAGTTTTTCGTGTAAATACATTCAATGCTTTTTTCGACAAATAAAGACATCTATCAAATTGTGTACACAACATAACTATCATATTTTTATTGCGCATTATATTTGTTTCCATGTTGAACACATTGTATTTCAATTATTCATTCTCACTTTAGTTAAGTGCTGGCATAAAAATCCGATTTTTTCCACCTACAACATTCTCATGGGAGGGAAGTTTTCTGTTTATGCATTTCTAAAGGGGGGGTATTTTTTTTTTGTAGGCGACCCTCTGTCCTAAATTCATGAAATCGATATTCCCCTTGACAGGGCAAGGGAATGGAGGGTGATTAAAGGATTCGTGGTGAAAGAAACGAAAAAAGAAAAACGTAAAAGAATCTTGAAACGTAGATATAAAGTATTTTTAGAAAAATAGGGAAACAAACGGAAGGGTGTATAATAAATATATATGAAAGTGGGTACTCAGGCCGGGCCTGCAGGGTAGTTATGACGCGAGCGTAACCTTGGCAACTTGCTCTGTATATCCTTTAGAGATAGATATATACCCATTTCCCCTTCTTGGGATGCAAGTGGACCAAAAGTAGAGCAGATAATGATGATAAATGTGATAATACTTCATTCTTTCTAATTCCAATATACTGCCAATGTACATTTAAAAAAAAAAAATTTTTTTTAATATACAGAATACCATACAAAACATTCAGGTTCTTTTTTTCAAGTTATTTTACACGCTTTTAGAAATACTGCAAAAGATAAGGAAGACCTTCAGAGTTGCAAAAGAGGAAATATCGACGCAATGAGACTTGAAAGAAGAGAGAGCTTTTACTTTGATAAATTATGTGCATACATGTATATCTTATATATGCATATGCAAATTGGATATAATTTGTATTATACGTATATTTCTAACTTCTTTTTCTTTTAGATTAATTGCAATTTATTTCTGTATTTTAAATACAGAATTAAATACAAAATTTAATTAATTAATATTTAAATTCATGTTATTTTTATGTTTGGTTTCAGAAAAAGGCTTTAAACGGCAAAATTAAAAGATGTTTTTTGAATATGAATTTATCGGGGAGGAAAAATAAATAAATTGGACCGCAGGAAAATTAAGGACTACATTGCTATGTTGAAAAAAGAATTTTTGAGAAACTCGAGCAGAAATAGGATTTTTGAAGAAAGATTGAAGGGTGCAGAATTAAGGGTTTTTTTTAAAGACAAATCGTAACTTTTCGTGGAAGATAAAAGAAGTAAATACGACCGTTGGCGATTAAGAAGATACAATTGTGAGTATAAAAATCCTGTTTTTAAATGTCGGAGAAGACTTTTATAAAGTACATCAAATTTTTTAAATTCAAGTTTAGAGAATTTTTTTAATTAACCTAAATGTAAATTTGTTTATTTAAGAACAAATTTTTTTGTTTATTTTATTTTAATTTATAAATTATTAATTACATTTCCAATTGATTTTTAATGTACATTTAACCAATTTCTAATTTCTAAAATGTTAAATTTGCCAATTTGCAATTGATACAAAAGATAATTGACACGCAGTATGATCCAAATTTATTATATTTTCGATTCTTTCTAATGTAAATTTGAATCAATTTCTAATTTCAAAATGTTTTAAGTATTCAAGTCTAAAATTCCAAAATTACATTTATTAGATTTTCGATTCCAAATGTTAATTTATCAAGTTTTTATAATAAATCCCCATGTCAATTTAGTCAATTTTCAAGTAATCCAATTGTAGATTTATTTCGTACTAAATTTTTTCTAATGTTTGATTTCAGAAAAAGGTTTTGGACATTAAAAGAGTTTGTTTTTGGAGTCCGTAAATTTACTCCGTTTCAATTTTTCAATTCCTTTCTTCAATTTTTAATTATTTTATTTAATATTCAATATAATACTTGCCTTTTTTCAATTATCAGTTATTTTCTTGAAAATTTAATATGCTCTTCAAGTTCCAATTGATTTCTTCAATTTTCATTTATTTCCTAAAATTTTTCCTACATTTTTCTTTAGTTTAAATTATCAATTAATAAATTCATAATTTGAAAAAAGTTTCTTCAAATATAATTAGTTTCATCCACTTTTATAATTACTCTTTAATTTTTAAAATTACTTTGTTCTAATAACGATTATTCTCGACACATTTCGAATTTTTTTTCAACTGTCAATTATTTTCGTCAATTTGTAATTTTTCCTTCAATTATCAATTATTATCTCAAAACTTCAATTTAATTCCTTTACATTTAAAAATTCCCTGATTTTTTCAATTATTTGTTTCACTCATAAATTTTTAAAATTTGAATTTAAATTTAAATTAAATTTAAATTTAAATTTCAATTGCATTTTTCAATTTTCAATTTTTTTCTTTATTATTAAAAATTCTTGTCTTTTGTAATTTTTTTTTTATTATCAATAAGTTTCTATAGCTATAATTCACATGTTCAATTAATTTCTTCAATTCTGAATTTTTTTTCAAATTTCAATTCTATTTTTCAGTTTTTAATTATTTTCTGCTATTTTTAATAAATCACGCCATTTATAAATTACTTTTTTGAATTTTCAATTAAATTAGATAAATTTTAATTTCCTTTTTCAACTTATAGTCATTTTTTCATTTTAAATGATTTTTTGAATTATAAAATTGTTTTAATTTAGCGATTTGTCGAAGTTTATTCTCGTCTTTCAATTATTATTCATTTTACCCAACTTTCAATTAATTTCAACAATTTTTTCAATTTTCATTCATTCTCTTGAAGTTTTTTTATTATTGTTTAACTTTTTAAATTATTTTGTTCTCTTGTTGATTATTCTTGACAGTTTTCGAATTTTTTTTATTTGTCTATTATTTTTTTTATTATTTGATAATTTTGTATTTTGTTATTTTTCTTTTAATTATCTATCTGTCTTTTTCAAAATTTGATTTAATTCTTTAATTTTCAATTATTTTTAAAAAATTTAAATAATTCTTCCAGTTTACTTTTTTGTTTATAATTTTTCTTTAATTCTCGGCTTTTTTCAATAATTTTTTTCAATTATAAAAATTTTTTTAAATTTAAATTCAGTTTTTCAATTCCTTTTTGCAATTTCTAATTATTTTCTTAATTTTTCAATTCCCCCCCCCCCTTTTTTTTGTAATTATAACTTTCAATTTTCAATCTAGTTGTTCAATGTTTAATTATTTCCAACAATTGTTTATATAATTTTCATATTTTTAAAGTATTTTTTTTTTCAATTGTCAATTAATATATTTTTCAACTATTTCTTGCAATTATTACTTATTTTACCCAATTTTCAATTGTTTGCACACTTTTTTCAATTATTCTCTAAAAATTATATAATAATTCTTTAATTTTTTCAATTTTAATTTTTTTCAGTTCTTTTGTAATTTTTTTTTTAAATTATTAATTATTTTTCCAATTTCAATTCAGTTCTTAAATTTTCAATTTATTTCTCGAAATTGTTATTATTTTCTTCAGTTTTCAATTATTTTCTTGAATTTCCATTATTTTGTCGATTTTCAATTCAGTTTTTCAATTTGCAATTATTTCCAACAGTTTATTTTTTTAATTTTCTTGTTTAATTTGAATAATTATTGTTCAATTATTTAAATTATTCTTTTTCAATTGTATAATTATCTAGACATTTTTCGAGTTACAATAATTGTTTTTCTTATTTGCCTCAGACTCATTAATATTTTTCTATTTAATATTAATAAAATTTTCTATAATTTTCAAAGAAATAAATTATTTTAAACATAAAAAATACAATTTCTTTTTACTTTTCTACTGTATTTTACATTTTTAATTCTATCACACTTAAAATAGTTTTTCGAGATACAAAATGTTTATTCGTAACTAGTCCGTAAAAGTCCGTAATTTTGAATTTTTGGTCCGTAAAGTCCGTATATTTTTAAGTACTTTTACCGGTTCGAGCCCTGTTTTTGACGACAAATCGTAATTTATCCAGGAAATGGAAAAATTAAAAAAAAAAAAACAAATAAACGGCTGATTATGGGAGAAACTACGTTTCTACATGAAAAAAGAAACATTTTCAAGAAATTTCAAATCTTGCAGAAGAAGTGGGATTTTAGATAAAGTTCGGATACTGCAGAATTAAAGGTGTTTGTTTTTGAAGACAAATCGTAATTTACCCAGGAAATTGCAAAATTAATAATAAACCGCTGATTATGGCAAAAAGTACATTACTACATGAAAAAAGAAACATTTTCAAGAAATTTCAAATCTTGCAGAAGAAGATGGATTTTAGATAAAGTTCGGATACTGCAGAATTAAAGGTGTTTGTTTTTGAAGACAAATCGTAATTTACCCAGGAAATTGCAAAATTAATAATAAACCGCTGATTATGGCAAAAAGTACATTACTACATGAAAAAAGAAACATTTTCAAGAAATTTCAAATCTTGCAGAAGAAGTGGGATTTTAGATAAAGTTCGGATACTGCAGAATTAAAGGTGTTTGTATTTAAAGACAAATCGTAATTTACCCAGGAAATTGCAAAATTATTAATAAACCGCTGATTATGGCAAAAAGTACATTACTACATGAAAAAAGAAACATTTTCAAGAAATTTCAAATCTAGCAGAAGAAGTGGGATTTTAGATGATATTCAGAGACTGCAGAATTAGAGTTGTTTGTTTTTGAAGACAAATCGTAATTTACGCAGGAAATTGCAAAATTAATAATAAACCTCTGATTATGGCAAAAAGTACATTACTACATGAAAAAAGAAACATTTTCAAGAAATTTCAAATCTTGCAGAAGAAGTGGGATTTTAGATAAAGTTCGGATACTGCAGAATTAAAGGTGTTTGTTTTTGAAGACAAATCGTAATTTACCCAGGAAATTGCAAAATTAATAATAAACCGCTGATTATGGCAAAAAGTACATTACTACATGAAAAAAGAAACATTTTCAAGAAATTTCAAATCTTGCAGAAGAAGATGGATTTTAGATAAAGTTCGGATACTGCAGAATTAAAGGTGTTTGTTTTTGAAGACAAATCGTAATTTACCCAGGAAATTGCAAAATTAATAATAAACCGCTGATTATGGCAAAAAGTACATTACTACATGAAAAAAGAAACATTTTCAAGAAATTTCAAATCTTGCAGAAGAAGTGGGATTTTAGATAAAGTTCGGATACTGCAGAATTAAAGGTGTTTGTATTTAAAGACAAATCGTAATTTACCCAGGAAATTGCAAAATTATTAATAAACCGCTGATTATGGCAAAAAGTACATTACTACATGAAAAAAGAAACATTTTCAAGAAATTTCAAATCTAGCAGAAGAAGTGGGATTTTAGATGATATTCAGAGACTGCAGAATTAGAGTTGTTTGTTTTTGAAGACAAATCGTAATTTACGCAGGAAATTGCAAAATTAATAATAAACCTCTGATTATGGCAAAAAGTACATTACTACATGAAAAAAGAAACATTTTCAAGAAATTTCAAATCTTGCAGAAGAAGTGGGATTTTAGATAAAGTTCGGATACTGCAGAATTAAAGGTGTTTGTTTTTGAAGACAAATCGTAATTTACCCAGGAAATTGCAAAATTAATAATAAACCGCTGAGTATGGCAAAAAGTACATTACTACATGAAAAAAGAAACATTTTCAAGAAATTTCAAATCTTGCAGAAGAAGTGGGATTTTAGATAAAGTTCGGATACTGCAGAATTAAAGGTGTTTGTATTTGAAGACAAATCGTAATTTACCCAGGAAATTGCAAAATTATTAATAAACCGCTGATTATGGCAAAAAGTACATTACTACATGAAAAAAGAAACATTTTCAAGAAATTTCAAATCTAGCAGAAGAAGTGGGATTTTAGATAAAGTTCGGATACTGCAGAATTAAAGGTGTTTGTTTTTGAAGACAAATCGTAATTTACCCAGGAAATTGCAAAATTAATAATAAACCGCTGATTATGGCAAAAAGTACATTACTACATGAAAAAAGAAACATTTTCAAGAAATTTCAAATCTTGCAGAAGAAGTGGGATTTTAGATAAAGTTCGGATACTGCAGAATTAAAGGTGTTTGTTTTTGAAGACAAATCGTAATTTACCCAGGAAATTGCAAAATTAATAATAAACCGCTGATTATGGCAAAAAGTTCATTACTACATGAAAAAAGAAACATTTTCAAGAAATTTCAAATCTTGCAGAAGAAGTGGGATTTTAGATAAAGTTCGGATACTGCAGAATTAAAGGTGTTTGTTTTTGAAGACAAATCGTAATTTACCCAGGAAATTGCAAAATTAATAATAAACCGCTGATTATGGCAAAAAGTACATTACTACATGAAAAAAGAAACATTTTCAAGAAATTTCAAATCTTGCAGAAGAAGTGGGATTTTAGATAAAGTTCGGATACTGCAGAATTAAAGTTGTTTGTTTTTGAAGACAAATCGTAATATACCCAATTTTAGATTAAAAAATTGAACCGTTGGCAAACAAATTGACTGACGTGAGATTTTAAAAATCACGGGTTTTTTGATTGCTGGTGGTTCAATGCTTCAATGATAAACTCCATAGACAGCTGAAACCTCCCAAACATTCATAAAAAATTTTAGATGAAGTTCAGCGTCTGCAGAATTTAAGCAGTATATGTTTTTGAAGACAAATCGTAATTTATCCAACTTTAGCTTAAAAAATTGAACCATTGGCAAACAAATTGACTGACGTGAGATTCCAAAAATCACAGGTTTTTTGATTGCCGGTGGTACAATGATTCCAGAGACAACTCAAACCCCCCAAACATTAATTTAAACTATTCCCAATCAATCTAAACATAACTTTTTGTTCAACCAATTTTTAAACAACTCAAAAAGAAATTTGTCAAATTTCCAATTAGTCAGAATGCGAATAGTTTTTATTATTTCTAATATTAATTTTTCAGTTACACAGTAGATTCTGCTAAAAATGAATACAGTATAAAATATTTTTATTATAACCATTACAATTGCCATACTATCTTGACCTTTACAATTATTCACTTTCTCTTAATGATTAAAGTACCCAAAACCCAAATTCAGTCCCACCGCTGTCACCAGTCGTTTAAAATGTCAATGTTGAGAATTACCCTTTTTTTGGTAAAGTCGAGGGTCAATTTTTGATTGAATAGGTGTTTCAAAAGGACGAAAGATGGAATTCAGCTGTAAAAGTAGCACGACTAGCGTAGCTGGGATACTGGATGAGGGAAGTCGGTCGATAGAGCTCCTGGACCCCATCTCTCTTCTCTCGGGAGCTCAGCATTCTATATTCTGCATTACGCAATTCTCTCTCTCCCTCCCTCTCACTCTCTATAGCCTTTTTCTCTCCTCCCACCCCTTTTTTTGCTATCTGTATTTACTATACTTACCCCCCCCCTTCAATTTTTATATATTATCGAAATTTCATAATTCTCTTGTCCACCCTCCCCCATCTATTTACCAAAATTCAAAAATATAATCTTATAAATACAATTATGTTATTTTTAAACTGACCCCTTCAATATCTACCATCAACTTATATTCTTTTATAAAAAGATTTCTCATAATAAATTTTTTTTTAAACCCTACATCTCTCACGCAGTTTAAAATTCGCGCCATGAACTTTAAGCAAAGGTTGTTTATAATTATTAAAATTTGATAAAAGGTGATATCTAAAAAATTGGAAATTTTGACAAGTTACTGAAATTTGTAAATTTGGAATGTAATTAATAATTACAAAAATGACTTTTTTTTTATCAGCACACAAATTTGGCTTTTTTTTAACACACTCATGAAGTCTCAAAAAGTTTTTTTTCTTTTTTTTTTTTTACCAACAATCGTTCAATACTGCGGAAAGACTATTTTCGGAAACAGTCAATTAAAAAAAGAAGAAAAAAAACTACGCACACAAATTTAGGAAATTTTTTTTATTTTGTATTTGTCAGAGCAGAGTACGGGATTTGTACAGGAGTTGCTAAGCGACGGTCTAGTGACGTCAACAGTTACGTCAGAAGGCAGAAAATGTCTATTCGCAGTTATGAAATTCCAATTCGATTTTGCAGTGTTTACATTCAATTAAAAATTAAAATTCATGTTTCGATTAAAGTAGAATGATTTTCTTTCCCTGTGCAAATTATCTGTTATTGTTAATACTTGAATGTAATTTAGAACACGTATAAATATTTTTTATAATTTTTATATAATTGTATATCAAATGTACTTTTCTATTTTTATTTTATTATTAGTTACATTTTGTTTCTTTTAGCATCACATTTTTAAAGAAGTTGACATTGCATTACAATTGATATTATTACATGACTAAAATACATGCTACAAAATGTAAAATTGTATGTATACACATCTACATATGAAATACATCATATATATTTTTTAAAAATAAAATAAATAATCGAAACTGCTATATAATACACAGTTTTAAAGTAAACTGCACAAATAATGTAAACATTATCAATTATAATGTAATGTCAATCTTACAACATTATTAGACTCGAATTATTCAATAAAAAATTTGTTGTATTAAACAAAACAAATTTCCTTATATCCTGTTTTTCCCCCCGAGGAACATTGAATGCGATTTACGTCAACAAAAAAAAAAAAAAATTACAATTGTGACGAAATATTGCCACGTTAAAATAGCTGTTTACAGCTCAACGCTCACATATGAATATAGATGTGATACAGGTGCGTGTTATCTTTTCCAACAACTCTTAACTATTGAAGATCGTGTGCCACTTAAATGCCAAGGTTGTACATTTTCCTTTACAAAATACCGAGACTCCTTTTAAATATAAAAAAAAAATCAATTTTCCAATATATATATTTTTTTGTACACTATACTCCTTGTCACAGAAATGCATATACATAGTTCAAAAGTGCGCAATTTAAATTAATGCTTGAAACGACCACTTCAAACCTGACATTTATAGTCGACGAAAAATTTTCCGCTCTTTCAGACATTCCAATTACAAAATTGCCTTTTTGAAAAAAAAAAAAAAAAAAAGTTATAACTGAAAAAGAACTTTTTTCTTTCTTTTTTAATACAATATTTACATAATTAGATTACGCGTCTATTGTTGATATTACAGAATTTTATGATAATTCGACGCCTAGATAACATGATAAAATTAATGGAACAATTTTCGTATGGTCACGTTCGTGGGTGACCTAGAAATCTAGTTAGACGAGTTCTCCCCCAACAAATATAATCGAAAATCAGCTAGGGAAGAATTTTTTTTATTATTTATGTCGGGACCCATTGGAAAATGGTAATTTTTTTTCTCAAATTATTTTGACGCACTGATTTCGAAAAATGAAACTAATTTTTGAAAATGTATTTATAATATACATATATGTATATATATATAGAAGATCCATTTTTTGGAGGTGAAAAGTGATGGTAAATTGGGGAAAAATGAAATTTATTGAATAATTAAATTTCAAGTGTTGTAAAATGATAATTTTTGAAGAAAATAAACTGGGGCGTTTTCATGCGACGTCCACGCATGCCCATGGTGTACACTCATCTTTTTCTATTTGGGGAAGTCTCATTGATTGCACCGTGTTCCTCTAGTCCTCCACAACTCTATACTTCCTTCTTTTATTTGTTACTTGAAACTCCACCCCCACCCCTTCCCCCACTTGAGCAACTATAAATACCATTATATTTTTGTCACCCAAAATCTGGCTATTATTAAGTGTACTTTACATTCACATTCTTCATCAATGTCATCTTAACTCGATTACCTGCTAGTCAGTAAAAATAATTTTATTTTATGCTTTTATTTCTTCAAGTAATATGATTTTTTTTTCAAATGTAATTTTATTGTGATTATTGAGTCAAATATGGTAAAAAATATAATTGAAAAAAAATGTTATAATGCCTTAAAAAAAAGGCAGAAATTAAAAAAATTGTCACTTAAAAAATAAGTCATTACACTAAAATGTAACTTATTAAATAATGAAAAAATAACATTTAAAATTTAGTATTATTATTATTCAGGGGCGGCGACTTGCGTATGGTACGTCTGCAAATTCCATAGAGCAAAAAATTCGCCCTATGGAATTCCATATGGCAAAATTGCTGACAAAAAACAAATTTCCTAATAAGAATGTGAATAAATGCATTTACAATTCGAAGAAAATTATAAAAATTAAACAAAAAAAAAACCATAATTTTGTAAAAATAATTGAAGAAAGAAGTTAAAAATTAATTAATAAATAATTTAACTAATTTGATATTGAAGAAAATAATTAAAACTAAAAAAGTTTTATTTGAAAAAATTAAACAGAAAAATTGAAACTTGGAAAATTGAATTTAAAAATGAGGGGAACAAATAAAAAATAATGAAAATAAAATTGAAGAAAAATGTTGAAAAATGATAAAAATAGTTGAGAATTGTAGCAAATATAATTAAAAACATAAAAAAAAAAGAATTCTTAAAAATTGAAGACATTTTTAAATAATTTTAAATTTACTATTCTTAAAGAGTGTATTAATTGAAATTTTAAACAATGAAATTTCAAATTAATTGAGGTTTGAAGAATTATAATATATAATAATTGTAATTGTAGTCTTGTTTATCTCAAATATAGTCCGTAATTTTTAAAATTATTTTTTACAAATGTTTATTATTTTCTTCAATGTACAATTACTTACATCAATTACTTTATTATTAAATTTATATTTTTATTAATTTTCAATTACTTTTTCACATTTTCAATTATAATTTTATTAATTTTCTAATTTTTTTATTATTTATCTCAAATTTTAGTTATTTTTTCAATATAAAATTATTTTTATTATTCTGCAATTATTTTCTTATATTACAAATATATGTTGACATTTTTTCAATTATTTTTCACAAACTAAAATTATTTTTTTTAATTTTAAATTATTTTTATTACTTTACAAATATTCTCTCCAATTTTTATTATTTTCATTATTCTTCAATGAACTTCCTAGATTTTAAAATATTTTTCTCAAATTTTAATAATTTTCTTTAATTTCAAATATTATTATTATCATTTTGGAATCAATTTTATCAATTTTCAATTATTTATCTCATTTTTCAAACATTTTGTTCAATTTTCATTTTCTTTTATATTTTTCCATTACTTTTTATCATATTTAATTATTTTTTAATTAAGTTTGACTTTTTTTATAATTTATCACAACTTACACTTATTTTTGTAATATATAATTATTTTTATCATTCTGAAATTATTTTCTTTCATTACAAATATATGTTGCAATTTTTTAAATTATTTCTCAAAAAATATAATTATTTTCCTCAGTTTCTAATTATTTTTATTACTTTGCAAATATTGTCTCGAATTTTTTATTATTTTTATTACTCTTTAATTAATTTCCTAGATTTTAAAGTATATTTCTCAAAGTTTTATAATTTTCTTCAATTTTTAATTGTTAATATTATTATTTTGTAATTAATTTCTTCAATTTTTAATTATTTTTATTATTTTGCAAATATTGTCTCGATTTTTTTATTATTTTCATTACTTTTCAATTATATTTCCTAGATTTCGAAATATATTTCTCAAATTTTAATAATTTTCTTCAATTTTTAATTTGTTTTATTACTTTGCAAATATTGTCTCGAAGTTCGTATTAGTTTCAGTACTCTTCAATTAATTTTCTAGACTTTAAAATATTTTTCTCACATTTTAATAATTTTCTTTAATTTCCAATTATTTTGTTATCATTTTTCAATCAATTTTTTCCATTTTTTATTAATCTCCTTATTCATTCCTCAATTAAATATCTAAATTTTTAATTATTTCTCTCATTTATCAAATATTTTTTTCAAATTCATTTTCTTTTATCTTTTTGCAATTATTTTATAGAATTTTTTTTCTTATATTCCAAATTCCAAATACTTTAGACAATTTTTGAATAATTTTTTATTAATTTGCAATGATTTTTACAAATTTTATATTATTTTGATTATTTGTTGATTAATTCCGAAAATTTCCATTGTTTCTCTCAAATTTCTATTATTCTCTTCAATTAACGATTATTTTTATCGTTTTCCTTCAATTTTTAATTACAATTCTTATCATTTTGCAATCAATTTCTGCAATTTCCAATTATTCTCACTATTCATTCCTGAGTTAAATTCTTAAATTTTCAATTATTTATCTTATTTTTCAATTATTTTTTGAATTTTTATTTTCTTTTATCCTTTTGCAATTATTTTCTCGACCTTTTAAGTAGATATATTAATTATTTTTCAATTGATTTCCTTAATTTTCATTTATTATCTTAAATCTAAGTCATACTCGCGTTTTTCAATGTTTTTTAATCAATCTCCAATTATTTTTCTCAAATTTTAATTACGTTCGTCAATTTTTAATTATTTTTTCATTTGCAATGCTTTTCACAAATTTTATATTATTGTGAATATTTGTTGATTAATTCCGAAAATTTTAATTATTTCTCTCATATTTCCATTATTTTCTTGAATTTACGATTATTACTATAATGTTGTAATTATTTTTCTATAAGTTCAATTTTTTTCGACATTTTTCAATTATTTTAAAAAATATGATTTTTGTTCTTCAAATTTTCAATGTTTTAATCTTTTTTCAATTGTTTTCCTCAAATTTTAATTAAGTTCGTCAATTTTTGATTTTTTTAACTTGTAATCATTTCATCACAAATTTTATATTATCATGATTATTTGGTTATTATTTACGAAAATGTACTCGAAATCAAATAAAATTGTCAACTTTTGAGTTACAATAATTACGCTAATTAAGAAACTCTTTAATTTATTATTGTTTTATTTCTCTCCCCCCCCCCCCCCCTCGGTCAATATTAAGTTTGCCGATGGCAAAAATTTACAAGTCGCCGCCCCTGTTATTATTGAATTATTATTCTAGTTTTTTTTCATCTAGACAATTTTTAATTAATTTAAATGTAAATTTATCACATTTTTATGTTCTTCAAAAAAACTTCAGTGCTACATACAAAAAAGAAGAATTTTAAAGAAATGCAGAAGAAATAGGATTTTTGAAAAAAGCTCGAGGACTGCAGAATTAAGGGAATTTTTTTTTTGAAGACAAATCGTAATTTCAACACATTTAAAACCATATTTCTTGATTAACAGAAATCATAAAAGTTATTATTATTATTATTTTTATTTATTTGAAAATTTTAAATTCGAAGTTTAAAACATTTTTTAAACTTACAATTACCTAGTTTGCAATTTAACTAAATTTAAATTGATTTATTTATCACTTAATATAAAATGTAAATTCATTAAATTGTTTATTGATTTTAATGAAAATTTAACAAATGTAAATTTATCCAATTTCTGTTCGATCCAAATATAAATTTTTCCAATATCCGTTCGATCCAAATGTAAATTTATCCAGTTTTCAATTGATCTACATTAAAAGTTATCCAGGTGTAAATTCATTCAACTTCAAATTTATTCAAATGTAAATTTATTCAATTATCAATTGATATCAAAGTGTAAATTATCCAATTTACAGTTTTAATATTAAAAAATATAGATTTTTTTTAATGTTGATCAAAAATTAAAAATACTTTTAAAACCAATTTATTTCTTTAAAGTTGAACTTCCATTGACTCCAAATGTAAATTTATCCAACTTCTATTTCATCCAAATGTAAATTTATCCAATTTGCCATTGATTCAAATGTTAATTTATTTAATTTCCATAATATTTAAAATTACTTTATTCTAGTTTGCATTAAATCTAAATGTAAATTTATCCGATTTCCATTGGATTTAAAATGTAAATTTATACAATTTTCATTAAATCCAAATGCCAATTTCTTCAATTTGCAATTAATTGAAATTTCAATTTATCTAATTACCAAAAAAATTTTAATTCAAATCAAATGTATCATATTTCCATTGAAAAAATAGGATCCAAATGTAAATTAATCCAACTTTAATTTAATTTAAATATAAATTTATCCAATTTCCATTTGATTCAAATGTAAATTTACCTAATTTTCATTAAAATTAAAAGTTAATTTACCAAATTTTAATTGAATCTTAATGTAAATTTACTAATTTCCATTTCATTCAAATCTATATTTATCCAATTTCTATATTGGATTCAAAATTAAATTTATCGAATTTACATTTTATCCTAATGTAAATTTATCCAACCGTTATTTGGTTTAAATGTAAATTTTTTATTTTTCCAATTAATTCAAATGTTAATTTATCTAAATTAATTCACTTTCTTTTTAATTCAAGTATAAATTTATCTAGCAATTATTGGATTTAAAATTAAACTTATCGAATATCCATTATATTCAAATGTAAAATACAATTTAAAATTGATTCAAATGTAAATTTATCTAATTTCCATTGGATTTCAATTTCAATTTTTTTATTTTGCATTAAATTCAAATGTAAATTTATCCAATTTCCATTTTAATCCAATATAAGTTTATTCAAATTCGATACAATTCAATGGTAAATTTATCCAATTTTCATTGGATTCAAAATTATACTTATCGAATTTTCATTGGATTAAAAATAAAATTTATCGAATTTCAATTGATTCCAAATGTAGAATCTAATTTTTAATTAAATACAATGTAAATTCATGCAATTTCTATTTGATTCAAATGTAAATTTCTCTAATTTTCATTAAAATTAAAATTAAATTGATCGAATTTCCATTTTATCCCAATGTAAATTTAACTAATTTACAAATTAATTGAGTGTTATTTTACCTAATTTGCATTGAATCTAAATGTAAATTTATCCGAATTATATTTGATTTAAATGTAAATTTATTCTATTTCCAATTGATTCAAATGTTAATTTGTCTAATTAAGCTTGGATTTATAATAAAATTCACCATGTTTCCATTATATTTGATCCAAATGAAAATTTATCCAACTTCTTTTGGATTCAAAAGTAAATTTACACAATTTCCATTTAATCCAAATGTAAAGTTATCCATTTTTTATTTGTTTAGAATGTAAATTTATCCAATTTCCATTGTATTTTAAATTAAATTCATTCAATTTTCATAAATTAATTTTTCTTATTTTCCATTTAATCTAAATGTAAATTTATCTAATTTCCATTTGATTCAAATGTAAATTTATGCAATTTCGATTTGACTTAAATGTAAATGTATCCAATTTCCATTTGATTTAAATGTAAATTTATCTAATTTCCATTTTTTTAATACAAATGTAAATTTACCCAATTTTCATTTGATTTTAATTTAAATTAAGCAATTTCCATTTGATTTAAATGTAAATTTATACAATTTCTATTTTAGTTAAATGTAAATGTATCCAATTTTCATTTGACTTAAATGTAAATTTATCCAATTTCTAATTGACTTCAATGTAAATCGATTTAATTAATTTCAAATGTAAAATCTAATTTACAATTTATTTAAATATAAATTTATCCAATTGGCTTTTGATTCAATTGTAAATTTAACCAATTGCGATTTAATTTAAATTCAAATTTATCTAATTATTATTTGATTTAAATGTAAATTTATCTAATTTCCATTTGATTTAAATGTAAATTTATATACTTTCCATTAAAATTAAAATTATATTTATCGTATTTTTATTGAATCTAACGTAAATTAATCCAATTTCCATTAGATTAAAATATTAATTTACCCAATTTTTTTTTATTTAAATGTAAATTTATCCAATTTCGATTTAATTTAAATGTAAAATCTAATTTCTATTTCAGTAAAAAGTAAATTTATCTTATTTCCTTTTTATTATAATGTAAATTTATCTAGTTTCCATTAAAATTAAAATTATGCTTTTCGAATTTTTATTGAATTTAAATGTAAATTAATTCAATTTCCAATTAATTTATATGTAAATTTGTTTTATTTCCATAAATTTTTCATATAGTGCAAATGTAAATTTATTCTATTTTTAATGCAAATGTTAATTTTCCCCAAATTTAAAGTATGGTTGTACCCAATTTTCAATTGATTCAAATGTAAATTTATCTAATTTCCATTAGATTTAAATTTTTTTTCTTATTTCCATTTTATCCAAATGTAAATTTTTTTTTCCATAAAATTTCCATTATGTGCAAATGTAAAATTATCCAATTTGCTTTTGATTCAAATGTAAATTTATCCAATTTGCTTTTGATTCAAATGTAAATTCATGCAATTTCGATTTAATTTAAATGTAAATTTATCTAATTTCCATTTGATTTAAATGTAAATTTATCTAATTTCCAGTTGATTGAAATGTAAATTTACCATTGAAACTGAAAATATATTTATCGAATTTTTATTGAATCTAAAGGTAAATTTATTCAATTTCCAATTGATTTATATGTAATTTTTTTTTATTTCCATAAAATTTCCTTTTTGTGCAAATGTTGTTTTTTTTTCAATACAAATGTTAATTTTTTCTAAATTTGAAGTAAAGTTTTACCCAATCTTCAATTGATTACAAATTCAAAATCTAATAATTACAATTGATTCAAATGAAAATTTATCTAATTTACATTAGATTTTAAATTCAATTTTTCTTATTTCTATTTGATCCAAATATAAAATTTTTTTATTAGCACAAATTTTCCATTTTGTGCAAATGTCAATTTATTCAATTTCGATTTTAATTTAAATTGATCTAATTTCTATTTGATTCAAATATAAATTTACACAATTTTTTTTTTGATTCAAATGTAAATTTATCCAATTTCGATTTAATTTTAATGTAAATTTATCTAATTTACAGTTGATTTAAATGTAAATTTATTTAATATCCATTGAAACTAAAACTATATTTATCGAATTTTCATTGCATCCAAATGTAAATTTATTCAATTTCCAATTGGTTCATATGTAAATTTTTTTTATTTCCAAAAAATGTCCATTTTGTTCAAATTGTAAATTTGTCCATTCTTCAATACAAATGTTAATTTTTCCCAAATTTAAAGTATATTCGTACCCAATTTTGAAGTAATTCAAATCTGAATTTATCATTTTTCTGTATTTATTTTATTTTTCGTTTTAATTATTTTTTATTAAATTGTAAACTTTATCTATTTTTCATATAGATCTATATGGATAGATAGCTAGTTATAGTTATACGTATATATGTACATATATATATATATATACGTACTCAATAAATGTTTTATATACATTAAAAATTGAAAAAGTTGGTCTGTTTTGGGAAAAATTTCCTGTAGATAACTTTAGCAACCAGTTGATCCCCGGCAACTGGATAGTCATGATTACCGAAGTCGCTGCATCGATTGAGCGTTTACGCGGGTGGGCATTGAAATTCGAATCCATAAACCCCGGATAAATGTCAAGTAAACGGCAGAAAATAAACGCAATCTTCGAAATTTAAATTTGTCGAATTTTAAAAGTTGCCTTTTTTGAAAAAAGTACTATTTGAAAAAAAGTTACTTTTTTATTAAAATACAGTAAAAACATACTTTATAAAAAAAATGCATAACTGTACTTTCGGAAAAATCTTCCATCCTTACATTATAAGAAGCCTAATAAATAAATAATCAATTTTGTACAATTAGAAAAGTAGTACCATCTTGTGCTACAACAAAAGTAGTACCATCTTGTACAACAACAAAAGTAGTACCATCTTGTACTACAACAAAAGTAGTACCATCTTGTACAACAACAAAAGTAGTATAATCTTGTACAACAACAAAAGTAGTACAATCATGTACAACAACAAAAGTAGTACAATCTTGTATATGCAATTCATGTAGTGGAAAAAATGTAGGAATGTGAATTATTGATAAACATGATTTGTCGTGACTAGGAAAAAAGAAAATTTTTCGTGAGGGGTAGAAAATAAAAAAGAAATTGTAGTTTATGATAATAGCCGAGAATCATTAAAAAAGTTTACATGAGATCCTTCGAGTGTGGATGTTGCGACGAATCCTGTGACGTCATTTTTGTATGCCCGCGACACCTACGCATACATAAGCGCAAGCGCACGTGAAGGCAGTGGGTTAATAGGTTACGGTATCGATCTGAGAGACATCCGACTAACACAAAACTCGGCAACCATTCCTTTAATTCAGTCCCATCCACCCCTTTCGTCCTTCCTTCCGATTTCCGCTTTTCTGACCTTTTTCTCCGGCATTTTGTTTCATGCTACATTTTTATGTACACAAAAAGCATATATATATATATATATATTTATAGATATTTACAAAACAGAAAAAGCTAATTAACCCTTCTGATTAGAACTATCAATTTAATTAATTTGCAGTGAAACTACAAATTTCATATGGCGCCCAACGTGGGGACTTCCTTACAATACTCACTTTTACCAACTTTCTTTTATCTAATTTTGAAGGTAAAAATATCTGGACAAAATATTTTTTCGTGTAAATTCTTCGTGGATCTAAAAGTTTGGAGAAATTTTATCAAAAATAAATTTTTTTCATTTCTCACAAATCTGTAATAGTAATAATAATAATAGGGGAGTGGGACCCAAGATGGACATGGTATTGGTTTTAATGCTCTAGTATCCAAACCGAATAAGATATTTTAAAATGTTTTATACCGGATGAAAGTACAATGTATTAGGTAACTTATGGCCACAGAGATTAAATTTTATTTAGAATATAAACATTTTTTAAAGCATTTTTTCGAATTGTTAAAATTGCCGATGTAAAACAAAGTGACCACAAGATGGATACCTTCTTAGAACTCGTTGAAAAATGTCGTAAATAGAAAATGAAAATCGTGTAACAATTCTTAAACTAATTTTTTATCATTTTACTATATTTATCAAGAAGTAGCATTTTTAAAAACTTCTGTTTTATAGATTAATAGTAATAAAGTAGTAAGATATCGAAAAATATCGATATATCGAATTTTTTAATGATAACATCATATTTCATGGAGGAAAATAAAACGTTTCAATTAGTTGGCTCAAAAAATTATAGAAGATAGTGTTTAATCTAAAACATGAAAAAAATACATTGATGAAGTGATGACTGTCCATCTTAAGGTACACGACACTATTTTTTTAACCTCAGTAAAAATTTGTATACAAACATAATATTAGTAAAATCATTATAGAATATTATTATACGATAAATAAATATTATTATAATGTTAAGTACCTATTGTAAATCAAAAATTTAAATAACTTTTAACAACTTAAGAAAAAATTGTAACAAAACTTTTTTAGACACAAAATCACGGGGTATGTGTAAACGAAAAACAAACTGGTTTTTTTTTCTTCAAATGTGCAAAAAAAAACTTCGTCTATACAAACTACAAAAATGACAGATCAATAATTTTCCTCATTTCTTAATTAATTTCATAAATATTCAATTATTTTAGACATTTTGTAATTTTTCTTTTAATTATCAACTACTTTTTTCTAAATTTGAATTTAATTCGCTTTATTCTTCAATTTATTTCTTTAATTTTTAGAGTATTTTCTTCAATTTTCAATTTTCAATTTTCAATTGCATTCTTCGTTTTTCTATTGTTTTATTCAATATTCAATAACTCTCGTATTTTCTCAATTATCAATTATTTTCTTAAAATATCAATACAATTCTTCTTTCTTCAATTTCCAATTAATTTCGTTAATTTTTATTTCTTTTCTAAAATATTTTCCATAATTTTCATCAATTTTCAATTGACAATTTATAATTCTCCTTCAATTTTACTCTCTAAATCTGAATTAGTTAAAAATAACTAATTATTATTACTAAAATCGTGTCTGAGTTTTTGCTTCAGCAATTAGTGAAAAATAACTAATTATTATTAGTTAAAAAATAGTTAATTTTTTTAGTAAAAAAATAAATAAAAAATAGTTAAAAATTTGACTAATTGAATTAGTAAACAGAATTTTACGAAAATATTAGTTATTTCGACATAACCTAAAAATGAATTTGACTAATAATAATTAGTTATTTTTAGATAACTATTTTAGATATCTATTTTAGATAATAGAAATATAACTGTAAATCACGAGTTTTTGCTTTCAAATTAGTTATTTTTAACTAATCCAGATTTAGATAAATATGATTATTCATCTTTATTTTAAAAATCTTTTTCTTCGAATTCCGTTTATTCTCGACATTCTTCGAATTTTTTTTCAATTGTTAATTATTTTTTTAATAGTTTATTATTTTCCTCAATATTTAGTTAATTTCGTAATATTATAATTATTTATATTATAATTTATATTATTATTTTTAATTATAATTTAATTCTTTAATTTCCAATTTATTTATTTAATTTTTAATTACTTTCTTTAATTCTCAAATATTTTGTTAAATTTTCAATTATTTTTATCGATTTTCAATTAATTCCTCAATAATAAATAATTCTCGGCTTTTTTCAATTACTTTAATACAATTTTAAAGTATATTTTTAAATTTCAAGTCAATTCTTCAATTTTCGATTATTTCCTTCAATTTTATTTATTTTTTGCAATGTTTAATCCATTTGTTAAATATGCAATTATTTCCAACAATTATTTCTATATAATTATGTTAATTTTTCAAATTGCAATTATTTTTTTTAAATTTAATATTTCCTGTTTAATTTTTTCAATTATTTTTTTCAATTATCTATTAAACTAGTCATTTTTCAATTTTTTTTTTCAATTCACAGTTATTTTCGACATTTATTACATATTTTCTTAAATTTTTAAATTATTCTCGTCATTTTTTAACTATTTCCATCAATTATTAATTATTTTCTACAGTTTTCAATTATTTCTTACAATTTTTTCAATTTTTAAGTATATTCTTTAATTTCAATTTTATTTTTTAATTTTTAATCGCTTTCTTCATTTTTCAAACATTTTTTTTAATTTCAGTTATTACATATTTTCTCAAATTGTTAAATTATTCCGTCATCTTTTAACTATTTCCTTTAATTTTTAATTATATTCTGCAATTTTCAATTATTTTCTACAATTTTTTCAATTTTAAATTAAAAATTTTTTTTATTCTCTTTAAATTTCAATTCCATTCTTCAATTTTTAATTGCTTACTTCAATTTATTTCAATTTTTTTCAAAAGACAATTATTTTTGACGTTTCTCACACATTTTCCTCAAAATTTCAATTATTTTCGTCATTTTTTAAGTATTTTCCGCAATTTTCAATTATTTCCTACAATTTTTTCAATTTTTAAGTATATTCTATAAATTACAATTTTATTCTTTAACTTTTAATTGTTTTCTTCATTTTTCAAATATTTTTTCAATTTTAATTTTTTAATTCTTTAAATTACAGTTATTACATATTTTCTTATATTTTTAAATTATTCCGGCCATTTTTTAACTATTTCCTTAAATTATTAATTATTTTCTGCAATTTTCAATTATTTCCTGCAATTTTTTCAATTTTTACTTTTATTTTTAATGTTCTTTAAATTTTAATTCCATTCTTCAATTTTAATTGCTTACTTCAATTTATTACAAAATTTTTTTTTTAATCGACAATTATTTTTGACATTTCTCACACATTTTCTTCAAAATTTCAATTATTCTCATCATTTTTTAACTATTTCCTTCAATTATTCATTATTTTTCGCAATTTTCAATTATTTCCTATAATTTTTTCAATTTTTGAGTATATTCTTTAAATTTCAATTTTATTCTTTAATTTTTGATCGCTTTCTTCATTTTTTAAATATTTTTTCAATTTTAATTTTTTAATTTTATTATTTTTCAATTCAGTTGTTAAATGTGCAATTATTTCCAACAATTATTCCCATAATTTTACTAATTTTTCAATTTGTAATTTTTTTCTTAAATTTAATGTTTCCTTTTTAATTTTTTTTAATAATTTTTTTCAATTATCTATTATTAGAGTCATTTTTCAAATTTTGTCTTCAATTGACAATTTTTTTTGACATTTTGACATTTTATTTTCTCACATAGTTTTCACAATTTTTTAATTATTCTCATCATTTTTAAACAATTTCCTTCAATTATTCATTATTTTTCGCAATTTTCAATTTTTTCCTACAATTGTTTCAATTTTTAAGTATATTCTTTAAATTTCAATTCCATTCTTCAATTTTTTAATAAGTTTTCATTTTTTAATTATTTTTTTCAATTTTAATTATTTTTTTCAATTTTCAATTCAGTTGATAAATGTGCAATTATTTCCAACAATTATTTCTAGAATTTTGTTAATTTTTCAATTTGCAATTAGTTTCTTTAAATTTAATATATCCTCTTTAATTTTTTTCAATAATTTTTTTCAGTTATCCATTAATCTAGTCATTTTTTGAATTTTGTTTTCATTTCTCAATTATTTTCGACATTCTTCATATTTATTCTTCATTTTTTTAATTATTCTTATTTTGCAATTATTTCCTTCAATTATTAGTTATTTTCATCAACTTTCAATTATTTCCTACAGTTTTTCCAATTTATAAGTAAATTGTTTAAATTTAAATTTCATTCTTCTATTTTTAATTGCTTTTTACATTTTCAATTATATTTTCGCTTCTTTATAGAGGAAGCTTTGTGAAAATACCCAATCAAATTTTTTTCAGCACCTTTTTTCATAAAAAAAATCGTGTTTTGCCAAAATTTTTGTCTATTCTAAAAATACAACTTACGGAATACAAAAATCATATTCCTTATCTTAAAACAAAATGATGGAATAACTTTTATATTTGATCAAAAATTCGTAAAATAAATAATGTTTTTTCATTTTTTTTTGCATTTAAATTTCTTTTTTTTATTACTTCTCCAATTAACTTTTATATTATATTAATATATTAATATTTATATTATAATTTCAATCCAGTTGTTCAATTTGTAATTATTAGCAACAGTTATTCCCATAATTTTTCAACCATTTTGTTTAAATTTAATATTTATCAATTTTTTAAACTATTCTTTTCAATCCTGTAATTATGTAGCCATTTATCGAATTTTCAACTGCCAATTATTTTCGTCATTTTTCAGAAACATTCTGCAATTTCGCAATTTTTATTATTTGAATTTGCAAAAATCCATTATTTTTAATTATCAACAACAATGCAAAGTTTGTAGCGCTTAATTAAAGCTTTTAAGCTTTATAGTTAATGAGATTATAAAAGTGTGTAAATTTTAAATTTAAGTATAAAGTTATATTTTAAATATAAAGGCGAATTTCGTAAAATTAAAAATTCCAAATTTCATTTGGCGCCCAACGTGGGGCTCTCCTTACAATACCTACTCATAACTTTGAAGGTCAAAATACGGGGAAAAATCATTCCGTTTGGCGCCCAATAATTTTATTTTGTACTAATTTATCCTTTTTTACATTAGATTTCGTTTAAATCAACTTCATAAATATCGAAATGATTATAATAAAAGAGACTATCGTTAGTGGAAAGCCTAGATCAATATCGGGCGCGAATTGGAACGTTTCGTTGGGTAGCGATCGACCCACGACCCGTGACCCAGTGGAACCGCCCGTAACGTATTATATATATATAGCAAAAGTGGCGCCTTCTAAAGCGAGTAATGTCACGAGAAAATAATAAACACAAAGAAAAGATCTAAACGCGACAAAAAAAACTATACAAAATCCTCCAAGGTAGATTATAATCAATGACGATAGGCATGTCAGTACAGAAAGTTATGTCCAGAAACCTCACAAATTAATGCCAAAGATTAGACAAACACGAGTTAGGTTTCACTGGGTCTATTCTCACTCGAACAAAAAAAAGGACAAAACAGAAAAATGCAAATTTCACATTGGTCACAATTTCATCATGCGCCAAATTATATGCATTTTTTGTTGGCTGATTAGACGCCAGAGTTATATACTTTTGTGCCGTTCTGGACCTCTGCCAAAATGATTGGCACTATTTATGTCAATAACTATGAAGGAAATTTTAAACTAACCAAGATAGAAAGTTGATAATTATTTATTTGTTAATTGAAAAGCTTTTTTTTTTTAATGTCAATTATTCCAAAAATGTCAATTTTCGGAGAAATTTCTTATTTGCAAATGTTTAAAATTGATAGTCAATGGGTATGGTAATGATTATCATACTTTTCCAAATAATGTTACCTGTGGTGTGACATCGATTTGTAAAAGTTTCGTGAACTTGTTACGAAATCAAGGCACAGCTGTTGTACGATATATTTAAGCAAGACATCCATCGGTAAAGTATCCGGAATCTGGGCCAGTGACAACACCAGCAAGAACTCTCCAAGTATAATTTAAGCAAATTTACCCTCTTGAGAATTCACTCGTTGGACACTTTTTTCTCTAGCCCGGGAATGATTAAGAAGATTGTCGAAAAAGAAATTTATTATATACTGAAGCTTCACTTATTTTAACGGGGTATATGCAAATGAATGGCAAAAGTCGCACTTATTTTAACTTCCGTGTATTTCTAGAGAACTTCTCTGATTGTCTGGTTCAATTTTCAGCAATGGAAATTTTATACAGTGTTGATTGGTCGACAAGTTAAAAAAAGTGAGACTTGGAACTGTTAAAACAAATGCGACTTCAAACAAGCGAGACTTTAAATAAGTGAAGTTGCAGTGTAATTAAAAAAAATTGAAAAAACTAATTCTAATTTGAAAAAAAATTACAATTTGAGAGACAAAAATCATATTTTGTAAAAACTAGTTGAAAAATGACGGTAGACATTGAAAATCCATTAATAAATAATGAAACTAATTTATGTAGATATACCCTACAAAAATTTACACTACAAAAATGTGCATTACAAGTGTGTACTCTACAAAAATGTACACTACAAGTATGTACTCTACAAAAATGTGCACTACAAGTGGGTACACTACAAAAATGTGCCCTACAAAATTGTCCATTACAAAAATGTGCTCTAAAAAAATGTGCGCTACAAGTGGGTACCCTACAAAAATTTACACTACAAAAATGTGCAGTACAAGTGTGTACCCTACAAAAATGTAGACTACAAGTATGTACTCTACAAAAATGTGCACTACAAGTGGGTACCCTACAAAATTGTGCATTACAAAAATGTGCACTAAAAAAATGTGCGCTACAAGTGGGTACCCTACAAAAATGTACACTACAAGTAGATGTACTCTACAAAAATGTGCACTACAAGTGGGTACCCTACAAAAATGTGCCCTACAAAAATGTACCCTACAAAAATGTGCACTACAAGTGGGTAACCTACAAAAATGTGCATTACAAAAATGTGCACTACAAGTGGGTACCCTACAAAAATGTGCATTACAAAAATGTGCACTACAAGTGGGTACCCTACAAAAATTTACACTACAGAAATGTGCAGTACAAGTGGGTTCCCTAAAAAAATTTACACTACAAAAATGTACCCTACAAAAATGTGCACTACAAAAATGTGCACTACAAAAATATGCATTACAAGTGGGTAACCTACAAAAATGTGCATTACAAAAATGTGCACTACAAGTGGGTACCCTACAAAAATTTACACTACAGAAATGTGCAGTACAAGTGGGTTCCCTAAAAAAATTTACACTACTAAAATGTGCACTACAAGTAGCTACCCTACAAAAATGTACCCTGCAAAAATGTGCACTACAAGTGGGTACCCTACAGAATTGTACACTACAAAAATGTGCACTACAAGTGGGTACCCTACAAAAATTTACACTACAGTAATGTGCACTACAAGTGGGTTCCCTACAAAAATTTACACTTCAAAAATGTGCACTACAAAAATGTGCACTACAAAAATATGCATTACAAGTGGGTAACCTACAAAAATGTGCATTACAAAAATGTGCACTACAAGTGGGTACCCTACAAAAATTTACACTACTGAAATGTGCAGTACAGGTGGGTTCCCTAAAAAAATTTACACTACAAAAATGTGCACTACAAGTAGCTACCCTACAAAAATGTACCCTGCAAAAACGCACCCTACAAAAATGTGCACTACAAGTGGGTACCCTACAGAATTGTACACTACAAAAATGTGCACTACAAGTGGGTACCCTACAAAAATTTACACTACAGTAATGTGCACTACAAGTGGGTTCCCTACCAAAATTTGCACTACAAAAATGTGCACTACAAGTATGTTCACTATAAGTATGTACCCTACAAAAATATACACTACAGGTATGGAATTCCAATGGGCGACTTTTTTGCCATTTGGAATAATGCAGAACACAAGTCGCCGCCCCTGCTCCAGTTTGTAGAAAATTGAGTCTTTTTATACACGTAACATACATTGATGCAGGGATATAAAGATGTCTATAGGTTTAGACTTGTATAAAATTGGCAAGGCTTGTTTCCGTTTTGTAGATTATTCGATTTCAATTCATGTTTGAGAACCACTGGTACATGTAGAAAAAAATTTTCTTGCTGAGAATTAAAAGATGCTTCTAAATTGTTAGTAAGGTCATGATGCCAACTTTGGATCAAGCAAATCGGTACAATCTTTATACTCTGTTGCGTAACATAAAAATCCAAGCGCGTAATAGAAGGAGAGTGTATAACAATGTCTTATGCATTAGTTTCTAGGGATAATGTGTAATGTAGTGGAAAGAATAATTGTGTGTATGTGTGTGTATGATATAATATATAAATTGTGTGTCTGTCACGTGTTAATGATTTATGTAGTTTGTTATGGTGGTTACACAGACGAGTGGACAGGCAGACAGACAGATATATCCATTTTTTACCATACTGATGTTGTTACACATCTAAAAACCTATCTTTTGGTTTCTGTAGATAAAATTTGTAATGTTAGCAAACATTAATAATTTACAATAAGTTAATTGTTATATTTTAGTTTTCAATTATTGTGTACCGCAATTGTAATTACACACATAAAAAGTTTTTGTTGGACGTACGAAATATTGATTAAGGAATTTAAAAGAAGGCTGAGAGTGTAAAAATTGAATGAATTGCATACAAAAGAAAATGGTATACTATTATTTCTGTATATATATAGAGGAACTTTACACCCTTAATTATATATATACATTATAATCGTTTATATATAATTACTATTATTAATTTGGTACAGCAGAATTAAGTTATGAATTCTATACAGGAGAATTATGAAATTATTTCTATTAATTCTACAATTAGATAAATTATAAGGATAGAAGTGTTTACAGTGAGAAATTTCATGAAAGAATGAAGCTATCGTTATTAAATGACACGTCATAGGCTTTTTTTGGATTTTTTACTTTTACCTCCCCCCCCTCCCTCCTCACCTTGACAGATTATTTTACATAGAGCAAGTACATTATGACCATTATATTACGTTTGAAAAAGATATTTCTTTCTGTTAAAGTTTGACGTCGTTTGTGAACAATCCCAAAAATATGTTTATTTTTTAATGAATTTTTAATAATGTTTTTCCGTAAAAGATTCTAATTAAGGCCTAAGGTTATTTGTATCTTTTAAAAATACTTGAGAAAAGACGCATTTATGCATTTTTACAATGCTAAAATATAATTTTTAGATATTTAAGAATCATCTAATAAATATTTGTAACATTATCTAATAAAATTAATATATTAGGTACTATATGCTAATTCTTAAACATTAAAAAGTGTTTTTTAAGATTACAAAAATACATAACAATTGACAAATAGTCAAAATTATGAATCAAGGTATGATGTTCATGAATCTATACCTGAAAACGGTTTTTTGGCTCTAAAACAAGATTTTGAGGGGTGATTAGAGATTTAATATATACCATTCTTTTTAGTTTTTTATCACCTACAACCTCCACTAGGTCCGATACAAAGTTCTGTTACCCTTTTTTTATTTTGTAACATAGTGCTATGTATTTATTGAATAGATCAAGTATGGGCGCAATTGAAGTAATAGTTTTCGAAAAAAGTGTACTAAAAGTTTTTGCATTGTTTTCAGGTGACTTAGGTGTCCCCTTAAGGTATGATGTACATGAACCTATACAGTTTTTTGACTCTAAAACAAGATTTTGAAGGGTGATTAGAGATTTAATATATACCATTCTTTTTAGTTTTTTATCACCTACAACCTCCACTAGATCCGATAAGAAGTTCTGTTACCCTTTTTTTATTTTGTAACACAGTGTTATATTTGTAGTTGAATAAAAGTATGAACGCAATTGGAATAAGAGTTTTCGAAATTTTTTGTACTGTTTACGAAAGTACTAAAAATTTTTGAATTGTTTTAAGGTGTCTTAGGTGTCTGCTTAAAAGGTATGATGTGCATGAATTAATACCTGAAAACGGTTTTTTGACTTTAAAACAAGATTTTGAGGGGTGATGGGAGATTTAATATATACCATTCTTTTTAGTTTTTTATCACCTACAATCTCCACTAGATCTGATAAAAAGTTCTGTTACCCTTTTTTTATTTTGTAACACATTGTTATATTTATTATTGAATGAAACAAGTATAAACGCAATTAAAGTAATGGTTTTCGAAAAAAAAATTTCCGAAAGTTTTTGCATGGTTTTAAGATGATTTAGGTATCCCCTTAATACATGAATCTATACCTGCAAACGGTTTTTTGGCTCTGAAACAAGATTTTGAGGGGTGATGGGAGATTTAATATATACCATTCTTTTTAGTTTTTTATCACCTACAATCTCCACTAGGTCCGATAAAAAGTTCTGTTACCCTTTTTTTTATTTTTTAATACATTGTTATATTTATTATTGAATGAAACAAGTATAAACGCAATTAAAGTAATGGTTTTCGAAAAAAAAATTTCCGAAAGTTTTTGCATGGTTTTAAGATGATTTAGGTATCCCCTTAATACATGAATCTATACCTGCAAACGGTTTTTTGGCTCTGAAACAAGATTTTGAGGGGTGATGGGAGATTTAATATATACCATTCTTTTTAGTTTTTTATCACCTACAATCTCCACTAGGTCCGATAAAAAGTTCTGTTACCCTTTTTTTTATTTTTTAATACATTGTATATTTGTAATTGAATAAATCAAGAATAGACGCAATTGGAGTAATAGTTTTAAAAAAAAGTGTACTGAAAGTTGCAAAGTTTTAAGATGACTTAGGTGTCCCCTTAAAAAAAAGAACCTATCTCGATTCAGTGATCAGGATCAGTTTTGGAATTGTTGAGCGCCAAGTGTTGTTTTCTCGCGAGACAGTGCGCAACGGAATGTGTATTCGTGACATTTGAGGGTGTCTTAAATTAAAACAACATCTGAGGAGTGGTGAGCTGGCAGAGACAAAAAGAAGGCTATTATTGCCACACAACTTTTGGCAACCGAGCTTAAGAAGTCGCTGCGTTCATATAATATTAGTATAGTAGACGGTCCAGGAACTCGACAAAGTCTCAATTTTCCGTCAATTTACATTTACACAAATTAAAATTGCTCTCCAAGTATCATACAAGGGTCTTCCTAATCTAATTCCAATCTTAGCAGTCTTCTTTTTGCAGTTACGTAATTTTTTCTGGAGACCGTATAGGCAGAAGGAGGAAGAAGAGTTGACGATTTGTATCACACGGAGGTTGCCATCACTGAAGCTAGACTTGGCACTCGACATGCGCGATGCATTTTATGCTTGCAACTCTATAGGAACAATTATTGTGCAGTTGCGTAACGCCAGCACGTCCCGTACGCTCGAAGGCCTCGTGACCGTGGCCGAGCTATCGAGCTCAAGCCTTTAGCCTCGAACCTTCAGCGATAATCCATCTCTACGCGCTGTATGAGCATACCACTTCGTTTCACGAAAAGACTCGGAAATTATGCCCGAGCTGACTGCAAATCGCAGATTAATGCGATTTTTCCATTTTTTTCTTTTTCAGCATTAAAATGAGATGAAACTTTGAAAATAGCTGTAGAAATATGCTACAATGGTTTTTTTTTAAATTTGGATTTAAAATTCCTGTGCGTGAAGCAGTAAATCGCCTGTTCTGGACCAACCTCCCGAAAATGGGGATGGTCCAGAACAAGAGATGGGAAAAAAGACACTTTTTTAAATGCTGGTGTGTCAGAAAGTAATTTTATTTGAAAATAGGTGTAGAAATATGCTACAATGGTTTTTTAGACATGGATTTAAACTTTTAAAGTAGTTTAAACATAAAAATACACATTTTCTAAAAAAAGGGAAGGGAGAGGGGGGTAAATAGTGACTAAAAAATAAAAATGAGAAAAATCATACTTTTGTTCAATTACAAATATACACTGTGTTACAAAATAAAAAAAGGGTAACAGAACTTTTTATCGGACCTAGTGGAGTTTGTAGGTGATAAAAAACTAAAAAGAATGGTATATATTAAATCTCTCATCACCCCTCAAAATCTTGTTTTTGAGCCAAAAAACCGTTTGCAGGTATAGGTTCATGTACATCATATACCTTAAGGGGACACCTAAGTCACTATAAAACAATGCAAAAACTTTTAGTACACTTTTTTCGAAAACTATTACTTCAATTGCGCCCATACTTGTTCTATTCAATAAATATATAACACTGTGTTACAAAATAAAAAAAGGATAACAGAACTTTCTATCGGACCTAGTGGAGTTTGTAGGTGATAAAAAACTAAAAAGAATGGTATATATTAAATCTCTCATCACCCCTCAAAATACGGAAAAATTTTGAAAATTATGAAAAAAAATTATGAATTATTGAATTCAGACTAAAAAATTCACAAAAGCTCCCATTATGAAGTTTTAAATTGTTAAATTCAATCAATAAAATAACGAAATCATAAATTGTAAGATTTTAGTTTATTTTATAAAGTATTGTTGACATTGTTTAAATAAAAAAAAAAGTAAATTTGGGCCTAAGATAAATTATTATTATCTATTTTAGAATGCAGTTATTTCTATCAGGACTATTAACTGGGGTTTTCAGAAGATAACGTTTAATGACTTATTTGTAATGGTTTTTCTTTTGTGACGACGAAAAATTTAGATTCTTAATTCCAAAATTGTGTTCTGTTTTTTATATAATAAATGCGAATAAAAAACAATAAAATAAATATAAATACTATAAAAATCAAAAAATCATTTTTTATTTTAACTAATTTGTTGATAAAAATAGGATCTTTTTAGTTAAAAAAGACAAATTATTAGTTAAATTTGATTTGATGTAATTTTAATGACAGAGCTGGTACATTTTTTTTATTATTGCAGACATTAAAATTCGCAAAAGCTGATTTGTCATTTTGGACTAACTATTGAAACATGACAGTCACGATTTTTTAAATTATCAGTTAATTTTGACCAATTTGGATTTCAATACAGTTTAAATGTAATGGTTGTATCTATTCAAGGTCAAAAATAGAAATAGAAAATATAATAGAAATTACTCTTTAGCTACATAATAATTATAGAATATAATTAATAATGCCAAATTTTCATCTCTTTCTCTATAAATATATTTGAATAACCAGAATAAACTTTTTTAAAGGACAATTGCTGAGATTTAAAATAAATGTGCCCAACATTTAAAAGAGAAGAAAACAAGTGAAAATTGACGGAAAAAACAAGAAAATGAATATTTAAACTGAAGAAGAGATTCTAAAGATAGAAAAAAAATCTTTTTAAAGAACAAGTACCAGAAGTGATTCCATAAAAAGTAAATGAGAATGATTTGTATTTTTTGATCATCTTGCTTGCAATACAATTTTAAAAATTGCAGTAGTTGTACAATTTTACACGTGTGAGTGTACATTGAAAATAATTCTGTTACTTTAAAAAAAAACAAGTGAATTTACTTTATCAATAATTTTTTTATAAGATACAGTTGTTGCAATATTCATTTAAAAATCAAATGCCAAAAAAGAAAAATAGAAAGATAATATACAATGGAAAAAAAAGTACAAAGATAAATGGTAAAAAAGACAATTTGAATGATTTTTTTTTAATTATGAATTGAATAGGTTTGTGCCTGAAACTAAAGTATAAAAATGTGTATAATGTTGTACGAGTGCATGTGCACTGAGTGGTTATAAACGAGTAAACCATATGACTTGAAGGTGTAAACGAAACATATTGCATTGATTGCGTTTGACATGACGATGTTAATTTTAGAGATAAAGTTTTTGAGATTTTCAGTTGGTGGTATCGTTATGGAAGTCTATAATTAGTGATGCTCATGATGCTGTGCCTCTGCAGTACACATTGTCGCGTTGAAACCGGAGCATTCCAGCTCCTGAAACCTTGATTAGGAGTACGTGCGTTGGCACGGCCCTGAGTCCAAACAGGAACATACTGATTACGTGGCAGATGAATCGAGTCGAGCCAACATTCGCCTTACTTTAAGGTCGGTTTGAGTCGTAATAGAAATTTGCTTTTTAGCTTGGAAAACCTAATTACGAGTGTATAATCTACGTTGTATGTATATTTTGTATGTACAGTGTACAGGAATGTGAAAAATGGAATTTATGTACATGTAATGCACATACATGTACTGTACCTACATTACATGTATGTATATTACATGTAGGTACATGTAATGTAGGTACAGTACATGTATGTGCATTACATGTAGGTACATTACATGTAGGTACATTACATGTACGTCCATTACATGTAATATAGGTACAGTACATGTATATACATTACATGTAGGTACGATACATGTGGGTACATTACATGTAATGTAGGGACATGTAATGTAAGTACGTATAATATAGCTACAGTACATGTATGTACAGTACATGTATGTACATTACATGTAGGTACAATACATCTAGGTACATTACATGTAATGTGGGTACATGTAATGTAGGCACATGTGATGTAGGTACATGTAATGTAGTTACAGTACATGTAGGTACATCACATGTAAGCACAGTGCATCTAGATACATTACATGTAGGTACAGTACATGTAGATACAGTACATGTAAGTACATGTGATGTAGGTACATGTGATGTAGGTACATGTGATGTAGGTACATGTAATGTAGGTACAGTACATATATGTACATTACATGTAGGCACATTACATGTAGGTACATTACATGTATATGTACACTACATAAGTGTACAGTACTATAGTCTTTAAAACAAAAACTACATATCTTTTCAGAACACCTTAAAAACAGTTCAAAAATGTGTCAAATGCAACTAAAATAATTTCAACCTTCTTTTCCGGTACATTACACATTTACATACAATTATGTATACATCTCTTTCAAAAGGATCGTACAGCTTTCGAAAATTGAAAATTCATTAAGGGGATGAATGTTGTTTCATTAAATCGAGAATCCTTTTTTCAATGCACATTTTCCTCGTGTCGTTTTTCCATTTTCCGCTCTCCTTTGTTTTGAGTTGTATAACGGATCTTTATTATGCATAAGTGGATATGGATATGCAATAAATTTGTAGGCTCTTGTGTAACACCTCGTTCCGAACTTGACCACGTGGATACTTTGTATCGTAAGCACTCTCTTTGTCAATAAAGTTCACTTTTTGCTCGGTTAGTAGAAAAATTAAAAAAAAAAAAAAAAAACTCGAAATACCCAACAAACAATCCATTATTTATGATCAATCGACAAAGTGTAAAGAAAACCTATTTCAAAATTTCGAGAACTATAGATGATAGGTATTGTACAAGTTTTATTAACTTTTACCAACTAAAAAGTAACAATCAATCATAAAATGTAATAAAAACAAAAAACATTGCCTACAATTTTTAGCTGCTTTTATCATTTTTAATACACTGAAAAATGCATTTTTCGTCATTGAAATTTTAATGTCTTTTAAAATTTATTTCTTCGTTCTCCTATCTATTTTTTACTCTCTTATCGGTACATAACGTTTTTCTGGAAAATATTGAAAGTAGTAAGCATTTAAAAGCACTCTTTATAAAAAAAAATATTTAACAAAACGCGCGATCGACTTTTTCGGCTTGTTTGATCAATTATTATAAATATTTTAAATATAATATTTAGATATAAATAAAATTAAGAAAAATACTTGAAAATCTTATAAATTAATTGGAAAAATGATAATAATTGAAAATTGGAAAAAATAATTGAAAAATAATCAAAAATTGAAGAAAATAATTGAAATTTAAAAAAAGTAATTGGAATTTGAGATAAATCATTACAAATTTTAGAAATGCATTTTAAAATAATAAAAATAGTTGGAAATAAATTGAAGCAAAAAGTTGAAAAATGATAAAAAAATTGAAAATTTATTTAATATTAAAGTCAAATATTGAAATTTGAGTAAATAATTAAAAAAAGAATTATTTTAGTTGACGAAAGTAACCGAATTGTGAGAAAAAATTACATGGAAAACTTAGAAAGAAATTGAAAAAAACGAGAAAAATTAAAAATAGAGAAAAATAATTGAAAAATGATAAAATTAATTGAAAATTTTTTACACTTATTTTAAAATATAAGGTAAATAATTATAAATCTTAGAAATTTTTTGAAGAAAATGAGAATAATCAAAAATTAGAAAAAATTATTGAAAATTGAAGATAATAATGGATAATAATTGGGAAAATTAATTAAAAAATAATTTTAAAAATTTTAAATTGAAAAATATATTTAAAATTAGAGATAAATTATTGAAAATTTACAAAAGTAATTGAAAAATAATGAAAATAATTATAAATTCAGGAGATTAATTGAAAAATGATGAAAACTATGGTAAATTGTAAAATATAATTGATATTATAAATAAATTAAAATTTAGAAAATAAGTAGAAGAATAATGTAAAAAATTAAAAAATGGAGAAATCAATTAAAATGTGGGATAAATTTGATTTAAACAAGACAGTTTAAGAATTATAGGAATAATTGTTGAGAATAATTGCCAATTGAACAACTAGATTGAAAATCGAAAAAAATAATTGAAATTGAAGAAAATAATAAGAAATTTAGGAAATAAATTGAAAACTTAAGAATTAAATTAAAATCTGAACAAATAATTGATAATTGAAAAAAATACAAAATGACGAAATTAATTGACAATTGAAAACAAAATGACGAAAATAGCTAGATTAATACATAACCGACAAAATAATTGAAAAAATTAAAGAATAATTATAAAATTTTAAGATAATAATTGAAAATGGAAAAAATTGTCGGAAATAATTAAAAATTGCGGGAAATAATGAATAATTAAAGGAAATAGTTAAAAAATGACGAGAATAATTAAAAGATTGAAGAAATTATGTGAAAAATGACGAAAATAATTGTCAATTGAAACCAAATGACTAGAATAATAGACAACTGAAAAAAATAATTGAAAAATCCGAGAATTACTGGATATTGAGGAATTAATTGAAAATAGATAAATATAATTCAAAATTAAATAAAATATTTTATAATTGAAGAAAATAATTTAAAATTGAAGAAATAAATTTGAAATTAAAGTATTAAATGGGAATTTCAAGAAAATAATTGGTAATTAAGAGAAAAATTAAAATATGACAAAACTAGTTAAATATGGAAGAAAAATGTAAAAAAATTAATAAATTCGTGACAATAATACAAATAATGTATAAAATGTAAATAATATAATATAATGTATAATGTAATATAAATAATATTAATAATTGATAACAGGTGTTAGAAATTTGAAAGTTCACGACAATAAAAAAAAATTGAATAAAACAATTGCAATTTGTAAAAAATAATTATAAAATGGCAAAAATAACATAAATATGAAAAAAATAATTGGAAAATGACAGAAATAATTGATTAATGACAAAACATTTTATTGAATGTTTTCAATTTTTCATATTTTAATTATTTTCATCATAATTCAATTTTCTTTATCAATCTTAAATTATATTATTCAGCATATTTGAATTATTTTTTTCAATTTTGAATTAATTTTACCATTTTTCAATTATTTTTCTAGATTGTTAATTATTATTCTCATTTTCTAAAATTATTTTCTAAGATTTTTAAGTATTTTTCTGAAAATTCAAACATTTTCTTCAATTTCTATTTCTTTTCATTTGTTATCAGAATTTCAAATTTTTTTTATTAATTATCATAAATTTCAATTATTTTTAGCTTTCCTCCAGATTTTTCGCCAATTTTTAGTTTTTCTCATTTTATAAAATAAATTTGTAAAATTTTTTTAGTATTTTCCTCAAATTTCTATTATTTCCTTTAATTTTTAATTATTTTTCTTTATTTTCTTAATTTCCAAAAGATTTTATTAATTATCGTAAATTTCAATTATTTTTAGCATTCTTCCAGTTTTTTTTCTAATTTTTAGTTATTTTCTTTTTTTTAATTGCTTTCTAAGATCTTTATGTATTTTTCTCAAATTGTAATTATTATTTTTTAATTTTAATTTATTTATCACAATTTTTAATAATGTTTTTTCAATTTTTTATTATTTTCTCTAATTTTCCATTATTCACTTTTGTTTTAATTTACTTTTGAGATTTTCAAGCATTTTTCTTAAATTTGAATTATTTTTTTAAATTTTAATTTATTTGTCTCAATTTTTAACCATGTTTTTTCAATTTTCAATTATTTTCTATAATTTTTCCATTATTCAATTTTGTTTTAATTTACTTTTAAGATTCTCAAGCATTTTTCTCAAATTTCTATTATTTTCTTCAATTTTTAATTATTTTTCTTTGTATTCATAATTTCAAAAAGATTTTATTAATTATCGTAAATTTCAATTATTTTTAGCATTCTTCAAGTCTTTTCTCCAATTTCTAGTTATTCTCATTTTCTAAAACTATTTTCTAAGATTTTTAAGAATTTTTCTAAAACTTCAATTGTTTTTTTCAATTTTTTTTTATTTTTATTTGTTTTCATAATTTCAAAATTTGTTTTGTAATTATCGTAAATTTCAATTACTTTTAGCTTATTTCTTTAATTCTTTTCTCCTATTTTTTTTTATTATCTTTTTTTTAATTGCTTCCAGTTTTTTCTCCAATTTTTAGTTATTTTCTTTTTTTTTAATTGATTTCTAAGATCTTTATGTATTTTTCTCAAATTTGAATTATTTTTTTAAATTTTAATTTATTTATCTCAATTTTTAATCATGTTTTTTCAATTTTTTATTATTTTCTCTAATTTTCCATTATTCACTTTTGTTTTAATTTACTTTTAAGATTCTCAAGTATTTTTCTCAAATTTAAATTATTTTCTTTAAGTTTAAAACATTTTTATGATTCTAAAATATTATAAATTTTGTCCTAAATAAATATTTATTTTATTTACATTAATTGATTTTTAAATATTCTATTTAAAATATTTATTTTTTCTTATTAGATAAATATTATTTACGGATTTATGATATTTATTATTGTATTTTATAATTTCTAAAATTTATGAAAAACTTTTTTTTATTTTGCTTTATAATTGCTAAAAATTTTTACTAATTTCTCTTTGATTTAAACTTGTTCTGTTCAATTTTAAATTATTTTTTTCATTTATTTTCTCTAATTTTTAATTATTTTCTTTTATTCCAATGAACTTCTGAAAGTTTAAGTATTGTTTTTAAATTTTGTTTAACTTTCCTTTATTTAAAATATTTTATGTAATTTGTTTAATTCTTTCCTCAAATTTGAATTATTTTTTTTTAATTTTAATTTATTTATCTCAATTTTTAACAATGTTTTTCAATTTTCAATTATTTTCTCTAATTTTTTATTATTCAATTTTGTTTAAATTTAATTTTAAGATTCTCAATCATTTTTCTCAAATTTGAATTATTTTTTTAAATTTTTATTTATTTATCTTAATTTTTAACCATGTTTTTTAAATTTTCAATTATTTTCTCTAATTTTTCCATTATTCAATTTTGTTTTAATTTACTTTTAAGATTCTCAAGCATTTTTCTCAAATTTCTATTATTTACTTCAATTTTTAATTTTTTTTCTTTGTTTTCATAATTTTAAAAATATTTTATTAATTATCGTAAATTTCAATTATTTTTACCTTCCTTCCAGACTTTTCTCCAATTTTTAGTTATTCTCATTTTCTAAAATTATTTTCTAAGATTTTACAGAATTTTTCTGTATTTGAGAAAAATACTTAAAACTTTTAGAAGTTCATTGAAATAAAAGAAAATAATTAAAAATTAGAGAAAATAAATGAAAAAAGATACACATAATTTAAAATTGAACAGAACAAATTTTAATTAAAGAGAAATAAGTAAAAACTTTTTGGCAATTATGAAAAAGAACGAGAAAAAGAACGAAAGTAATTAAAAATTGAAGAAAATAATAAAAATAATGAAATAATTGAAAAGTCAGATAAATAGTTAAAAATATTTTTAATTATGAAACAAATGTAAAGAATTGAAATTTGAAGGAAATAAATTTTGGAAAATAATTGAAAAATGTTTTTAAATTTTATAACTTGCCGAAAATAATTAAAATATGATTCATTTAAATTATTTAAATAAATAAAAAAAATAATTGAAATTTGAAAAAAAATACATGATGATCTTAGAATTCAATGAAAAAAAAAACTAAAAATTGGAGAACAGAATTGAAGAACTAAGCTAAAAAAAATTGGAATTTACGATAATTAATAAACAAATTTTGAAATTATGAAATCACATGAAAATAATTAAAAATTAAAGAAAACAATTGAAATTTTAGAAAAATTCTTAAAAATCTTAGAAAATAATTTTAGATAATGAGAATAACTAAAAATTGGAAAAAAGACTCGAAGAATGCTAAAAATAATTGAAATTTACGATAATTAATACATTTTTTTAGAAATTATGAAAACAAAGAAAAATAATAGAAATTGAAGAAAATAATAGAAATTTGAGAAAAATACTTAAAAAAATTTAGAAATTTATTTTATAAAATGAGAAAAACTAAAAACATGGTTAAAAATTAAGATAAATAAATAAAAATTTTAAAACATAATTCAAATTTGAGAAAAATGCTTGAGAATCTTAAAAGTAAATTAAAACAAAATTGAATAATAAAAAATTATAGAAAATAATTGAAAATTGAAAAACATGGTTAAAAATTGAGATAAATAAATTAAAATTAAAAGAAAATAATTTAAATTTGAGAAAAATACTTGAGAATCTTAAAAGTAAATTAAAACAAAAGTGAATAATGGAAAATTAGAGAAAATAATAAAAAATTGAAAAAACATGATTAAAAATTGAGATAAATAATTTAAAATAAAATAAAAATAATTAAAATTTGAGAAAAATACTTAAAGATCTTAGAAATGAATTAAAAAAAAGAAAATAACTAAAAATTGGAGAAAAAACTGGAAGCAATTAAAAAAAAGAAAATAAAAAAATAGGTGAAAATAATTGAAGAAATAAGCTAAAAGTAATTGAAATTTATGATAATTAATAAACAAATTTTGAAATTATGAAAACAAATAAAAATAAAAAAAAATTGAAAAAAACAATTGAAGTTTTAGAAAAATTCTTAAAAATCTTAGAAAATAGTTTTAGAAAATGAGAATAACTAGAAATTGGAGAAAAGACTTGAAGAATGCTAAAAATAATTGAAATTTACGATAATTAATAAAATCTTTTTGAAATTATGAATACAAAGAAAAATAATTAAAAAGTGAAGAAAATAATAGAAATTTGAGAAAAATGCTTAAGAATCTTAAAAGTAAATTAAAACAAAATTGAATAATGGAAAAATTATAGAAAATAATTGAAAATTGAAAAAACATGGTTAAAAATTGAGACAAATAAATTAAAATTTAAAAAAATAATTCAAATTTAAGAAAAATGCTTGAAAATCTTAAAAGTAAATTAAAACAAAAGTGAATAATGGAAAATTAGAGAAAATAATAAAAAATTGAAAAAACATTATTAAAAATTGTGATAAATAAATTAAAATTAAAAAATAATAATTAAAATTTGAGAAAAATACATAAAGATCTTAGAAAGCAATTAAAAAAAAGAAAATAACTAAAAATTAGAAAAAAAACTGGAAGAATGCTAAAAATAATTGAAATTTACGATAATTAATAAAATCTTTTGGAAATTATGAAAACAAAGAAAAATAATAGAAATTAAAGAAAATAATAGAAATTTGAGAAAAATACTTAAAAAAATTTAGAAATTTATTTTATAAAATGAGGAAAACTAAAAATTGGAGAAAAGTCTGGAAGAAAGCTAAAAATAATTGAAATTTATGATAATTAATAAAAAAATTTGAAATTCTGATAACAAATGAAAATAATTAGAAATTGAAGAAAATGTTTGAATTTTCAGAAAAATACTTAAAAATCTTAGAAAATAATTTTAGAAAATGAGTATAATAATTAAAAATCGAAAAAAATAATTGAAAAATGATAAAATTAATTAAAAATTGACAAAAATAATTGAAATATGCTGAAAATAATTTAAGATTGAGAAAGAAAATTAAATTATGATGAAAATAATTTAAATAATATAAAAACTTGAAAACATTCAATAATATTTGAGAGAAATAACTGAAAAATAGAATATATGTTTAAAAAAAAATAATTATTAGAAAATTACTTAAAAAATTTTAATTAAAAAAATAATTAAAAAATCGCAGAAATAATCGAAAATTGATGAAAATAATTGCAATATCGGATAAATAATTGAAAATTTTAAAAGTAATGCCAAAATAATGAATATAATTATAAATTGATGAAAATCAAGAAAAATTGCAGAATTTATTTTTAAGCAAAAGACAATAATTAAAAAATTCTTATATAATGGAAAATTGATGACAATAATCACAATTTGAGATAATAACTGAAAATTTAGGAAATTAATTGCACGTGTTTATGTCCTATATTTTAAACTTCTTCAAAAACTATAATAAATTTTTAAAGCATTTTTCGAAACTGTGTTTTTACACAAATGACAATTAAAAACCAGTAAAATACACGATACTAACGAAAAAGGTTACCTTATTCTTTCAATTCAAATTTCAAAATATTTCCTGATAAAGAGAGTCAAAATCAATAAAATAACAGGGAGTAAGACTAACTTCACTTCAGTTTTTAAAACATGGACAGAAAAAGATGAATAAATATTAATACTAACTAACTTCACTTCAGACTTTAAAACGTGGACAGAAAAAATGAATAAATATAAAAAGTAACCTGCCTTAAAGTAGATGTATTTGTTCTAATATACATCTACATGTTCCAACATACATTCACTTATTTTAATATACCTCATCATAATTTCTAAATGTACATTTTTTTGCCCTAATACATGTGTAACTGTTTTAATACACATCTACTTGTTTCAATACATACCATACTTAATTTATATCCCTTATTTCACAAGTACATGTTTCAATATATATTGACTTATTCAACTGTACCTGAACATGTTACAATTGACTTCCTTAAAATGCCTTAATATGCATTTCTGCCATAAAATACATTTCTGTATTAATATGCATAGAACACATATACATTCCTTAATACACACAAACAAATACTAAAAACACTTGTACATGTTTAAATACATCTTTGCATGTCTCCCTATACAACTATATTTTTCAATATACATCTATATGTTTTAATATACATCTATCTGTTTCAATACATACATGAGTTAATTTACATGCCTTTTTTCACCTCGTACATGTTTCAATATTCCTTAACTTGGTCAAATGTACTTTAATATGTTTCATTTGACAGCCCCAAAATACTACATCTGTACATGTAATTTCTCACGCATTAAAAAAAAATACATTATCGAAATCTCGTTTAATCGCCTGACATACATTGAATTCAACTGTTTTTGTCACCTCTAGCATAAAAAGGCAATTTTAGGTATACTACTATACTCCACAGCTAATTGACCTCGATTTTATGTCATTGAGGTTCTGTGATTGAATTTTGAGTGACGTCGACTGCTTGACATAATAAAATCCCCTCCCCCCCAAGTTCCCCAAAGAGGTGTTGATCTTCTGTTGGTAATGGTGGTGGGGGGCGTGGGAGGGGGGGGGGGTAAAAACACCAAAAAAGAAACAAACAAACAATAAAAAAAAAAATAATAATAATACATGTCTATATATATATATATATATATATGTATATATACACGTAATAATAATAATAATAATATGGAAGTAAACGCATTGGGGAAAAATTTCGATGTAGCAAGTTGGCAGAGCCAAGACCGATAGCAGGGCTTCTACTACTCGTGCGCGATAGAATACACCCCCGCAAGCCCCTGCGTTACCCGCTTTACTCCATTCTCTATGCCCTTCTTGCCCCCCCGCTGTGCGCTGGCTATGTAAGCCACCTCACGAAACCCCACCGTTCCAGTCTCGCGGCGGTACTCGCGTGCGAAATAATATGGCTGGGGAGCTGAACTAGAAATAGATAAAAAAAAGTGCTCTCTCGCATTACACTAAAAAAAAAAAAAAAAAAAAAAAACCACACACACACAAAAAACACTGTCGAGAGAATAATTGTGTGCGAAAAAAAAAAATACATCCAAAAAAAAAGAAGTATATATCAACATTTCTTGTGTTCTCTCTCCCCACTTTTCTTTTTTACTTTTTTATTATCACATGATCCAAGTGCGTGCGTGCGTGCAACAATACTCATATCAAATAGTGTCAGAATTTTGACATTTGTGTTTTTAATATAATACAGAGAAGGCGCACAGTGAATGACAAGTTGTCCCTTTACAATAATAATAATAATAAATAGTATATATAGTTTTCTATATACTATCAGTGAAAAATTTGTTTTTTGCTTGTTTTTTTTTCTGGAAAAAAGTGCAATATTTCTGACATTTTTGTTAAACACATATAAAAAAGTGGATTACTATTTTGTTTTTTCGTCATTTTTCCGCAAGTCTCTGGTAAAGCTCGACCCGCCCCACCCCGTCTCGACAATTCTCGCCCCACCCCACCCGTAACGATCAAAGTAATTGCAGAAAAAATGCACGCATGAAAGCATATGCACAACGAGATACGATATCCGAGATTAGATGGACGACTTGCAATACAATAATTGGATGTAAAAAGACACATATAACGGAGCCGAGTCTCGCTAGGAAGGAATAAGCAAGTGGAAAACGGCGACGTCGGTCCGCCTGACTGTGACACGTGAGTACTTAATCGCCTAGAGAACTTGTGTCGCTCGTCAATTTCTCATTACCAATCACAACTGTTTCCATTAGACTTTTGATTTTGTTTCTAATCCCCCCCTCACTAGAGTGTTTGCCTGTATACTTTAATTTTTGAGAAGAAGAAGAGAAAAAAAAAAGAAATTGCCGTACAGTGGGTATAAATTTAAAAACAGGCTTGCCAAATACAGGGAAAATGTAACCTGTTTTTTAATCTGCGCAGAAATGTGTTAAAGTGCAAATGTAGTGATATAGATGTTTCGAAACTTGAAGATGTGTTAAAGTGGATATATGTTCACTTTGGTTATGCATTTTCATTACATTTTCCAATCCTTTCGTATGGGTGTATATTAATATGCGTTAATAGAGATGGGTGTGTGTTAATATGGGTATGTGTGTGTTAATATACGTGTATGAGTGTTAACATACGTATTTGTGGGTTAATATGCATTTATAAACATAATACACATGTGGGTGTGTGTTAATATAGATACATGTGTGTTAATGTAGATACATGTGTGTTAATATACACCAGCACATGTTAATGTAAAATTATGTGTGGTAATATGCATTTTTATATGTTAATATACACGTGATTGTGTGTTAATATAGATACAAATGTGTGTTATTTTACAACTGCATATGTTAATATTCATGTGTGTGTGTTAAAATACACCAGTACGTGTTAATATACATGTATGTGTGTTAATATACACCTGTGACTGTTAATATGCATGAGGGTGAGTGTTAATATAGATATATGTGTATTAATATACGCCTGCTTTTGTTAATATTCATGTGTGTGTCTTAATTTACACTTGGATGTGCAAATATACGTGGTATATGTGTTAATATACACCTATATATGTTAATTTACACATGCATATGTTAATATACATGTAGGTGTGTTAATATATATTTATGTGCATTAATATACATGTATTTGTGTTAATGTGTATAAGGGTGTGTCTTAATATAGATATATGTATATTAATAAACTCCTGCTTTTGTTAATATTCATGTATGTGAGTTAATTTACACTTGGATATGTTAATATACATGTATGTATGTTAATTTACACTTGTGTATGTTAATTTAGATACATATGTGTTAATTTAGACCTGCATTTGTTAATATTCATGTATGACTGTTAATTTACACTTGTATATGTTAATATACATGTATGTGTGTTAATATACGTGTATGTGCGTTAATATACGTGTATGTGCGTTAATATATATCTATGTATGCTAATATACACTTGTACGTGTTAATATGTGTGTTAATATACATCTCTGCATGTCAATTTACAAGTCTGTGTGTTAATATACATTTTTATATATTAATATACATGTATGTATGTTAATATACAAGATTATGCGTTAATATACATGATTGTGGGTTTATATACACCTGTGAATGTTAATATACATGTATATGGTTAATATACACCAGTACATGTTTATATACATGTATGTGTGTGAATATACACCTGTGCATGTTAATATACATATAAGTGTATGTTAATATAGATACATGTGAGTTAATATATACCTCTACATGTTAATGGTACAAGTATGTGTGTTAATATGCATTTTTATATGTTAATATACATGTGATTGTGTGTTAATATAAATATACATGTACGTATGTTAATATACATATATGTGTGTTAATATACGTATATGTGTGTTAATATACATGTATGTGTGTTAATACACGTGTATGTTTGTTAATATATACCTGTACGTGTTAATATGCATGTATGTGTGTTAATATACACCTGTGAATGTTAATATACATGAGGGTGTAAGTTATTAATACTCACCTGCTTATATTAACATTCATGTATGTGTGAATTTACATTTTTATATGTGTTAATATGCAGGTATATTTGTTTATATACACCTGTACGTGTTAATATACATATATGAGTGTGTTAATATAAATATATGTGTATTAATATATATACCTGTTTATGTTAATATTTATGCGTCTGCGTGAATATACACATAAATATGCGAATATATGTGTTTTTACACACACACACACACACACGTATGTTTAAAAAAGGAGTATGTTTTAATAAACATGTACGTGCCATAATTTAATTTCCAAGCTCCAATTTTAATATACATTTACATTTTTTAATAAACCATTTACATGTTTCAATATAAAGTTTCATGTTTCAATATAAAGTTTCATGTTTCAATTTGAAACAAAACAAATCCTTAATATTCATGTTTTATTTTAAATTTTTTCATACACATATAATTGTTTTAATGCACATCTAGATATCCCAATATACATTTTTTAGTTTTAATATACATCAACATAGTGTCCAAAAAAACGTGTTTTATTGTAATGCGTCAATACACATGTTCTTGTTTTAAAGTACATATACATACATGTCCCAATATACATACATGTCCCAATATACATTTAGATGTCTTAATATACATCAACATGTTCTAATATACATCTATATGCTCCAATATAAAGATACATGTTTCAATATACATCAAAATAGAGCCTTAATGTACATGTTTGAATGAAAATTTCTTAATGCACATGTACATGTTTTAATATACTTCTACATGTTCCAATATAAATTCACTTGTTTTAACAAACGTCTACGTATTCGAATATACATTCACTTGTTTTAATACACATCATAATTCCTAAATATACATATTTCAGTAAATATGCCGAAACATTCATGTACATGTTTTAATACACATCTACATGTTCCAATATAAATTTCTTTTTTTTTATATACATTACCATAATAATAGTAAAAATGCCTTAAAGTAGATGTATTTGTTCTAATATACATCTACATGTTCCAACATACATTCACTTATTTTAATATACATCATCATAATTTCTAAATGTACATTTTTTTGCCCTAATACATGTGTAACTGTTTTAATACACATCTACTTGTTTCAATACATACCATACTTAATTTATATCCCTTATTTCACAAGTACATGTTTCAATATATATTGACTTATTCAACTGTACCTGAACATGTTACAATTGACTTCCTTAAAATGCCTTAATATGCATTTCTGCCATAAAATACATTTCTGTATTAATATACACAGAACACATATACATTCCTTAATACACACAAACAAATACTAAAAACACTTGTACATGTTTAAATACATCTTTGCATGTCTCCCTATACAACTATATTTTTCAATATACATCTATATGTTTTAATATACATCTATCTGTTTCAATACATACATGAGTTAATTTACATGCCTTTTTTCACCTCGTACATGTTTCAATATTCCTTAACTTGGTCAAATGTACTTTAATATGTTTCATTTGACAGCCCCAAAATGCCTAAATATACATTTCTGACTAAAATACATTTTTGTCTTAATATACACAAATGAATCCTAAAAATACTTGTAAATGTTTAAATATACCTCTACATATCTTCCTATACAACTATATTTTTTTATATACATCTACATGTCTTAATATACACCTCCACATTTTAATACATACATGACTTAATTTACATGCCTTTTTTCACTTCGTACATGTTTCAATATTCTTTAACTTGGTGAAATATACATTAATATGTTTCAATTAACATCTACAAAATGCCTAAATATACATTTCTACCTAAATATACATTTCTACCTAAATATACATTTCTGACCAAAATACATTTTTGCCTTACTATACATAGAACACACATACATTAATACACATATCTCAATGTACATTTCTTAATACACGCAAACAAATCCTAAAAACACATATACATGTTTAAATACACCTCTACATGTCTCCCTATACAACTACATTTTTCAATATGCATCTACATGTTTTAATATACATCTACATACATCTACATGTTATCCAATGTAAAGATATACACATTTCAATGTAAATCTATTCTCTAAAATATACATCCCAGTCTTTTACTATCCACAAAAAATACCTCCATCCTTCATTTAACGTCAAATTAACAAAAAAAACACATCACCCATTTTTTCAATATAAAAAAACTAAAATGCTTGAATTGTGCAAAAATTGCAGAAAGCGCAAAAGGCACATTGTGTTATCAGTGTGAGCACCGGGAATGTCAACCAATTGCCACAGCACACGTAGAGAAACAATTTGACGTACGTCCATGAAATTACCAAACATTAGTCGCCAGATATGAAATTGAATTACACATTCAAATGTAGCCTCGTTTTTGCATTCTATATATTTTGTACGTGAGATCGATATGATAACAGAAATTATTTGACCTAGAAGCAGACAATTCTCGAGTCACACTATATATACATCTATCTACATTGAATATATCTTATTCTTCTGGAAATTGCCGATTTTATCTGATTTGTTTGGATATTACGCAATTGATGGGTAAATTGACCGTTGGAGCCATAAAATGTGTGTCAAACGAGAAATTCGCTCGGGCTCAATTGACAATTCTTATTTGCATCATCATTGAAGAAGAAAAAAAAACACAGTTATTTTAACACTCGCTTGCTAAAATTATCTGTTTAGTAAATACGTCGCGTGAATTTGAACTGGATATTGAATTTTGTGAGATTGTGAAATATTATAATGGAATTCGTAAAAATTGGGTGAATTTCAGCAGTCATGTCAATTTTGATGTATTTTTTTTTATTATTGAATTTTGTACTACATTTTTAATGTAGTACAATTTTATGGTTTTTTTGATAAAATCCATCCAGTTTTATGATTTATAACAAAATTCGTACTTTTTAATGATTTTTGATGAGATTCGTACAATTTCGTACAATTTGAATTAAACTTGTATAATTTTATGTTTTATAATCGAATTTACACATGTTTTTATGGTACAATTTGATGGATTTAAATCGAAATTGTACATTTGTGTAGTTTTTAATAAAATTTACATAATTGTACGATTTTTGACCAAATTTGTACAATTTTATCGAATTTGACATTTTCACTTTCGGGCCATTTGTAATGACCCAATTTTACCATTTTTGATAAATTTCATACAATTTCACGGATTTTAATAAAAATTGGCCAGTTTTGTGATTTTTGAAAAAATTTGTACATTTTCGTAGTTTTTATTATGTACTTAATTTATAATTTTAAATTTACTAGAACCGAGTTATTGAATAGTTTAATATTAACAAAAGTAGTAGTTAATTTTGATACATTTTAACGAACACAAAGAAAAATTGTAGTACATTAAAAATTTGACAAGCACTGTCCCATTTATAAATTATGATTATATGACAGCTTTTTATTTTTATAACCGCAAAGTTGACAAATTTTTAAAAAAATTATATTAATACTGAAAAAAAATGTTAAAAAGCATTTTTCGGTTAAATTAATTTACGTTGTGTATTGCAAGTTTCAAGGTTCTTCCTTTTCTGACAATCATTGTTATATTATAAATGTTAAACGTCCAATAAAATTAAAAATGACGTTTCTTTTTCCTCTGACCTTGCTGCTAAAATTTGTTTCAAATCTATAAATTACAGAATAATATTTCCTCACAAAAGCGGAGCTCTACCAACCTGTCACGAGTCTCGTGAAAGTGAAACATTGATTAGATAATTGTTAAATAAGAGAGCACTCTCTTGTCGAATTTCTGGATGCTGATCAATGAAATGACAAAAGTTTTAGATTTTTTTTTGTCAAAAAAATAAATTTATATGTATACTGAAATAATAATTATTTATTGCTATTTAATTAGAGAATTCTAAATAATTATTACGGATCTGTTTACGCCGACGCTTAAAAAAACGTTTAAATGAAAAGTTTGTTAATTTTCGTTTTTTATGCAGTTTTTTATACTATCTTCCATTAAATTTCAACTGATTATTTATATTTTAATTTATTACACTCAATCTACAATTTCTGACCCAAAATCTAATAAATTTGAAAGAGCAAATTTCCGAGACTAAATAGAGACTGATTCTAATTGATCGTTTATTTTTGAGAATTAGTCAGCAATATGCAATGATGGTCTAATTTTGTAACTCTGATTTCACTAAGATTCACTTTGCGTAGGTCGACTTGCAAGTCACGCGGTTTACAGTGTAGAAACATCTTTCAATCTAAAAAAAAAAAGATTTATCCATCATCTTCTGCTGAAAAATACATTTTTTATTAAGTCTTATAAATTTTAATTTCATTTTATGTGTAGCATCTTTCAGTGTAAACAAAGTCTGATTAAATTTCCATTGTTTTGCTGAAAAAACAAACTTAATGTGTTGAAACACCTTGGTCAATAAAAAATACATATTTGGTATACTTTTTGACAATAAAGCATTTTTAAATTATTTTTAAAAAAAAAACACCAAACATTACAAACATTACTTTTCCGTAAGATTGGCCATTATTAAAATCTAATGGAAAGGGTTAAAAAAAGAAACATTAATTGTGCATCTTGACCTGTTTTATTATTAAATTAGAGTAGTTATATACTCGGCGGATAATAATGAATAATGAAAAAATAGTAACTCATGTACAAATATACACACGTGGGTACATCCCTATACTTGACTTGTTATCTGGAGCAGAGTTGTCTTCACTGAGGTTGCGCTGTATTGATCTGACACGTTTTCTGGTTCTATGTTAAACCAAACTGCTGGAACCTACAATCGAGTGACAAAACACACAAAAGTCCATTACGAGTAACGAAACGTGTACCCGGAATGCACAAAGGTCCAAGATACTTGACACAGTTTAAAAATATCTTGAAAATGGCCAAATTATATTAAAAGAATAACATGTTTGCCACGAATGTTACTCTTGCAAAAATGTTTCTATTTGTGCCAAAGACAAAACGAATAAAAATAAAACCCGGAGAAGAAGAGAGTTATGAACTTGTGCGAATGGCGCAACCGAGATGATGACTGTAAATCTTGGAACAAGTCCAAGAGTTAAAAAATTCCGCTTAAAAACATTTCTCGCTGCCTATCAAGCCAAGCCCACCAAATTTAAAAGCTCGACCCACTTTCATTGGAGCAATTACATTCCGTTTCCTAATTTAAACATTGTCATCATTATCATCTTGTTTTATGGTGTTTTTGGTTCTTGAATTATGCTTTTTATGGGTCTAGCAAAAATTTTAGGTAACATCCCAGTGAGCGTAAAACGAAAATCGTGTAAATTCCCACTAGTCCCCTAATTCTCCGCAAGTGACTTTAGCCTTAAAAACAAATTAGGTGGGTTTTTTTTTGGACAAAAGATATCATTAGAACGTTCTTAGTACGAAAAGGATTATATATTTTTTAACTACAGTCCTATGGTGGTGTAAAAGTGTTGGCGTAAAACGTTTATCTCTTTCTATCACATAGTTTACGCTTTACGCCGACATGGCACGTTACACAGTGGTTTGAAATCAGAAATTAATGTTCCAATCAACTTTTAGCGGCTGCATGAATTTTCAATTTTTTTAAAAAAATTCATAAATAAAATCTTAAGAGACCTGTGAAAGTATCTTTTTGTTTTATTGGTTTTTTAATGTTAATGCAAACAGCTGAAAAAATGTCAACTTTCTCGTTTTTTTTATTACTTTCTACAAACATTTTTTTTAATGTCTGCCAATACATTGATTTCATAGAAATAACGAAATAGAAAAAAAAATTTTGAAAGTGTTAATATAATTGTTATTTACCCCCTATTACCCCCCAGGATGTGGTTGGAATTTCGAATATCACGAAAAGTTGAGTTCGGTGTCTATTCCTATGTTTTTTGGGGCTCTGAAACCGAAACAGACCTCCAAAAATCAAACTTCTCCTCTTATTTACCCCTATTACCCCCTAATAGGGGGTTAATTTGTCAAATTTGAAAAAATTGAAAAGGGTGTCCATTTCTATGTTCTGTGGGGCGCTAAAACAGACAAAAATCACTGAAACAAATCCCCCTCTCCTACAACCCCTATTACCCCCTAACAAGGGGTATAAATTTCGAATATAACGAAAAGTTGAGTTAGGTGTCTATTCCTATGTTTTTTGGGTCGCTAAAACCGAAAAAGACCACTGAAAACAAATTTCCTTCCTTCTTTACCTCTATTACCCCCTAAGAGGGGGTTGCAATTTCGTATTTTACGAATAGTTGAGTTTAGTGTTTATCCTAATTTTTTTTGGGGCGCTGAAACCGAAAAAGCAACCAAAAAAGGAATTTCTCTCTTCTTTACCGTTTTTTGCCCCTCCTAGGGGGTAATAGGGGGTAAAGAAGGGGTTAAATTTGTTTTGAAGTGTCTTTTTCAGTTGCAGCGCCCCAAAAAATATAGGAATAGACACAGAACTCAATTTTTTTTAAATTCGAAATTCGAACCCCCTTTTAGGGGGTAATAGGGGGTTCGGGATGGGAGAAATGTGTTTTTAGGGGTTTTTTCGGTTTCAGCGCCCCAAAAAACATAGGAATAGACACCAAACTCAACTTTTTTTTAAATTTAAAATTCTAACCCCCTGTTAGGGGGTAATAGGGGTTGGAGGAAGGGGGATTTGTTTTGGCGGTTTTTTTTCAGTTACAGCGCCCCAATAAATATAGAAACAAACAGAGAACTTAACTTTTTTTTGAAATTCGAAATTTAAACCCCCTCTCAGGGGGTAATAGGGGGTGCAGGATGGGAGAAATATGTTTTTAGCGTTTTTTTCGGTTTCACCGCCCCAAAAAACGTAGGAATAGACACCAAAGTTAACTTTTCTTGAAATTCAAAATTCCAACCCCCTGTTAGGGTGTAATAGGGGTTAGAGGAGGGGGGATTTGTTTTGACGGGTTTTTTCGGTTTCAACGCCTCAGAAAACGTAGAAATGGACACCCTATTCAATTTTTTTTGGAAATTTGAAAAATCAGCCCCCTCTTAGGGGGTAATAGGAGGCGAAGAAAGGACGAAATTTTCTTTTGGTGATTTTTTTTGGTTTCAGCGCCCTAAAAAACATAAAAATAGACACCCTTTTCGATTTTTTTTAAATTTGAAATATCATCTCCCTCCTTAGGGGTAGTAGGGGGTGAACGGGGGGAAAGTTTGTTTTTGGTGGTCTTTTTCAACTTTAGCGCCTCAAAAAACATAGGAATAGATACCAAAATCAATTTTTTTTGAAAAGTCAAATTCTAACCCCCTCTTAGGGGGTAATTGTGGTTGGAGTAGGGGTGGATTTGTTGTAGTGGTCTTTTTCGATTTCAACGCCCCAAAAAACATAGAAATAGACACACTATTCAATTTTTTTTGAAAATTTGAAAAATCAACCGCCTCTCAGGGGGTAATAGGGGGTAAAGAATGGAAGAAATTTATTTTTGAAGTTTTTGTTTGGTTTTAGCGCCCCAAAAGACATAGGAATAGACACCGAACTCAACTTTTCTTGAAATTCAAAATTCCCACCCCCTCTTAGGGGGTAATAGGGGTTGGAGGAGGGGGGGATTTGTTTTTGTGGTCTTTCTCGGATTCAGCCCCCCCCCCCCCAAAAAAAACATGGGAATAGACAATGAATGAAATTTTTCTTGTAATTCGAAATTCCAACCCCCTTTCAGGGGGTAATAGGGTTTGGAAGAGGGGGTATTTTTTTGTGGGTCTTTCTGAGTTTTAGTGCCCCAAAAATCATGAAAATGAACAACTTATTCAATTTTTTTTTAAAATTTGAAATATTCTCCTCTTTTTAGGGGGTAATAGGAAGTGAAGGAGGGGAGAAGTTTTTTTTCGGTTTAAGCGCCCCAAAAGACATAGGAATAGACACCGAACTCAACTTTTCTTGAAATTCAAAATTCCAACCCCCTCTTAGGGGGTAATAGGGGTTGGAGGAGGGGGGGATTTGTTTTTGTGGTCTCTCTCGGATTCAGCCCCCCCCCCCAAAACATGGGAATAGACAATGAATGAAATTTTTCTTGTAATTCGAAATTCCAACCCCCTTTCAGGGGGTAATAGGGTTTGGAAGAGGGGGTATTTTTTTGTGGGTCTTTCTGAGTTTTAGTGCCCCAAAAATCATGAAAATGAACAACTTATTCAATTTTTTTTTAAAATTTGAAATATTCACCTCTTTTTAGGGGGTAATAGGAAGTGAAGGAGGGGAGAAGTTTTTTTTCGGTTTAAGCGCCCCAAAAAACATAGTAATAGACACCGAACTTGACTTTTCTTGAAATTCGAAATTCCAACCACATCTTAGGGGGTAATAGGGGGTTAATAACAATTAAATTACCGCTTTTTAAAGTTGTGTTTATTCTATTTCCTTACTTCTATGAAATCAAGGTATTGGCAGACATTAAAAAAAATGTTTGTAGAAAGTAATAAAAAAAACGAAAAAGATGACATTTTTCGTAAAGCGTAAACCATGTGATAGAAAGAGATAAACACATACCACTTTCTTTCTCATTCACATGATTTTCGCTTTACGCCAACACTTTTACGCTTCCATAGGACTGTAGCTTAAGAATAAATTTTGGCCCTTCTCGTACTAAGGACGTTCTAAAGATCTCTTTTGTCACAAAAAAAAGTCACCTGCTCGTCACTTTAAAACGTCTAAAGTACGTCCTTTAAACACGTATGCTCACTGGGTTTGCAATGTTACCTTCTATTTTGCTATGCCACTTTATATTCATAGGCAGTACAATGAAGACTAATTGTGACATTAATTATGTTCCAGATCGAGACACCGGACTCTAATCAGCAGACGAGTTTCACCGGAATCGGTGCAGGAGACCTTGATAATCTTGATTCGTGAAAATAGGCCAACAGACTGCTCCTCAAGCCCAAAATGCACATTGAGGTGCAAGTGGCGTTAAATTTTGTGATATCGTACCTGTACAACAAGCTGCCGAGGCGACGAGTCAATATCTTTGGCGAGGAATTGGAGAAGGCTCTAAAGGAGAAGTTCAAGGGTCACTGGTATCCGGAGAAGCCGTTCAAGGGTTCAGCGTTCAGATGCTTGAAGACCGGGGATCCGATAGATCGGGTGCTCGAGAGAGCTGCCAAAGAGAGTGGTGTTCCAATTCAGGACATTCTGGAGAATTTGCCAGCTGAGTTGGCCGTCTGGGTTGATCCGGGCGAGGTCAGCTATCGTATCGGCGAGACGAGTGTCATCAAGATTCTCTACTCCGAGTCGGCCGATTTGCACGAGGAGTCCTCCGCGGATCGCGAGGTCACAAAAACTTTTAATCCCGAGGCACAGTGCTTCAGACCGATCGAGTCGGTTGGCACCTCATTAAGTGGACTCAGCCTGAGTCCAAAGTCCACGTCGCCATTTCCCACTTCTCTGACTGGAAGCGGGAACAACACTACCGCCAGCGGCGGAAGCAGCAGTAGCAGCAACACTAGCAATGGTTCAAATAGCAATAATCAACAGAATGGCCACGCCTCGGGCTCGTCCTCGGCGCCATCACCCACACCTCTGTCAAGCTCATTCAAGAGCTCACCAAGTCCCGGACCGAGTTTTATACCTCGATCAACTGCTCCGCTCACATTCACTACGGCCACCTTCGCCCAGACTAAATTCGGCAGCACCAAACTCAAAACCAGCAGTAAAAGGGCCAACAGGTTAGTTCCTCTAATACTCCGCATGTAGCTTCACCCTAAGATCAGAATTATCCGATTTGGCTATTCTATTCCCCTAATCCTCCGCATATGACTTTTCCGTAAGACGTACTTTGGATATATTTGCCTACTGGGGTCTAATCTCAATTCAATTACCCCTGATCCTCTAATCCTCCGCATGTGACTTTACCCTAAGATCAAGGGAATTAAATAGGCCAATCAGACAATGCTTTCCAATGTGACCAATTATACGATTAGTTCTATTTCCTTAGTTCCTTAATCCTCCGCATGTGATTTTACCCGTAACTTAGGTAAGTCCTTTGACAAAATTCGTCTATTCTATTCCCCTGGTCCCCTAATCCTCCGCATATGACTTTTCTGTAAGACGTACTTTGGCTATATGTGCCCACTGGGGTCTAATCTCTATTCAATTCCCCCTGATCCTCTAACCTCCGCATGTTACTTTACCCTAAGATCAAGGGAATTAAATAGCCCAATCAGACAATGCTTTCCAATGTGACCAATTATACGATTAGTTCTATTTCCTTGGTGTCTTAATCCTCCGCATGTGATTTCACCCTACGTCCTTTGACAAAAAGACGTCCTTAGGAAAGTATTGCTTTAACATTTGAAACTAGTTTTATTTTAGGAATCTAACACAGTTTATTTACTTGTCTTAACTATAGGTTACATATTTGGGGTCACATATGTCTTCTTTTGAATACGCTCTTCTTATACATGTGTTGACATGACAACAACAAAGGGAGACATAAGTGGCCCCAAAAGTGGTCATTTGTCTTGAGAAGTGACCAAAGCTAATCAGGTTATGGAATATGTAGAAATTTATTCATCACCTAGATGTGAGGATAGAAATAGCGACAGTATCATTTATTACATGCAACTAGGAAAATTACATTTGTTAGAAAGAGATCCAGGTATTCTTGTCTCTTTCTATTCAATCAGATTTTCGTAATTATGGTAAATTTCCATTTTACCACTTGTGACGATAATGACCATTTTATCACTGATGAGGATAAACACCATTTTGTCATTAGTAACAAAAACGTCCATTTTCCAACTAGTGACAAAAATGACCAATTTCCTACTAGCGATAGAATGGTATTTTTCCACACTATTTATGGAAGTATTTATCAAAGTTTTAGTTGATTTCTTCTCGGAATCCGAATCTAAACTCATTTCTTCAAAATTGAAAATGGCGGATAATTTGGATTTTTACCAAAATAGTCGATATTTTGGATCCGCCATTTTTAAATGTCCGTATTGAGTATTTCAAGATCATTATAACAGCACAATAATCAAAGCTGCAAAAAATATTAAAACATAAATGGTATTTACTTTTGTAAATATTACCTCAGTAAACAGTCGAGGACACATATATCTGCTTTTAGTTACTAAAATAATAATCCACTATAGCTCTTTCTTTATTTTAACCCTTGATATTTCTGTCACAGGCACAGACTAACCATTATCTATGCAGGCACATATATCCCCAACTCTACAGAATGGAAAACAGTTCCTTAATACGATTGTACACTAGTTAATTCTTGTTGCTCTATAGTTCTACAAACTTAAGTAGATTAACGCCAACTTTTGTTGTGTATAGTCAGACATATAGGTTAGGCCATTTTCTCCAGTTTGTAACTGTTATGAATGTGAAAAAACAGGTGTTGTAAGGCTCTTTTTTTGACTTATAAAGCCTAACGCACAATGAATCGTAATTCTTAATGGTAAGAATGAGAGGAAGTAGGACAGACATATATCTCTGTCCTGCTTCCTCTCATTCTTACGAGTAAGGATTAGCGATTACGATTCAATGTGCGTTAGGCCTAAGTTACTAAAAGTGTCCCAACATGCTTCTTCTGTCAAAATTTTCTTAGGCTGAGTTCACACGATATTTGGAAAAACCATTCTTATCTTTCTCTCTCCCATGACAGTGGCATAAGTTTGTCTCGCTCTTCAGTTTACTTTTTTGGAAAGGAAACCTGTTTTTATTTAGGTTATGTTCACACTGTTCTAATCTGATTTTACAACTAGATCAATATACCAAGTCAACATCAAAAAATTACGGTGTTTTAGTTTTTCGTGTCAATTAGGTACTTTTTGAACGCCCCTTAGGGTCAAATCACATGGAAGCGTCAGACGTAAAACGCTTTCTGCTTTGCATGAAAGCAAGAGAGATAGATAGATATCACTAGCGCTCTCATGAAAAACAGAAAACATTTTACGTTTGACTCTTCCATGTGAGAAAGAAAAAGACGTAAATACATCATTTTCTTTCTCTCTCTCATAACGACGCAACGTTTGACGCATCCATCTGAATTCACCCTGAAGGTACATTCACACGATTTTTGGAAAAACCATATCTTTATTGCTTGTATGTATAAGTCTGTCTCACTCTTTATTTTCTTATGGCCGACGCACAATGAACACGGTTACGAAAGCAGGGCATGAGATGGAAAAGGATAAAGTCCTAAGCAGATAGAAATACGGGCCTAAGGCATAAGACAGAAAAGGACAGAAACAGTCTCTGTCCTTTATTATCTCATGCCCTGCTCCCGTAATCGTATTGTGCTTTGGCCTTAAGTGACTATTTCTGTCCTTCTCTGTCTCATGTAATGTACTGTGCTCGCTATTACCCAGAAATACCGAGTCTTTTACCAGTAATTACCAGTAAATGTTTACTAGAACGAGAATTTAGTGAGTAATTACTGGTAATTTTAGGTAATTACCGGTAACGTATTACTTTACCGCTCTGTGCGAACAAGCTAAAAATTCTATTAAAGAAAAAGATATATATGAAACCGTCTTAATGAGAAAGAGAAAGACGTAAATATATCTTTCTCTTTTCCTCTAATGGGATATTAAAGATGCCTTCTCATCTCGGCGGAAAACAAAAACAATGTAAATGAGAGAGAACTTGATATCTGGTTCTCTCTTTCTATCGCATGGCTTAGGGTGAAATCGCATGAGACCGTCAAACGTTGTAATGAGAAAGACTATATCTTTGTCTCCCTCTCTCTCATTACAACGTAATGTTTGACGCATTCATGTGATTTCACCCTTATGCTTTTACACCGAAATAGAGCGACATCTAGCTTGCTCGTTCGGAGTAAATGCAGAATATAAGCGTAGGGGAAAATATAAAGGGTGAAGTCACATGCGGAGGATTAGGGGACTAGAATAAACCAATCAGAAAATGCTCTAATTATCTTATTCTATTCCTCTGGTCCCCTAATCCTCCGCATATGACTAAACTCTAAAACAGAATTACCACCAGAGAAAAGCAAATTACCACAATTTACTGACGATTAAAATTTTGTTAGCAGAATGTCGCCAACCGAGTTCTCCAACTACATAAAGCAACGGGCCATCCAGCAACAAATCCACCATCACCATCATCATCCACAGCATCAGCAGCAGCAACAGCAGCAGCAGCAGCAGGGCCTCCCGACATCGCAGACCTCTCCAAACAGCCGCAGCCTATCACCGGGAGTGCAGGGTCACTCGGACCCAAGCGCATACTTTTTACAACACACACCCGCCTATCATCCTCAGTTCCCCCATCGCAGTCTCTTTGATTCCTCCGCACACAGTGGTGGCGGCGGCGGCTATCTTCCTGCCGACATCTACACAGGCAACAAATTCCCCACCTCCTATCTGGACCCCTCCATCGGGCATCAATTCTACGGCACGATGAACAGCACCACCTCGCAGCAGACATTGGGTAATTTGGCCGTCAGCAGCAGTACCAATGTCACGCAACAGCAGGACAAAACCACTCTTGTCGACGGTCTCAACAATTTTGGCCTCGGCTCCGTGGTGACGCCCTATCCGGCCAATCAGTATCAGCATCTTCTCGTGGCCAACTAATACTCCGCAAAACTTTCAGTAGCACGAGCTCACTCGCTGTACTCGTTTTCGGTGGTCTAACATACCCTGCAAAAGAGAGCCTGAGAGAGAGAGAGAGAGTGCGAGAATTCATAATAGAGAGAGAGAGAGAATGTTAGTCAAATTGTAAACTGAGAAGGAGAAATAATATATAAAGTGAGAGATAGATAATTGTGAGTGAGAGGGAGCTAGCTGTATAAAGTGAGATAGAGAGAGTAAAAGTGCGCGAGAGAGAGATAGAATGACCGAATGTGTGGAAAGGTTACCTCTTGTCCAAAAAAAAAAAAAAAAAACTACCTAAATCCCTTTGACTACCTCGATAAATATAGACCACACTCAGAGGTCTTCCCTTTATTCCTAAATGGCCTCGTTGCGAATAACCAAAACAGAGCAAATATTCGCCAGATCGAATTGATCTCAACTGGGTCGACGATTAATCAGCGTCGATCTCTCTCCCGAGTCGACTCAACGATCTCAGTTTCGAAGAATTGATCACCGAGTGTCACCAATGATTGTTAAAAAAAAAAAAAAAGAATTGTGGCGTCCTCTGGTGCCCGCGATATCACCACCATAGAAAGTATGTCTACGTTAAGAGTAACTCGATCCAGGATTCGTGAACCTCGCTCGACTATTTGCGGCATGGACATGAATGCAACAAAAAAAAAAAAAAATGTGGCGTTTATTAACACGGTTGGTGAAATGGTACGCTGATGCATGGTACTTACCACACACATATATATATATATAGATGTATACGTAAAAAAAAAAAAAGAAAACAGATAAATTTCTGTCTCCCATGCGCTCAAGCGGACCAAGCGCCAAACGCCGACCTTGGAACAGCGACACAGATATTACCAACGCGTAATAATTTATTTTTTCACTGGTATAGTCGAAAATAACGATATATCTGTAGAGAGCCTACGTATGATAATGCAAATGCACTTACTTCGGCGAGTTTTTGCAGAACGGTAGAAACTTGGCTGCAAACTTGTTAACACAAAAAATGCCGAAGAATGCGTCGAGTGGCATGCTCTCGCGACCAGTGGCGCTCTCTGGTGATGGTTAGCGTACCCTGGTGACTTGTAGCGCCCTCTGGCGATAGATGGCGCACTCCGAGCGTCATGTAGTTTAATTTAATGAGAGAAAAAAAAAAAAAGAGAAACAGAAAATAAGATGAAAATAACAAGAAAAAAAAAATAATTGAAGATAAAAAAAAAAAGACAGGGATATTAATGCGAATGCTGCGAAATTAGTCGTTCGCGTTTAACGCTTAGTTTTGTACCGTTCATAAAACTCGTCTTTGGTACGATTTTACATTTTATTTTTATAATAATGCAGTAGATGTAGAGTGGTGTGTTCGTAGCAACATAAGTGGCGCTGTTGTACCTTTCCTTTCTTGCGCGCATAGGCGTACCTCAAGCAAGTTACATATAATTTTTGTACGATGATCGCGGAATGTGCAGATCCGATATTATAAGCCGTAATGATACATTGTAATTTTTAGAGTATCTCAAGATGTAAAGATTAATTTTTGACAGTTTACTTTGATATCAGAATGTTCATTTTCAATGAACACACTTTTCACTCCGCATAACACGTTTTATTCTCGAAAGAACCTTTTTATCTGGCTGAAATTCGAGTTAAGACAAAGATAAAAAACAACAAAAAAAATAAAAAAGAGTCAAATTTTATTTCGTTGAATAAATAAATAAGACATGTTAGAACAAATTTGGTGCTTTGTTTTTTTTTTACCAATGAGTGATTCCTTTTTGTAACTATTTTTTCAGGCTAATTTATAATTTTTTTAATAGTGGGCACTAGGATGGTACAAAAATGATTGGGAAAAAAATTATAGTAGGTATTTTAATGCACTTATCCCCTATAGGATTGTTAAATATCAAAACAATAAAATCCTTTGTTTTTTTTCAAAATCAAAAAATATTTAGAGGTCGCGCACAGTGCTAAAAGTTTTCCATGTAAAGTGCATAGGGAAAAAATTTTTTTTCGTAGAATTAGTATAAAATCGTTGAAAATGAATATTTTTCAATTGCAAACTCTGTTTCTCTTCAGGAGATTTAAAAAAATAATGCTATATTTGTTTATTTTATAATTTGTTAATATTAACTTTTTTTATAAGGACGGAAAAAAACCATAAATTACAAAATTGGGAAAAAATAGATAAAAATATTTTTTACTATTTTTATAAAAGTTTTTTTTCTCGATTTTGAATAAATAATATAAATATTGATTTTTCATTGTTATTCAATGTAGTTACTAATTTGTTTAAACAAATTATTATTATTGTTCAGATACCATTTTTTATCAAATTAAGGTACAGAGTACTAACTTTTTATCAATTTTTCAACTTTTCAAGATGAATGTAACCAGTTAGTAATAACAAACTAAAAATAAGAATTTTACTATTTGTTTACAAAAATTACTATTGTTTAACTTCAACTTTTTATGAACTTGAGCAACAGAGTTACAATTTTTTCTACATTTTACAACTTTTTGAACTAAATGTAACCAGTTACTAACAACAACCTAATAATGATTATTTGACCAATTGTTTAAAAAAATTACGATTGTTTAACTTCAACTTTTTATCAAATGGAGCTACAGAGTTACAATTTTTTCTACATTTTGCAACTTTTTAAACTGAATGTAACCAGTTACTAACAACAAACTTAAAATAAAAATTTTACCAATTGTTTAAAAAAATTACTATTGTTTAACTTTAACTATATATTAAATGGAGCTACAGAGTTACAATTTTTTCTATATTTTGCAACTTTTTAAACTGAATGTAACCAATTATAAACAACAAACTTAAAATAAAAATTCTACTAATTGTTTAGTAAAATTACTATTGTTTAACTTTAACTATATATTAAATTGAGCTACAAATTTGCAATTTTTTCTACATTTTACAACTTTTTAACACGAATGTAACTACTTTTGTAACAACAAACTAAGAATAATAATTTTACCAATTGTTCAAAAAAAAGCTATTGTTTAACTTCAAATTTTTATCAAATTGAGCTGCAGAATTGCGATTTTTGTCAATTTTTCAATTTTTCTGGCCAAATTTAACCTGTTAATAATAACAAACTAAGAATAAGAATTTTACCAATTGGGTGCGATTTTACTGTCTTTCGTCTTGACAGCTTTTTCTGTCATATCTGAAAACGAAATTTATTTTTTTTTATAAATCTTAATTAAACACAGTAAAATTTATTTTTAATCATTATTTTGTTAAATATTTTCTTATTTATTTAATAATTGTAATTAAAGACGACAGAGTAATGTTAAAATGGCGTTTTTAGTCCATATTTCAAACTTTTTATAATTAACTTTTTATTTAGATATATATTGTAGACTTTTTTGAGAAATAGTTCGAACAATTTTTGTGGCCTTTGGTCTTTTGTAAAAAAAATTTTTTGAATTTAGTTTTGCACGTTAAGTAATATAGACTCAATATAAATATAGACTCAAATAAAATTTTGTTAAAAAGGAATGGTAATATAATTTTTAAAAATTTTTTTGTGATAGTTTTTGTGTGTGTAGAAAGCTGAATTATAATAAGGAAAAACGATTTAAAATTGATCTAACAACTGTCAATTTTCGTCATATTTAACAGTTTAATTTTTATAAAAATATTTAATTGTAAAAAATTGTAAATTTTAAAATTGTAAATGTATCAAATATACCATATTTCAACACATCATATATTTTTTCTGAAATATTTAAGTTTGGCAAAAGAGGTTAAATTTAAAAAAATTTTATAGTCTCTGAAGTTGGTTAGTTTGTCAATAATCGATTTTAAATCCAAATTCATAATTAACATTAATCAGCAAGTAATTATAAAATAAAAATAATTTTTACATTATAATAATTGTATAAAAGTATTTATTTAATAATAAATATGTTAAAGTTAAACAATAGTAATTTGTTTAAACAATTAGTAAAATTTTTATTTTTAGTTTGTTGTCAGTAATTGGTTACATTCGTTTTAAAAAGTTCCCAAATTGAAAAAATGTTACAACTCTGTAGCTTAATTTGCTAAAAAGTTGTAAATAAACAACAATAATTTGTTTAAACAAATTATCAATTACATGGAATAATGATTAAAAATCAATATTTATGTTATTTATTCAAAATGTAGAAAAAAAAAACTATTTCAAAAATAGTAACAAATTTTTTTTAACGATTTTTTTCGTAATTTTGTAATTTTTTATGGGTTTTTTTGGGGACCTCTAGAAAATATTTAATGTTAAAAAAAGATTAAATAAAAAATTTAGTATTATTCTTTAAAATTTCCTGAAGAAACTTTTGTATGAGAAAAAAGAACTTTTTTCTTTTTTACCAAAGAAAAGTTATATTTCTTTTCTTAAAACCAAAAGTTACATCATACGTGTAATTTTAAAACTTTGTTTACAAAAAAAAACAATTATATTTCGTCTAAAATATATTTTTTTCTTTTTCGCAAAATTAATTTTAAACTGGTCATCAGAGATATTAGGTAAGTGAAATTTATTATTTTTATGTTACAAAAACATACTTAAAGATGGCGGCGAAACATTAGAATTGTCAACATAACCTTAAAATATTACACAAAATAATTCCAAATTTTGCAAATTAATTAAAAAAATAATCAAAGACAATTATAAATTAGGCAAAATAATTTAAAAAATCATAGAAATGTTTTAAAAATAAAGAAAATAATTTTAATTTGTGAAAATTATTTGAAACTCTTGTAAAGTGAATTGAAAAAAATTGAATAATGAAAAAGTAGGGAAAATAATTAAAAAATTGAAAAAAAATTATTGAAAATTGAAATAAACAATAAAAAATTCAAAAAAATAATTAAAATTTGAGAAAATAATTGAAAAAATTACATAATGCCAATATTTTAAATAAAGAAAAGAGATAGCAAATTTTTGGAAAAATACTTAAAACTTATAAAACTTATAAAATGAAAAAAACTAAAAATTGGAGAAAAGTCTGGAAGGAAGCTAAAAATAATAATTGAAATTTACGATAATTAATAAAATATTTTTGAAATTATGAAAACAAATAAAAATAATTAAAAATTGAAGAAAATAATATAAATTTGAGAAAAATAATTAAAATATGATGAAAATAATTTAAGATTGAGAAAGAAAATTAAATTATGATGAAAATAATTTAAGTATGAAAAATTGAAAACATGCAATAAAATTTGAGAGAAATAACTAAAAAAATCATAGAGTATATCTTAAAAATAAATAATAATTACAAAATTACCTAAAAAATTTTAATTAAAGAGAATAATTTAATTAAATAATAAAAAATTACGAAAAATATTTAAAATTAAACAAAATAATTGAATAAAAAGAAATTAATTAAAAATTGGGGAAAGTAATTTTAAAAAAACCATAAAAATGTTTTGAAAATAAAAAAATAATTTCAATTTGACAAAATTACTTGAAACTCTTAAAAATAAATTGAAAAAAATTGAGTAATGAAAAATTAAGGAAAATAAATGAAAATTGAGAAAAAATAAGTGAAAATAATAAGATAAATAATATAAAATTGAAAAAAATAATTAAAATTTGAGAGAATAATTAAAAAAAATACACAATATATTTTAAATTAAGAAAGTTAAAGAAAATATACTTAAAACTTTCAGAAGTTCCGTGAAAAAAAAAAAATAATAATAATTAACACTTAGAGAAAATAAATGAAAAAAGATAAACGTAATTTAAAATTGAAGAGAACAATTTCTAATTAAAAATATATGATTAATAACTTTTTGGAAATTATAAATAGGAACAAAAGTAATTAAAATTGAACAAAATAATAAAAATAATTAAAAATTGAAATAAATAATTGAAATGTCAGATAAATAGTTTAAAATTTTTTTAAAATTATAAAAGAAATGAAAAAAATTGAAAATTAAAGAATATAAATTTTGGAAAATAATTGAAAAATTATTTGAAAATTTGAAACTTGATGAAAATAATTGAAACAATTATAGAATTTTTTTTTAATTTTTAAATAAAAAAAAAAAATAATTGAAATTTGAGAAAAATAAATGAAGATCTTAGAAATCAATTGAAAAAAATGAGAATAACTGAAAATTGGAGGCAAGAATTTGAAAAAAGCTAAAAATAATTGAAATTTACGATAATTAATAAAAAAAAATTCGGAAATTAAGAAATCAAATAAAAGTAATTAAAAATTGAAGAAAATAATTGAAGTTTTAGAAAAATACTTATAAATCTCAGAAAATAAGACTAATAATTGGAATATGATAAAATTAATTAAAAATAAAGAAATAATGAAGAATTGGTGAAAATAATTGAAATTTCAGTAGAAGTTTAGGCAAAAGAAAGTTATAGAAAAATCTTTTAAAATATGGAAAATTGATGATATTAATCTAAATTTGTAAAAATAACCGCAAATTTATGCAATTAATTGAAAGATAATAAAAATATTAAAAAATGGAGAAAATCATTGCAAAATAACAAAAAGAAATGAAAATTGAACAAAATAATTATTTGAAATATTTGCAAGTTCAGGAAATTAATTTAGAAATTATAAATATGATTAAAAATTGAAAATAAAATTTAAAAAAAATGACAAAAATAATGGTAAATTAAAAAAATAATTTTATGACAATTCTTTTGATAATTAAATTATTGTTGATGAAATTAATGATTTTCAGTAAAATATACATATAATTATATATTATATAGGTTAATAAGAACTCACCAATTTGAGTATTAATTTCAAATTGTCACAAAATGAAAATATTTTACTATATAACGAAATATGAAATTATTATTTTTTATTCTTGGAGGGCTTTATATATCAGAATATTTGTTTCTAAGCAAGTACGTACAACTTTTTTATTGGTTGAAGAAAAATGAATTATTTTGCGTTTTGTTCTTAGAAAGAGTTTAAAGTAAAAAAAATAAAAATATTAGATCTTAAAAATTGGACATAAATAATAATATTATCTTTTACTGCAAGTTACAACTTTTTTATCAAAACATTTTCTATGCATTTTTTATTTTATTTCGTGTTTTTAAACAAATAAATTCGCTTGGACGCAAGTAGAAATATTTGATGCAAAAAATTTATTTATAATATACAAATAATAAATATTATAGACATGTTTTAAATTTTAATATTGAAAAAAATAACTATTATTTGAGAAAAATAATTGAAAAAATTACAAAACCTTTTCTTTTTTTCTTTATTTGACAAAATATCAAGAATTAGTAGGAAATATATATAAAGGCTAATAATTGAAAAATGATTTTAAAAATAAAAATTGAAGATAATAATGGAAATTTGAGGTAATAATTGAAAATTCAGGAAATTAATTGGAAAATAGAAAATTGAAAAATATAATTAGTGATATGGTTATTGATATTAATGATTAAAAATTTAGGATATTAATTGAAAAATAATGAAAATAATAAAAGAAATTGAGTAAATAATTGAAATTTACGAAAAGTAAACTTAATATTTAGGCAAAAATTAAAAAATAATAAAAAATTGAAGACATTTTTTAATTATTTTAATTTTATTACAATCGAAGTGTAGATTAACTGAATTTTTATTTAATTCAAGTTGAAATTAATTAAAGTCTGAAGAAATTTAAATTGTTATAAATTTAAAACTTGACAAAATTATAAATAGGTGAAAAATTACTTAAAATTCAATACAAAAAAAAAAAAACATCTAAAATTATTTAATAATGTCAAAAAAAAAAGGAATTTCGGACATGTTAAAATTGTTATTTTTGAAAAATATCTGTCTTCTTCTACCATTTTCAATTTGTTTTAACGTCAATTTTTTTCCGAAATTTTTAATTATTTCTTACAATTATTATCTTAAAATTTTATGATTATTCTTTGATCTAAATTATTTCGTTCAGTTGTTTATTAATCCAGCCATTTTTTAAATTTTGTTTTCAATTGTCAATTATTTTCGTCATTTTGTAATTTGCTTTTCAATTATCAAATATTTTTTCAAATTCTAGTTTTAATTCTTAAATTAATTTAAATTAATTACTCAAATTTTTTAATTATTTCTTCAATTTTCAATTTTTTTCCTCAATTTTTTAAAAATAGTCTTCAATAGTCTTTACAGAATTTATTTAATTTTTTCTGATATAATTTCTAAAATGTTCATTAGGGGTGGTTTTTAGAGGTTAATTAATAATTCTTTTGGACAAATTAAAAAATAGGAAGAAATATTCCTTCCATCGTTTTAGTACTTAACTATAGTTTTTTTTTAGAATTAGGTTAATTTTTTCTGATAATTTTTCTGAGATTTTCTTTAGGGGTGGTTTTTAGGTGTTGACAACTGAAAAAATTAGGGGTCACATTTCTGAGTATTTTCTATAGTTCTAAAACTTGAATATAGTTTTTTTTAAGAATTTAATTAATTTTTTCTGATATTTTTTCTGACATTTTCTCTAGGTGTGGTTTTTAGGAATTGATAATTCTTTTTGATAAGTGAACATTTTAGGGGTCATATTTCTGAGTATGTTCCATCGTTTTAGAACTTGATTATAATTTTTTTATAGAATTTATTTAATTTTTTCTGATATTTTTTTTAGGGGTGGCTTTTAGGGGTTCATATTTCTTTTTATCAATTGGAAAAATGAGGAGGCATATTCCAAAGTATGTTCCATCATTTTGGAACTTGATATTAATTTTTTTGGAGAATTTAATTAATTTTTTCTGATATTATTTCTAATATTTTCTTTAGGGGTGGCTTTCAGGGGTTCATAATTTTTTTTTGTCAATTGAAAAAATTAGGGAGCATATTTCTGAGTACTTTTCTTCATTTAAGAACTTAATTTTAATTTTTTTGAAGAATTTAATTAATTTTTTTGGTATTTTTCTGATATTTTCTGTAGGGGTGGCTTGTAGGGGTTTATATTTCTTTTTATCAATCGGATAAATTAAGGAGCATATTCCTGAGTATGTTCCATCATTTTGGAACTTGATTTAAATTTTTTTGGAGAATTTAATTAATTTTTTCTGATATTATGTCTGATATTTTCTTTAGGGGTGGCTTTTAGAGGTTAATATTTTTTTTATCAATTGGAAAAATTACTGATCATATTCGTGAGTATGTTCCATCATTCAAGAACTTAATTTTAATTTTTTTATAGAATTTATTTAATTTTTTCTGATATTTTTTCTGATTTTTTCTTAAGGGGTGGCTTTTAGGGGTTGATAATTCTTTTTGACAATTTAAAAAATTAGGGGTCTTATTTCAGATTTATTTCTGAGTATTTTCTGTCGTACTAAAACTTGAATATAGTTTTTTTGATGAATTTAAGTAATTTTTTCTGATATTGTTTCTGATATTTTCTTTAGGGGTGCCTTGTAGGGGTTGATAATTTTTTTTGGCAATTGGAAAAATTAGGGAGCATATTCCTGAGTACGTTTCTTCATTTAAGAACTTGATTTTAATTTTTTTGAAGAATTTAATTTTTCTGATACTTTTTCTGATATTTTTTAGGGGTGGTTTGTAGGGGTTGATTTTTATTTTTATCAATTGGAAAAATTAGGAGGTATATTCCAGAGTATGTTTCATCATTTTAGAACTTGATTATAATTGTTTTGTATAATTTGATTAATTTTTTCTTATAATCTATTCTAATATTTTCTTTAGGAGTCGCTTTTAGTGGTTGATAATTCTTTTTATCAATGAGAAAAATTAGAACGCATATTCCTAAGTATGTTCCATCATTTTAGAACTTAATTATAATTTTTTTTTCATAATTTTATAAATTTTTCCTAAAATCTTTTCTGATATTTTCTTTAGGGGTGGCATTTAGGGGTTGATCATTCTTTTTGTCATTTGGAAAAAATTAATGATTACAAATCTGATAATATTTTTAAAAAAAAATTCAAAATGGCGGATTTATATATTTATTTCTAAAATTTGCATTTTTTTCAAATTTCAATTACATTTTATAACTTAAAATTATTTTTTCATCATTTTGCAATTATTTTTTCCAAATTTTAATTATTATCTTCCATTTTCCATTATGAATGTTTTTTTTTCAATTATTTTTCCAAATTTTTAAATTCTTCAAGTTTCAAGTATGAAAGTCATGTTCCAATTATTTTCTCCAATTTTTAATTTTTCTCATTTTGTAAAATTATTTTTAAAATTCTAAAATTTTTTTTTTTTTTTGATATCTATGATTTTTTGGTTCCTCATAGAGGAAGTATCTTGTATTTTATATATGTTCTGTATTTTAGATAATTATTGATGATATTAATCTTTTTCAATAAAATATAAGTTAATAAGAACTCACCAATTTTAATTAATGTCAGATTGGCACAATGCAATTTCTTTACTGTAACGAAAATATTTTTTTGTGGTCTTTATTTATGGATACTTTTTTATTAGCAAGTACGTACAGCTTTTTCATTGGTTGAAGAAAAATGAATATTATTTTGCCTTTTATTCTTAGAAAAAGTTCAAAGTCAAGAAGTAATGGAAATATTTTATCTAAGAATTGTTGCCTTTTTTATAGGTCCTTTTTACGTGTTTCTAAGATTACGAAAAAAGATTCTATAAACTTTAAAAACACATTTTTACCAATTTTATTGCAAATGAAATAAGCAATGATAACTCGAACTTTTTTCCGAAAATGTATGCACAACATTGACAAACAATTATGATAGATATCAAATTATTTTTTTCAAATTCTTCAGTTGCAGCCTGAAAGAAATTTTCATTAATTTTTGGATCTTTTATTTTTGAAATAAAAATGACTACATAGTACTTTTTGTTTTATTTGAATAAAAAATATATACAATATTTTAAAAAAGTGTATACTTTAAAATCACAATTGAACACTTAAAGTCAATTGTCTGCGATTTGGCATATTGACCATTTTTTCAATTTCTCTTTGTAAATAAATTCTCAAATTTATTTACAAAAAATAAAAATTACTATAATAAATGCACGTAATTTAATGTATTTAACATTTTTATTACGAGGAAGACACATTCTGCTTCATGTTGTTATGCACCGCTGGTATTTCAATAGATTTTTCCTCAAAATAATTATAAAAATCTTTCAAATCAGATTTCGGTTTCACATCATTTATTAACTTTTCATTGAGAATGTTATTTTCCGGACCGTTTAATATTAACTGAAATAACAAATAAAATATATGAAATTTAAGTTATTTTTTAAAACTAAATATTATTGAATTTTTCGGTTAAAATATGAAATTATTTGATCAAAAAATGTTTTAAAAATTGAGTCTTACCTCAAGATTTCTGTGATATGCCTTTTTGCGCTTGACAGTATAAACACAACGGATAAAGAAATAGGCACAAACAAATCCTTCAACTACAGCAGCTGATGTGGCAATAATGTTAAAATATCCTGAATCATAGTAGCGATAGACCCAATTTAAAATGTAGAAAAAGCTTCTGGATGAAACCATACAACACAAATAAATTAATACTACTCCGTCATATTCTCCTTTTTTCGAGATAAACATAAACTGTGGAATTAATGCCACTACTTCTATATAAATACTGAAAGTCCAAAAAATTTCCAGGGTATTAAATTCATAATTGACTAAAAGAGCCAAAATTATGGCCGGTAGCACGAGATACTCTATCCTAAAACACATTTTAAAATTAGTTAGTCCATTAGTACATTTTTGGAACATCCAAATAAAAATGATCAAAATTTCATTTTTCAGATTCCACGTTCCAGATTCATTAATTCTGTCCATACCTGACATTTATCACTATATGTTTTTTTCTTCTAAAATCTAAAAATTTTAAATTTCACCTCAATTATAAAATATAAGTATAAATTTAATTTAATTATTAATTTATAATTTAAAATTTATTTAAATTATTTTTATAATGAAATTATAATGTTTTATTTAAACTATATTATTTAAATTGTTATTTTAAATATTAATTTTATTCAATTAAAAACAATTCATTTTTATTTATTAAAGTTAAAGTCCTTTTGTTAGATGTTTTTTTTTTTCTTTTAAAATTTTAAATCATATTTCACAGTTCGAAAATGTTCACAGATTTTAAAATTATAGCAATTTTAATTTCTTCAAATTTCAGTTAATGTGAACTTGTATTTATTACAAGTTCAATTAATCTACATTTCAAATATACTAAATTTAAAGTGATTTAACAATTTATTCAATTTTTAATAATTCTTTTCTATTATGATTTAAATTACTTAAACTACAATTTTGTACTATTTTTATCATTTTTCAATTACTTTTTGCAATTTTAAATTATTTTTAAATTCTTTCCCTAAATCTTAAAATTACCTTCTTCAAATTTCAATTATTTTGCCTAGTTTTTTCATTCACTTTTTCAATTTCAATTATTTTTCCCTAGGCATTAAATCAATTTAAATATTTATTATTATTATTATTATTATTCTAAAATTAATTCTTTTAACTTACCATTATTTTTGTCATTTTGCACTTATTATATTTAATTTTTTAATCATTTTCATAATTTCAGAATTAATTTCCTGAACTTTTAAATATATATCTCAATTTTCAATTATTTTGCAATTATTTTCTTTTGCTTCAAAATAAATTCTGAAAAATTTTTATTATTTTTTTCAATTTCTTTTTAATTTTATAATTTTATTATATTTTTTTTATTTATTTATTTTTTAATTATACACTCGTCTTTGGGCACTTACGCATAATTTTCAAAAATCCTACTTATTTATCTGAGATTATTTTTCTGCGATTTTTTAATTATTCTCCTTAATTGAAAATTTTTAAGTATATTTAAAATTATTTTTTTTCGACATATATTCTATGATTTTTTCAATAATTTCTCTCAAATTTTATTTACTTTTTTCAATTTTTCATATTTAAATTATTTTCATCGTTTTCCATTTTTTTTTCTCAATCTTAAATTATTTACAACATATTTCAATTATTTTTTCCAATTTTAAATTGATTAGATCATTTTTCAATTATTTTTCTCGATTGTTAATTATTATTCACATTTTCTAAAATTGTTTTCTAAGATTTTTAAGTATTTTCCTAAAATTTTTATTATTTTCCCCAATTTTTGAATGCCTATTTCTGCGATTTTTTATTTATTCTCCTTAATTGACAATTTTTAAGTACTTTTATAAATATTTTCTTTTTATAAACATATATTCTATGATTTTTTCAATTATTTTTCTCAAATTTTGATTACTGTTTTCAATTTTTCATATTTGTTTTCTCAATCTTACAATTAATTAATTTTCAGCATATTTCAATTATTTTTTCCAATTTTGAACTAATTGGATCATTTTTCAAATATTTTCCTCGATTGTTAATTTTTATTCACCTTTTAAAAATTATATTTTAAGATTATTAACTATTTTTCTAAAATTTCTATTATTTTCACCAATTTTCGAATATTTCTGCGATTTTTTATTTATTCTCCTTAATTGAAAATTTTTAAGCATTTTTATAATTTTTTTTTTTTTAAACATATATTCCATGATTTTTTCAATTATTTCTCTCAAATTTTATTTACTTTTTTCAATTTTTCATTTTTAAATTATTTTCATCATTTTCCATTTTTTTCTCAATATTAAATTATTTTCAGCATATTTTAATTTCTTTTTTAATTTAAAAATAATTTGATCATTCTTCAATTGTTTTCCTCTATCGTTAATTATTATTCACATTTTCTAAAATTATTTTCTATGATTTTTAAGTATTTTTCCATAATTTCAATTATTTTCACCAATTTTTTAATATTTCTCATTATTTGAAAATTTCCAAGTAATTTCATAATTATTTTCTTTTTATAAACATATATTCTATGATTTTTTTAATTATTTCTCTCAACTTTTATTTACTGTTTTCAATTTTGCATATTATTTTAATCATATTTTAATTTTTTTTTAAATCTTAAATTATTTTTTTCAATTTTGAACTAATTTTATCATTTTTAAATTATTTTTTAAGATTTTTAATTTTTTTTTTAGAATTTCAGTTATTTTCACCAATTTTCGAATATTTCTGAGATATTTTAATTATTCTTTTTAATTGAAAAATTTTAAGTAATTTTATAATTATTTTCTCTTTATAAACATATATTCTATGATTTTTTCAATTATTTCTCTCAAATTTTATTTACTTTTTTCAATTTTTCATATTTTAAATATTTTCATCATTTTACATTTTTTTCTCAATCTTAAATTACATATTTTCAGCATATTTCAATTTTTTTTTCAATTTTGAAATAATTTTATCATTTTAAAATTTATTTTCCTTGATTGTTAATTATTATTTTCCAAGATTTTGAAGTTTTATTCTAAAATTTCAATTATTTCCTTCAATTTCTAATTATTTCCATTTGTTTTCATAATTTCAAATTTTTTTTATTAATTATTGTACATTTCAATTATTTCTAGCTTTCTTCAATTATTTTCTTCAATTTTAATTTATTCTCATTTTTTTCAATTACATAATAAATTTTTTAAACTATTGCACTCAAATGTCATTTATTTTTTCCAACTTATCATTGTTTGTATCATATTTCAATTTTTTTTTAGAGTTTAAAATTTTTAATCCATTTTTCAATTATTTTCTGAAATTTTCAATTTTTTTCATTTTTTTTACAACTTTCAAAATTTTAAACTATTTATCTGACATTTCAATTGTTTCATTCAATTTTCAATTATTTATAATATTTTTTATATTATTTTCTTCAATTTATAAATACTTTCCTTCGTTTTTATAATTCCCAAAATATTTTTAATTACTTATTTTTAATTAAAAATTGTTTTCTTTAATTTTAATTTATGTTTATCTTTTTTCATTTATTTTCTCTAATTTTTTTTTCTTTTTAAGAACTTCCAAAAGTTTTTAAGTAATTTACTGAAATTTTCTTCAAGTTTCCTTCATTTAGAATTTATAACCCAAGTAATTTTTTAAAATTTAAATTACTTTTTTTCAATTATTTTGCAAAATGTTATTTTATTTGAATTTCAATTATTTTTTGCAATTTTTTTTTTTATTCTAAAATTTTATAAATTTCGTCCTGAAAGACAGATATGAAATCTGTAATGTAGAATCCAGGATAATTTACGTAAATGTAAGGTTCATAAAATATAATTTTCAGCATAATAACAAGAATTTATAACCTAAAAAAAAAAATCAAACCTACCTGCAAGTATCATGTTCATGTTCATATGTCTTTCTATAAACGACATATATTAAAAGAAGCGTAAAATATGTGATTAAGATATACAATATTTTCATAGAAGTATTGTAAGTCGAATAGAACGAAAAGAACAGATCCAAATATCGTGTTGTACATTCCAAAGCTAGAAGAAATTGAGTCTTGCCACTGATACCTGCGAAAAATAAAAAATAAAGTAACAAGGTCCATAAGAAAAATTATAATTTTCATTTTCTGAAAAGATATTTACAACAGCGGCTTAAAAAAGACTCTTTTTTAGGACTAATTTTTAAGCCATCAGTGTAAATAGGTTCACTATATTCCCATTTTTTTTTTCGGTAAAAACCCCCTCTATATTATCTCTAATTCATGTCCTAAAAAAAATGCAGAAAAATGATGAAATTAATGTAAAAACTGTGTTAATTAAAAATAAGGAAGTTTTGATATTTGAGCACCAACAGAAAGTTGGCAAAACATTCGAAATTGCGTAAAAGTACATTTCAAGAGGACTGTACCAATTTTAGCTTCATATGATTTGTGAACTGTAAAATGAAAACTAACTTGAAATAAATATACAAAAGGTAACTAAAGATATTAAGATATTATATATTTATTTATTTTTTGTACATAATTCAAATTGATACATCTTCTTTTATATATATTTTTTTTATCTATATAGACATTTATAATAAAAAAACGAATTCACCTGCACAACTCTGAGACCTAATAATCTTGATTAGTAGCAAAAAAAATGCAAAAAGATGCAACTGATCGCCAATTAACCGAAAAACTATCATTTTTAAATAATAATTTAAAAATTCACGGCTTATAAGTAAACATATCGTGATATATTCATTGCTTTGTACAAACTGAGTCACTGACTTTGGCTGGCATGTGACATTACAATATATATACATATATGGTACATTCGCAGGTTTATATTTACTTTCAAACTACGCAATCGCCTCGGCGCTTTCATCCTCCATATTGGTTGCCATAGAAACGGTACAGAGCGACGAATATAAATTCGGCAGGTAAGAACATTAATATCTTTTTCTGATTAATTTTATTAATAACACTTTCCTCATTGAAAAGTTTAACATATATATGTGACGCTCCACGGTGAAAGGGACCTTAGCTGCAAAACATTGGATTTTGAATTTTTATTATGAATCGAGTGAATTTGAGTTGCTCTTTCACATACAGAAATTAAAACTTGTTTATGTGTATTAGTTTTTGTGTTATTAGCAATAAAACATGGGCATAACATAATAATAACAAATGCAGACTCAACTTCAAACGCGTCCTGTAAGTTTCACCGTCGAGCGTCACATATTAATTAGGCTGTTCCAAAAAATTGGAACGCACGGAAATTGATTACAAATGGAAAAAAAATTACCACTATTTTTTTTATTTTTGATCAGACAATATAAAGGGGTAACGCTTGCACCCCCTATTTTCTCATTTGAAAATACATGAAAAAAGTGTAATTTTTTAAAAAAGTGAGAAAATTTGTTCATAATTTTATCGAAAAAAGGCAGAGAAGTTTATGAGACCTCGATAAAAGGCAAAATTTAAAGAAACTGGATTAGTATTATTTTTTTGCAAGGTGACCCTCTCTAGGGGTGGGTTAAAAAACTCCCCCCCCCCCCAATAAAAATACAAGATTTATAAGCGAATAAGTATAAAATATAATTTTTTAAGTCGCATTTTATTAATAATTTTTTTACTAAACAAAATACAAGGCTCGCTGCATTATTAAATTAATTTTAATTGTTTAAACACCACATGATTCTAGCTGAATTTAATGAAAAATTGATTGTAAACAATTTTTATTGTTTAAACAATCAATTGAATTAAATTCATGAAATTTATTTTCCCTCCGATATTTGAAAAGTTGTAAGCTTTTAAGATACTTAATTAAAACTGAAAGTGTGAAAGAATATGTTTAAACAAATTAAAATTGTTTAAACAATTGAATGTATATTGCAAATTGTGTGAAAATAACTTCTTTATAGTTTTTCAAAGAAAATTGCAAAATACTACATGATTTTAGCTGAAATTTATGAAAAGTTGATTTTAAACAATTTTAATTGTTTAAACAATCAATTAAATTAAATTATATCAATTTAATTGTTTTGCTCTTCGCTGTTTAAAAACTTGTAACCTTTAAAGATATTTAATTAAAACAAAAAATATGAACAAAATTGTTTAAACAAATTAAAAAAAATCAAAATTGTTTAAACAAATTAAAATGATTTGTTAAAACAAATTAAATTAATAAATTAAATTTAATTAAATATTATTAAAGCTTACAAGTTTTTAAACAGCGAAGAGAAAAACAATTAAATTGATATATAATTTAATTTATTTAATTTAATTGATTGTTTAAACAATTAAAATTGTTTAAAATCAACTTTTCATAAATTTCAGCTAAAATCGTGTAGTATTTTGCAATTTTCTTTGAAAAACTATAAAGAAGTTATTTACACACAATTTGCAATATACATTCAATTGTTTAAACAATTTCAATTTGTTTAAACATATTCTTTCAAAATATGAACAAAATTGTTTAAACAAATTAACATAATTTGTTTAAACAATTTTGTTAATATTTTTTGTTTTAATTAAATATCTTAAAAGCTTACAAGTTTTTAAACAGCGATGAGAAAAACAATTAAATTGGTATAATTTAATTTATTTAAATCAATTGATTGTTTAAACAATTAACATTGTTTAAAATCAACTTTTCATAAATTTAAGCTAAAATCATGTAGTATTTTGCAATTTTCTTTAAAAAACTATAAAAAAGTTATTTACACACAAATTTCAATATACATTCAATTGTTTAAACAATTTTAATTTGTTTAAACATATTCTTTCATAATTTCTGTTTTAATTAAGTATCTTAAAAGCTTACAACTTTTTAAATATCGGAGGGGAAAATGAATTACATTAATTTAATTCAATTGATTGTTTAAACAATAAAAATTGTTTACAATCAACTTTTCATTAAATTTAGCTAGAATCATGTGGTTTTTAACAATTATCATTGAAAAACTATAAAGAAGTTATTTATACACAATTCGCAATACACATTCAGTTGTTTAAACAATTTTAGATTGTTTAAACATATTTTTTCATATTCTATTTTAATTAAGTATTTTAAAAGCTTACAACTTTTTAAATAGCGAAGGGAAAGTCTATTTAATTAATATAATTTAATTGATTGTTTAAACAATTAAAATTGTTTAAAGTCAACTTTTCATTAAATTCACCAGAATCATGTGGTTTTTTGCAATTTTTATTGAAAAACTATAAAGAAGTTATTTACACACAATTCGCAATATACATTTAATGGTTTAAACAATTTTAACTAGTTTAAATATATTTTTTCATACTTTCTGTTTTAATCAAGTTTCTTGAATGCTTACAACTTTTTAAATAGCGGAGGGAAAATGAATTTCAATACTTTAATTTAATTTAATTTTTAAACAATAAAAATTGTTTAAAATCAACTTTTGTATTAAATTCACGTAGAATCATGTGATTTTTTGCACTTTTCTTTAAAGAACTATAAAGAAGTTATTTATACACAATTCGCAATATACAGTCAATTGTTTAAACATATTTTTTCATACTTTTTATTTTAATTAAATATATCTTAAAAACTTACAACTTTTTAATTAGCGAAGAGAAAAACAATTATATTGTTATAATGTAATTTATTTAATTTCATAAATTGTGTAAACAATAAAAATTATTTGAATTCAACTTTTTATTAATTCACCTAGAATCATGGGTTTTTTTCAATTTTTATTAAAGAACTATGAAGAGGTTATTTATTCATAATTCGTAATAGACATTCAATTGTTTAAACAATTTTAATTTGTTTAAACATATTTTTTAAACTTTCTTTTTCAATAATTTGTCTTAAAAGCTTACCACCTTTTAAATTGCGAAGGGAACATTAGTTTAATTTTATTGATTGTTTAAACAATTTTAATTGTTTAAATTCAACTTTTGATTAAATTCACCAGAATCATGTGGTTTGTTGCAATTTTTATTAAAGAACTTTAAATAAGTTATTTATACACAACAGGCAATATACTTTCAATAGTTTAAACAATTTTAATTTGTTTAAACATATTTTTTTATAATTTCTATTTTAATTAAGTATTTTAAAAGCTTACAACTTTTCAAATAGCGAAAGGAAAATGAATTTCATTAATTTAATTTAATTGATTGTTTAAACAATAAACATTGTTTAAAACCAACTTTTCATTAAATTAACCTAGAAATAGGTAGTTTTTTGTCATTTTTATTGAAAAACTGTAAAGAAGTTATTTATACACAATTCGCAATATACAATCAATTGTTTAAACAATTTTAATTTGTTTAAATATATTTTTTTATACTTTCTGTTTTAATTAAGTATTTTTAAATCTTACAACTTTTTAAATAGCAGAGGGAAAATGAATTTCATTAATTTAATTTAATTGATTGTTTAAACAATTGAAATTGTTTAAAGTCAAATTTTCATTAGGGTTAACTAGAAATCCGTAGCTTTTTGTCATTTATTTAAAGAACTATATAAAGAAGTTATTTATTCATAATTCACAATATACATTTCATCAAAAATGCGTCATAACAAATAAAGCTTTATCACAACACACATACAGTATATAATACAAAAATATATAAATTTAAAATTTGTTTAATATGTAGAAAAATATTTCTAGTTGAAAAAAATGTAAATAGATTCCTCTATGAATTACTAAAAAATAAAATTGGATAAAACTCTTAAAATACGAGAAAAATAAATTGTTTAAGCAAATATAAATTGTTTAAACAATTGGAATGTCTTAAAAATTGCAGACCGAAAAATTTGAGATATTTCTTTAATAAAGAAAACAAGAAGCGAAATACTTCTAGGAGAATTTAATAAAAAATTGTTTAAACAAATAAACCAAATATAAAGAATCGACAGATATTAAAAAAATTATTTAAATTCAAAAATATATGAGAAAATTAAATTGTTTAAACAATCATTTAAATAAAATTAAATAAATTGATTTTCCCTTTGCTATTTAAAAAGTTGTGAGCTTTTAAGATACTTAATTAAAACAGAAAGTATAAAAAAATATATTTAAACAAATTAAAATTGTTTAAACAATTGAATGTATATTGCGAATTATGAATAAATAACTTTTTTATAGTTCTTCAATAAAAATTGCAAAAATCTACATGATTCTAAGTGAATTTAATGAAAAGATGAATTTAAACAATTTTTATTCTTTAAACAATCAATTAAATTAAATAAATTACATTATATCAATTTAATTGTTTTTCTCTTCGCTATTTAAAAGGTTGTAAGTTTTTAAGATATTTAATTGAAACAGAAAGTATGAAAAAATATGTTTAAACAAATTAAAATCGTTTAAAAAATTAAATGTTTATTTCAAAATGTGTATAAATAACTTCTTTATTGTTTTTTAATGAAAATTGCTAAAAGCCACTTGATGCTAGCTGAATTTAATGAAGGGTCGATTTTAAACAATCTTAATTATTTAAACAATCAAATAAATTAAATTTATTAAATTGATTTTCCCTTTACTATTTAAAAAGTTGTAAGCTTTTAAGATACTTGATTAAAACAGAAAGAGTGAAAAAATATGTTTAAACAAATTAAAATTGTTTAAACAATTAAATGTATATTGCGAATTGTGTATAAATAACTTTTTTACAGTTTTTCAATGATAATTGCTAAAAACCGCATGATGAGTTTAATGAAAAGTTGATTTTAAACAATTTTAATTGTTTAAACAATCAATTAAATTAAATTAATTATATTGATTTTCCCTTCGCTATATTTAAGAATTTGTAAGTTTTTATAATACTTGATTAAAACAGAAAATATGAAAAAATATGTTTAAACAATTAAATGTATCTTTGCTATTTAAAAAGTTGTAAGCTTTTAAAATATTTTTAAAAAAAAATATGAAAAAAATTGTAATTGACCTCTATAGAGGGTCAGTTTTCAAAAAAATAATACTAATCCACAGTTTGTTTAACTCTGTGCATTTATCGAGGTCTCATAAATTTTTAATCTTTTTTTAATAAAATTATAAACAACTTTCGCACTTTTTAATAAATAACACTTTTCCTATGTATTTTTGATGCAAATGTTTTTTTCCATTTGTAGTCAATTTCCGTGCGATTTTAGACGATTTTCCAAAATTTTCTTTTTTGAAACAGGCTAATATTGATGGAAGAAAAACAGGTTTATAAATATTTATACATGTATAATTATTCTCTTTTTAGGAAGTACAAGAAGAATGAAGTCAAAAAACAAGATGCCGAGTTTTTCGAAACGATAATGAATAAGACAGAAAAATCAAATTGGTAACAATTTGACAAAATGACCTAGAAATTATTCATCAGTTTGGGAACAAAAAAATTATGACAATATGATATTTTAATTCTTTAGGCGTACCCTTTGATAAATTCAGCTATAATAGTTGATAGAGTAGGTACCAAATCAATTCAGTAGTTTTTTTGATGCTATCATTTCAAATAGATAATTTATTTTTTAGGTTCGGTGATAAAAAATCCTAAAAGGGAACATTTTCATCAAATACCTACCTACCATTTAAAAATGAGGCGCATGAATATTCCCTAAATCTCATTTAGCGTAAATCCCATTGAGCTTAAAATCACAAAGCCTAAAATGCATTCAGCCTAAATTCCATTTAACCTAAATCTCATTAAACCTAACATCCATTCAACCTAAATTCCATTTAACCTAAAATTCATTCAGCCTAAATCCCATTTAACCTAATATGCATTCAGCCTAAATCCCATTTAACCTAAAACGCATATAGTCTAAATTCCATTTAACCTAAATTCCACTTAACTTCAATCCCATTAAACCTAAAACGCATTTAGTCTAAATTCCATTTTACCTAAAATGCATTCAGTCTAAATCCCATTAACCCTAAAACGCATTTAGTCTAAATTCCATTTAACCTAAATTCCACTTAACCTAAATACCATTTAACCTAAAACGCATATAGTCTAAATTCCATTTAACCTAAATTCCACTTAACCTAAATCCCATTAAACCTAAAACGCTTTTAGTCTAAATTCCATTTTACCTAAAATGCATTCAGCCTAAATCCCATTAACCCTAAAACGCATTTAGTCTAAATTACGTTTAACCTAAATTCCACTTAACCTAAATCCCATTTAACCTAAATCTCATTTAACCTAAATTCCACTTAACCTAAATCCCATTTAACCTAAATTTCATTTAACCTAAATTCCATTTAACCTAAATCCCACTTAACCTAAATTCCATTTAACCTAAATTCCATTTAACCTAAATCCCATTTAACCTAAATTCCATTTAACCTAAAGCCCATTTAACCTAAATTCCGTTTAACCTAAATTTCATTTAACCTAAACTCCATTTAACCTAAATCCCATTTAACCTAAATTCCATTTAACCTAAATTCCATTTAGTCTAAATTCCATTTAACCTAAAATGCATTCAGCCTAAATCTCACTTCACCTAAATCCCATTTAACCTAAATCTCATTTAACCTAAATTCCACTAAACCTAAATCCCATTTAACCTAAAATGCATTCAGCCTAAATCCCATTTAACCTAAAACGCATTTAGTCTAAATTCCATTTAACCTAAATTTCACTTAACCTAAATCCCATTTAACCTAAAACGCATTTAGTCTAAATTCCATTTAACCTAAATTCCACTTAACCAAAATACCATTTAACCTAAAACGCATATAGTCTAAATTCCATTTAACCTAAATTCCACTAAACCTAAATCCCATTAAACCTAAAACGCTTTTAGTCTAAATTTCATTTTAACTAAAATGCATTCAGCCTAAATCCCATTAACCCTAAAACGCATTTAGTCTAAATTCCGTTTAACCTAAATTCCACTTAAACTAAATCCCATTTAACCTAAAACGCATTTAGTCTAAATTCTATTTAACCTAAAATGCATTCAGCCTGAATCTCACTTCACCTAAATCCCATTTAACCTAAATCTCATTTAACCTAAAGTCCACTTAACCTAAATCCCATGTAACCTAAATTTCATTTAACCTAAATTCCATTTAACCTAAATCCCACTTAACCTAAATTCCATTTAACCTAAATCCTATTTAACCTAAAACGCATTTAGTCTAAATTCCACTTAACCTAAAATGCATTCAGCCTAAATCTCACTTCACCTAAATCCCATTTAACATAAATCTCATTTAACCTAAATTCCACTTAACCTAAATCCTATTTAACCTAAATTTCATTTAACCTAAATCCCACTTAACCTAAATTCCATTTAACCTAAATTCCATTTTACCTAAATCCCATTTAACCTAAATTCCATTTAACCTAAAGCCCATTTAACCTAAATTCCGTTTAACCTAAATTTCATTTAACCTAAACTCCATTTAACCTAAATCCCATTTAACCTAAATTCCATTTAGTCTAAATTCCATTTAACCTAAAATGCATTCAGCCTAAATCTCACTTCACCTAAAACCCATTTAACCTAAATCTCATTGAACCTAAATTCCACTGAACCTAAATCCCATTTAACCTAAAACGCATTTAGTCTAAATTCCATTTAACCTAAAATGCATTCAGCCTAAATCCCATTTAACCTAAATTCCATTTAACCTAAAACTTTTCTTGATTCATCTATATTTTTCCTTAAATTAAAAAAAGTTTTAGGTTTAATGGAATTTAGGTTAAATGGGATTTAGGTTAAGTGGAATTTAGGTTAAATGAGATTTAGGTTAAGTGGAATTTAGGTTACATGAGATTTAGGCTGAATGCATTTTAGGTTAAATGGAATTTAGGCTGAATGCATTTTAGGCTTTGTGATTTTAGGCTCAATGGGATTTAGGTTAAATGAAATTTAGGTTAAATGAGATTTAGGTTAAACGGAATTAATGTTGAATGGGATTTAGGTTAAATGAGATTTAGGTTAAATGGAATTCAGATTGAATGGGATTTAGGTAAAATGAAATTTAGGTTTAATGCAATTTAGGTTAAACGAGATTTGGGTTAATTGGAATTTTGGCTGAATGCATTTTAGGCTTTTTGATTTTAGGCTCAATGGGATTTAGGCTAAATGAGATTTAGGGAATATTCATGCGCCTCTTAAAAATGTTCCTTTCTGAATCAACAGAATTGATGAATTAGTTGACGATTCGTCTTTAAAAACAAGCAACCCTTTGTTTTTCACTTTTTAGTATGTTACATTTTGTGATCAATTTGCACTCGTGATACTTACCTTTTGCTAAATTTGTCTTTACCGTTTGATAGAGTCGATTTAAAATCAATTCAACAATTTTTGTGATACTACCATTTCCGAATCCGTAGATAATTTGTTTATTAGGTTTGGCGATAAAAAATCCCTATCTTCAAATACCCTCCGTTCTGAACAGCCTTTCAACTTAAAAACTAATTTAAAAATTTTCTTTCCTCAAACAATAGGTTTACAGAATTATTTTACGATCTGTCTTCAAAAACAAGTTTTGGACCTTTAGCTTATAATCTGTGGTCAATTATCACCATTAAGGCATATCCTTTGCAACAGAACTCCATTTTTTAAACCACTCGTTTAAAAATTTCCAAAAATGATCATAGAGCCTAATCCCGGAGAGACTCCTCTAACAAGAGCCATTAAAAACAATGAGAAAAACATAGTAATCTCTCTTTTGGAATCAGGAGCTAATATCGAATCTTGTGATGGTCGAGGATGTACACCTCTTCAACGAGCTCTAATTTTAGATCGAACTGAAATCGCGCAATTGATTTTGTTCAAAAAATACAAGATTCTTCTTTCCGATTCCACAGAACTGGTAAAATTCCTCCTAGATAAACCCGAGGTCTACTACATTGAAAGCTGGGAATTTTCGACATTATTGTACTACGCCTCCAAAATCAACAAGGATATATTCAAACTCGTATTGTCTGTTTCCCCAGTCAAACATTTTTATGGAATGCACCCATTTCGGCAAAATTCCATCATCAATTTACTCGTTCTGTATGGGAACAAAACTATTTTAAAACTTGCACTGGAACATGGTGGTAGTTTAAATTTTGCCGGAGATCCTGCTATGGCACCACTTGAGCCGCTTTTTTATGCTGTGACTAAACGACCAAAAATTATCTCATTTCTGATCAAAAATGGAGCTGATCTTTTCTCGGATGAGGCTTTTTCTACAGTTTGTGGTAAAGTGTACATTCTGCAAGAATTGGGCTGGGAAAAAAATGCAAGAGAGGTGAAAATTTTTGAAAGGTGTGGTATTGATGTTTGTAGAGGAAAATTGGCAAATGATGAGAATGAATTTTATCATTTGTGCAGGTACGCGGATGGGGTTAGGGTATTTTTGATTATGTTGGAGAGAGGAGTGGACATTAATCATGTTAATAGGAGGAACTACACACCTTTGAGATTTGCACTAGAAGATGATCTTTTTGAAAGGGGTGACAAATACCGACCAATTGAATTTCTAGTTTCTATAATTGTGAGAATGGACCAAAACAGGGAATTTATTAGTGAAAATAATATGGAATGTTTGAAGGATGAAAGAGTTCGGGTTTTCCGTGAAAAATGTAAGGATGAACTTTGTCGATTAAAAAAACGGAAGATTACTAATTTGGTTAGTTACTACGATTTTTTAACAGGGGATCTTGAAAAATTGACATCTTTGGCTAGAAACAAGAGTTTGATGAAACAGTTTCGTTTGGAAATGAGTGAAGAGGAGTTTCCGATTTATCACAAACATTTGAGGAGGAATTTCGAAAGATCTGTTTGGAGACTTAGGGAAGTGGAAAAGAGGTGTTTGAGTAGTCAATTGCCAGAGTTGATTGTCGAGAAGATTTGTGGATTTTTGAATGATAAGGAGCTGAGATTATCGAAGTATTATTTTATGTTGTTTAACAATGCACTGACTTCCAAAGAGAATGTTACGAATTTGTAAATTAGGTGTATGTTTAATCGATTCGGTATTTTATAAAATGTTTTTAAGCGATTTTAAATATTTATTATTGTAAATATAATAAGTAATATAATAATATAATAAATTATTGAAATATATATTTTTTAACAATGAAAAAGTGTCTTGTTTCTGAAATTCTCGTTTTAGTGAAAATTAACATTTAATGTTTCTAAGAAAAGCTTCTAAAAAGTTAACTGGAAATATCGAAAAGAAGAAACAATTATTTTAAAAAATTTTAATATTAGAAAGATTAAAATTACTATGAAAAAATCAAGGAAAAAAAGAGTAAAATTAAAAAACTACTAAAAAACATTATTGTAAATAAAAAAATGAGACAGTTGAAAATAATCTAATTCAAATAAGAAAATTAAAAAAAAAGATCATGTTAAAAGATGATAGAATCGAAAAATCCACAAAAAAATAAATAATTTTTTCAAAAATGAGAGTTGAAAATGTTTTTAAGAAAATCGGCGGAAAATTACGAATATAGTAAAAAAGTCTTAAAATATTAGACGGTTTAAGAAAAATGTTTAAATTGTTTTGTTTTAAATAAAGAACGATATCATATATGCGAAAAATAGTAAAATTTAAGAAATCAAGAATTAAAGAGGAAGAATAAAAAGAAAATGGTTTAAAAAAATTAACATGTTTACAGATATTTCAGATAGTCTCTAAAAAAAAAAATTTCGTTAAAAATAAATTTTTAAGAAATTATCCCCAAAATGAGAAAAATTTAAAAATAATACGGATACAACTAAAAAAAAAATTTGTTTACAATTTTAACATTACAATCTTTCTTTTAAAAATCATAAAATCTAGAAATTTTATGGAAAAGTAAATAAATTTGCGAAAAAATAAACAGAATGTAAAGAAAATGAAATAAATTCACAAAAAGCGAGTTCATCTAGAAACAAAAATAGTAAATTGAAGAAAACATTTTATTTTTCACCAAAATATAATGAAAAAAAAAAATTTTTCCTCAATGTTTTAAAAACTAAATTATTTATAATAATTATTTTCGAATAATATAATTTTCGAAGGGAAAATAGTTATGATAAAGTTAGAAGATTAGAAAAAGTTGGCAATATTATATTCAATGATATTAGCTATGAAAAAATAATAGAATTATTAAAAAATGATAAAAATATCAAAATTGTGGAAAAGAAATTGAAAATATAAAAAATAGTAATAAAAAAATGAGAAAATAAAAAATAAGCTAATAAAAAGTTAAAATAAAAGAACTATTAAAAAATGATGAAAAATATAAAAAATGGGTAAAAACAACTAAAAATATTAAAAAACAGTTATAAAAAAGTAAGAAAATTAAAATTAAAAAGTTAATAAAAAGTTAAAATAAAAGAACTATTTTAAAATTGATGAAAAATGTAAAAATTGTAAAAAACCAACTAAAAATATAAAAACCAGTAGGAACAAAATAAGAAAAAAAAATAAGTTAAATATCTAGAAGAAGAATAACAAATTCCTTTTAAAATAACAATTCTTAGGAAATTATTCCCAAAATGAAGAAAATTGAAAAATAATATATGGAAAACAGATTTAAAAAATAATAATTTGTTTAAAAAACATTAGATATATTTTTAACACTATTCTAACAATAAATTTTTTTTTTTTTAATGATAAAGTCTAGAAATTTTATGAAAGAGTAATTAAATTTTAGAAAAAAAACAAACTGTTAAACAAAATTAAAGAAATTTACAAAAAATGAGTAAATCTAAAAAAAAAACCATAAAATTGAAAAAAATTGGAATTTCCACAAAAATATGAAATGAAATTAATTTTCCCGGATATTTTAAAAACAAATTTGTGAAAAATAAACTTAAATAATTTGAGAAAAAAGGAAGAAAATTAGACAAAATCTATCACGCGAAAAAAAATTTTTTTAAAGTAAAAAAAATGATGATTAAATCAAAAAATTAAAAAAAGTTATAAAAATATTTGAAGACAAAATGAAATGAATTTCTAACTATTGAAATTTAAATTAATTTAAATTTAAAAGTTTGACTAAATTAAAATTTTACTTATTTGTCGTTTCAAATTAAAATTTTTAGTTTATTTTCATTTATTTAGTTAGTTTTTGCATTATTGAAAAATACAAGATTAAAATTTAAATTTTCAGTATTTATCTGCAAATTCTCGGAATTCTTCAAATTTATATGTATATTCACAAAAATTGAATGGTAATTAAATGAAAAAAATTAAATTGAACACCATGGAAATTAATTATTACTACATAAATTATTTTTAATTACTTAATTCCTAATTACTAATTTTATAAAAAATACTACACTGAAGCTTCATTTATTTTAACCTGGTCCACGCAAATCAATGACAAAAGTCCCACTTATTTTAACTTCCATGTATTTATACAGAACTTCTCTGATTGGCTAACCTAATTCGCAGCAACCAATGAAAATGTTAGTTTTGAATGGTCGACAATTAAAATAAGGGAGACTTTAAACTATTAAAATAAATGCGACTTCAAATAAGCGAGACTTTACACAAGTGAAGTTTCAGTTTATTTAATTGACACAATATTTTATTACATCATTTAAACAATTAATAACAGATTTGCGTAGAATTAAATTTACAAAATTTTACATAATTATTTTTATTCATACAAAAAAGTATCAAAAATACAAAATAGAATTAAATCTGCACAATTCAAATTATGTATAATACATTCGAAAAGTATTCTAATATCAATTTTTTAAAATAAACTTTTGAAGCAGCGTAAAATAATATTTTGCTTCATTCAATTCTTTATCGTTTAAGTATTTACAAATTTTTTCCACAACCAATGGTGGTAATTTAATTATTTTTTGAACTCTATCCACTTTTCGAAGTCTCCAAATTGCTCTCTCAAAACTTCGTTTCAAGGTTAGAAAATAAATTGGATATTCAGTTGGAAACGATTGGTAACTGTTCAGCTCGAAACGAAATTGTTTTATTATATCCTTGTTTCTAGCCAAGGTAACCAACTTCTGTAGATCTCCTGTCAGAAAATCGTAGTAACTAACCAAATCTTTTATTTTTTTGTTCTCCAAACGACAAAGTTCCTCTTTGCATTTTTTATGGAAAGTCCTAACCCTTTCATCCTTCAAACACTCGATATTATTTTCACTAACAAATTCCTTGTTTTGAATCATTCTCGTGATTATAGAAACTAGAAATTCAATTGGTCGGTGTTTGTCACTCCTTTTAAAAAGATCATCTTCTAGTGCGAATTTCAAAGGTGTGTAATTATCCTTATTTACATGATTAATATCCGTTCCACTTTCCAAAACAATTAAAAATGAATTAATTTCATTTGCATACCTGCACAAATGATACAACTCATTTTCATCATCTGCCAATTTTCCATAAATATTAACACCACATTTTTCAAAAGCCTTGACTGCTTTTACTATTTCTGAATAGTCCTCATTGTCGAATTCATTCTTAACGTCGAGCAACCAACTTGAATGAGTATAGGATTCATCCGTGTGAAGATCAGCTCCATTTTTTACCAGAAATGGAATAATTTTTGCTTTCTTCGTAACGGCATAGTAAATCGGTTCAAGGTGAGAAGAGCTGTGACGATAATTTAGATTCACACCAAAATCCACGGCTAATTTTAATATCGTTCTATTGCCCCGCATGACGAGTAAATTTAAAAAATTGTTTTTCGCATATGGATGTTGTCTATAAAAATCTTCAACTGTGGAAACTAATAAAACCAATTTGAAAGCATCCGCGTTTATCTTTGCGGCAAAATACAGTAAGCTTTTAGAAGCTTTTTGGGGTTTATCTAATAAGAATTTTATCACCTCGATGGCGTCGGACAAAACGACTTTGTACTTCTTATATAAAAGAATTTGCGCAATTTCTATTCTCTCGAAAAGAAGGGCAATTTCAAGAGGTGAAAAACCGCTGTGATTTGTGAGATTAATATTAGCGCCTACTTCTATGATAAATTTTACCATAGACACGTGATTATGAAGCACGGCATAAGTAAGAATGTTCTCATTACGGTATTTTTCAAAATAGTGAAGACTTATTTTTGACATGAAAACGTAGAGTTTTATCAAGGGTAATTCTTTTTGCCTCACTGCTTCAAAAGCAAGACTGTCTAAATGATGTTTTGGTTTGAGCAACTTCTCCAATTTAGATTGGAAATCGTCCAGACTGTAAGGTGATTTAGTTTTTTTAAAAAATTGTTGCACACATTCGTAAACATCTTTACGACAATCTCTGGCAAGTTCTAGGATTTTCCTCTGTTGTTCCTTAGTTATTGTCTAGAAGAAATTAACGCTTTGTTATTCAAAGTGGAAAAATACGCAGAGAGAAAAAGCAAAACTTATTTTTGAAGGTTTGGATGCTATTGTAGGTTATAGAATTATTCTGTATCAAAAATAAAAGCACCCACAACCAATAGAGAAAGATTAAAAAGTTTGTAACTTTTGATTGAACACAATATCGTCTTGAACACTAGTTTGACAAGTCCTAAATAGAATGCAATTTTAAGCAACTTAAGCTGATTCTGTGTTAGGGTGATATCAGATGAATGAGTCAAACGTCAAACGTTTTCTGCTTTGCATGAAAGCAAGAGAGATAGAAAGATATCCCCAGCGCTGTCACTCCCATGAAAAGCCTAACACACAATGAATCGTAATCGCTAATCCTTAATCGTAAGAATGAGAGGAAGTAGGACAGACATATATCTCTGTCCTGCTTTCTCTCATTATTACGATTAAGGATTAGCGATTACGATTCGTTGTGCTTTAGGCTAAAAGCAGAAAGCGTTTTACGTTTGATGCTCCATGTGATTTGACCCTTAAGACTGTTAAAGCCCAAAGCACAATGAATACGGTTACGGGAGCAGAGTATGAGATAATAAAGAACAGAGACTGTTTCTGTCCTTTTCTGTCTCATGCTTTGGTCCCATATCCATATTTCTATCTGCTTAGGCCTTAAGTGTCAAAACGCGAAATAAAGGCAGACAGAGAAAAGGACGACAACAATAATAAAAAACGTCTGTCTTTGTCTCTCTTACAATTCTGCGTTTATACGTTCCGCGTATTTACGCATAACCGCAGAATCAGTTTCCATGTAGTAGATAGGGGGTAAGGGTCAAATCACATGGATGCGTTAAACGTTGAGTCGTAATGAGAATGAGGGAGACAAATATATATTTACGTCATTCTTTTTCTCGTTACGACGTAACGTCTGTCAGTCTCATGTAATTTCACCCTAAGGCGTCGTCCCATGGCTGCATTTTGCAATTCGTTGTAATGAGAGAGAAAAGGACACACATATACTTTATCTTTCTCTTTCTCATTACAACTGCATTGTTATTTTGACTTTTAAGAATCAAACACCAGATTCGTATTCAATTCCAATAAATCTTTACGTAACGAATTTGACATAAATTAGACGAAATAAAAATTTCTGTTCGCCATATTGGAACACCGATATTTTGAAAATCTAACACTAGATTCGTAATCAGCGAAACCTCAAAAACTCCCGAGTTCCAAATTTGAAATAAACAAAACGAAATTACAAATTTTTGTCCGCCATATTTGATCCGCCATTTTGAATTTTAAAAATCCAACCCCAGATTCGGAATCAGCGACCCCAAAAACCCCGAGTAACAAAATTGAAAAAAATTAAACGAAATTAAAAAATTTTCGTCCGCCATTTTGAATTTTAAAAATCCAACACCAGATTCGTAAGTAGCGACCCCAAAAACCCCCGAGTAACGAGTTTGAAATAAATTAGAAGAAATTTAAAAATTGTGTCGGACATCTTGGATCCGCCATTTTGAATTTTAAAAATCTATTACCAGATTCGGATTCAGCTACCTCAAAAACCCCCGAGTAAAATAATTTAAATTAAACCAAAATAACTGCATAATTTATTTTTAAACTAACCGAAATATATAAATAACACCCTTAAAAATTAAGAAAAGACATTCATAGAATCAAAGAATTATAAAAAGTTATTTTCTACTGCCGCCATGTTGAAATTGTAAATTACCTACGTTGTTTACAGTTGTCTACGTAAATTAAATGTTCTACGTAATCTACACACAAAATCTCAGAGTTACGCGTAACTTCTGAACCCTGTTTTGCTAGCAAAAAGGAGGTTGACTTTTGGAAAAAATATTCTAGTCTCATCTTCCTCTCCCCCATGACTTTAGTATAGGTTTGTCTCACTCTAAAATTTTTTAATCTTCGAAAAAAGTAAGAAAAATAACAATTTATTTGTTTCTTAGAATTGAGAAACGTCAGTTTAAATCAAGTGATAAAATTTTGTTAATAGCATAATCATTCAGATTTAAATATTATTACCATACCTATGAAGGATTTTTTACATCCAACAAAGAGTTACGTAATTTACGTAAAGTAATCAAGAACGTCTCATGACGCATCATGCACAACCCATCTCTGGCTATAAATTGTTTCTGCTAGCAAAATTGAGGTTGACTTTTGGAAAAAATATTCTATTCTCATCTTTCTCTACCCCATGAATTTAGCATAGGTTTTTCTCACTCTTAAGCTTTCTAATCTTCGAAAAAAGCAAAAAATTGAGAAATGTCAAGATTAAAAGCAAGTGATAGAATTTTGTTAATAGCTTACTCAATCAGAATGAAATATTATTAGTTTTACATCTGAAATATATACACATATAGGTGTTATACAGAAATAAATGCGAAGTGCTTATATTCATAACTTACCAATACGTAATCACTCATTTCAGAGAAAATAGTTGATTCAATCTAAATTGTAAAAATAATATATAATAAATAAATAATGTTATTACAAAATTTTATGCAAATAGTATAACGGAATTTTACAAAATCTCTTTATCATTTGGCATTTATTTTATTAATGTAGATATTGTTATTCAACATGTTTTATTTTATAACAAATGCTCTCCTAACCTCAAAATTGTTAGAATATTATTCTTACCTCTTATTCAACAGTGTTTTAAACAATTGTTACAGTTATAACGTTAAATAATCATAATCACTAACGAAACTTGCTGATCATAAAAAATTAAGGTTAGGAATAGTCAGGGCTGGAAAAGTCGACGTCAAACTCTCAAAAGTCAATTTTTTAAGATCGACTCATCAATCAAATTGTAAATCTATGACTACCTATTGAACAATTTATAAGCTTTTATTATTTTTTCATTTGAACATTTAAAAACTATTAGTTTCAATTTATAGAAATTTAGAATTTTCAAATTGATTTAATTCAAACTTTAATCAATTGATACTTGAATTAAGTACCATATACGCGAAAAATAGTAAAATTTAAAAAATCAAAAATTAAAACTACAGAGGAATAAAGAGAAAATGTTTTCAAAAAATTAACATATTTATTTTTAGACAAAGTCTGTAGAAAAAAATTTAAATTCCGTTCAAAATTAAAATTTTCAGAAATTATCCCCAAAATGAAGAAATTTGAAAAATAATATGGAAGCAATTTTTTTGGGGAAGAAAAATTTGTTTAAAGCAATTCTAATACAATTTTTCTTTTAGAAATCATAATATCTAGAAATTTTATGAAAGAGTAAATAAATTTGCGAAAAAATAAACAAAATTTGTTTATATTAAATTTTTTTTAAAGAAAAAGAAATAATTTTTAAAAGAAATTCCAGTAGGAAAGAACGATCACAGGAAGGTTAAGTGAAAAAATAATCAATTTTTTCAATTTGTCATAGCGACGTTTCGTTGGTCTAATTTGCCAACCTCCTCAGGCTAAAATATTTATTATATATCAGTAGTAACAAAATTTAAAAAACCAAATATACAACCACAGTCACTATTAAAACTATTTATTAATAAAATATTACTATTTATAAAATTACCTTTTAAAACAATAAAAATTTTCATAACTATAGTTTTTCGTCAAAAAACATTTTTTCAGAAAAGAAAAGAAATATAATCACACTTGTAAAAAACGAGTTAATCTAGAAAAAAAATTATAAAATGGAAGAAAAAATTGTGGTTTCCACCAAAGTATTATGACAAAAATTAATTTCCCTAGATGTTTTAAAATCAAAATTATAAAGTAAATTAAAGAAAATGTATATAACACGAAAAAAAAATTTTTTGAAGGGTAAAAAAAGTTATGATAATGTTAGAAAATTAAAAAAAGTTGAATATATTATATTTAATGCTATTAACTATGTAATTATGGTAATTAATTGAAAAAAATATAATTAAACATTATGGAAAAATAAATATTACTACATATATTATTTTTAATTATTTAATTCCTAATTACTAATTTTATAAAACATATTATATAATTGATACACCATTTTATTTCATTTCTTAATAACAGATTTGTGTCGAATTAATTTTACAATATTTTACATAATTATTTTTATTCATACAAAACAGTACCAAAAATTCAAAATTGAATTAAATCTGCACATTTTAAATTACGTAATACATTTAAAACTATTCTATTAATTTTTAAAAACAAACTTTTGAAGTAGCGTAAAATAATATTTGGATTCTTTCAATTCTTTATCGTTCAAGTATTTACAAATTTTTTCCACAACCAATGGTGGTAATTTAATTATTTTTTGAACCTCTTCCACTTTTCGAAGTCTCCAAATTGCTCTCTCGAAATTTCGTTTCAAGTGTAGTAAATAATTTGGAAATTCAGTTGGAACCAATGTGAACAATTTGAAATTGTTCAGCTCGAAACGAAATTGATTCATCATCTTTTTGTTTCTAGCCAAGGTAACCAACTTCTGTAGATCTCCGGTCAGAAAATCGTAGTAACTAACCAAATAATTGATTTTTCTTTTTTCCAAACGACCAAGTTCCTCTTTGCATTGTTTATGGAAAGTCCGAACCCTTTCATCCCTCAAACACTCGATATTATTTTCACTAACAAATTCCTTGTTTTGGATCATTCTCGTAATTATAGATACCAGAAATTTCATTGAACGACTTCTGTCACTTCTTCGTAAAAGATCATCTTCTAATGCGAACTTCAAAGCTGTGTAATTATCCTTATTTACATGATTAATATCCACCCCTCTCTCCAACATAATCAAAAATGATTTAATTCCATTTGCATACCTGCACAAATGATACAATTCATTTTCATCATCTGCTAATTTTTCATAAATATTAACACCACATTTTTCAAAAGCCTTCACTGCTTTTACTATTTTTGAATTGCCTTCACTGCCTAATTCATTCATAACGTCTATCAACCCACTTGAAAGAGTATAAGCCTCATCAGAGTGAAGATCAGCTCCATTTTTTACCAGAAATGGAATAATTTTCGGATTCTCCGTAACGGCATAGTAAATCGGTTCAACGTAAGAAGAGCTGTGACGATAATTTAGATCCACACCAAAATCCACGGCTAATTTTAATATCGTTTTATTGCCCCGCATGACGAGTAAATTTAAAAAATTGTTTTCCGCATATGGATGGTGTCTATAAAAATCTTCAACTGTAAAAACTGATAAAACTAATTTAAAAGCATCCGCGTTTATCTTGGCGGCAAAATACAGTAAACTTTTAGAAGCTTCTTGGGGTTTATCTAATAAGAATTTTATCACCTCGATGGCGTCGGACAAAACGACTTTGTACTTTTTATATAAAAGAATTTGCGCAATTTCTATTCTCTCGAAAAGAAGGGCAATTTCAAGAGGTGAAAAACCGCTGTGATTTGTGAGATTAATATTAGCGCCTACTTCTATGATAAATTTTACCATTGAGACGTGATTATGAAGCACAGCATAAGTAAGAATGTTCTCGTCCCAGTATTCGTCAAAATACCCAGTGGGCACCAGGATGTTCTAAACACGTACTTAGAACGTCCAATAATGTTCCGGAACAAAAAAGGACATTGTACCAAGATGTTCGAAAAATGTTATTAAAACGTTTACACAACGTCTTATGTCCGCCATATAACGTTCTTTTGTCAAAGAAGCTATACTTAAAAAAATATTTAAATCTCTGATATTTAATTATTCTAGAAGTCTTGTACTTTGTCAGAATAAATCTAGGGCATTACATTTTTAGGCAATATTCATATTTAAAAACACTTATAACCTAGGACTTAAAAATTTTTATAGTACTTTTTCCACTTACACAGATTTACGCAATTATAGAGTATATACATTCTTTAAACAAATTTAAAGAATTTAAATGAAATTTATTTAAATTTTCTTCTTAACAAATTTACACAAATAAATGAATTTTAAAAATTTTACAAGCGACCACTTTTTTTAGAGAAATCTTTACAATTAAGGATATTTTTAATAATTTTGAGGATTAAGATTAGAACATTTTTAGAACCTTTTAAAAACGTTCCATTTATGCACAAAATGCTTGACAATTCACAAATTTTACTATTTTGAGAGGTAATTTTTCTCGAAAAAGAATTCCATTAAAAAAAAGTATGCTTCCCTCATACTGAATTTAAGGTAACAATTAAAAAATGCTTACTTAGACAAAATTTCTACTTACGACAAGTCGACAAACATATTCACCTAATTCAAAAATTTTTATCAAATTTCCGAGAGACGCTAATATTAAATAGTGGGTTTTTAAACTTAACTAAAAATTAAGCATAAATTAAGGTTTTTAAAACTATTACGATTTGTACATTTTAAAACGTTTCTAAAGCGTTCTACAACAAACCATTCATAATAAAGGCAATCTTGCAAACAATCGGTGAAACTAACATTTTTAAAAGCACCTCAATTACAGAGATAATTTTTAGAAAATGATTCAGAACATTTGGGTTTGAAACTCATTGCGAAATGAAGCATAAATGTAAATTTGTCTGAAAGTGACAAGTACGTTTTGGAAAGGTTTTTCGTACGTTCTAAAAACGTTTCCATCACTTAAAAGACAATGTTGCTAAAAATTGGTGAAAAAATATCAATTTTTCTCTTTAAATAGCTTTTTTCTTCAAAAACTGTGAATGAAACAAGAAAACGGTATTCCTTTACTGCACATGAGATAAGAATCGGAAAATACCTACTATCTCACACATGCGAATCCCTCAACTGACTTTCTTTTAATTTCAGTTCTAACAACGACGAAGATTTATTATCATATTTTTTAAAATAGACTGAAAATTCATGGAGATACAAGTGGAAAGTTAATGGTTGGAAACTAATTAAAACACTTGGGTTTGAAATACATTGCGAATTGAAGCATAAATGTAAATTTGCCTGAATGTGAGAAGTATGTTTTTAAAACGTTTTTCGAACGTTCTAAAAACGTTCCTATCACTTGAAACACAATGTTGCAAAAAATAGGTGGAATCTTACGAATTTTACTGACTAGATTGCTTTTTTCTTGATAAACTTTGTAGTAACAAGAAAACGGTATTTCTTTAATGCACATAAGATAACAATTGGAAAATACCTAATATCTCACACATGCAAATCCCTCAACTGACTTTCTTTTAATTTCAGTTCTAACAACGACGAAGATTTATTATCATATTTTGTAAAATAGACTGAAAATTCATGGAGATAGAAGTGGAAAGGTAATAGTTGGAAACTAATTAAAACACTTGGGTTTAAAAATCATTGCGAATTGGAGCATAAATGTAAATTTGCCTGAATGTGAGAAGTATGTTTTTAAAAAGTTTTTCGAACGTTCTAAAAACGTTTCCATCACATGAAACACAATGTTGCAAAAAATAGGTGGAATCTTACGAATTTTACTGATTACATTGCTTTTTATCTTCATAAATTTTGTATAAAACAATTAAACGGTATTTCTTTAATGCACATAAGATAACAATTGGAAAATACCTTACATCTCACACATGCAAATCCCTCAACTGACTTTCTTTTAATTTCAGTTCTAACAACGACGAAGATTTATTATCATATTTTTTAAAATAGACTGAAAATTCATGGAGATAGAAGTGGAAAGGTAATGGTTGGAAACTAATTAAAACACATGGGTTTAAAAATCATTTCAAATTGAAGCATAAATGTAAATTTGCCTGAATGTGAGAAGTATGTTTTTAAAACGTTTTTCGAACGTTCTAAAAACGTTCCCATCACTTGAAACACAATGTTGCAAAAAATAGGTGGAAACTTACGAATTTTACTGATAAGATTGCTTTTTATCTTGATAAATTTTATATAAAACAATTAAACGGTATTCCTTTAATGCACATAAGATAACAATTGGAAAATACCTAATATCTCACACATGCAAATCCCTCAACTGACTTTCTTTTAATTTCAGTTCTAACAACGACGAAGATTTATTATCATATTTTTTAAAATAGACTGAAAATTCATGGAGATAGAAGTGGAAAGGTAATGGTTGGAAACTAATTAAAACACTTGGGTTTGAAAATCATTGCGAATTGAAGCATAAATGTAAATTTGCCTGAATGTGAGAAGTATGTTTTTAAAACGTTTTTCGAACGTTCTAAAAACGTTGCCATCACTTGAAACACAATGTTGCAAAAAAAAGGTGGCAACTTACGAATTTTACTGATTAGATTGCTTTTTATCTTGATAAATTTTGTATAAAACAATTAAACGGTATTTCTTTAATGCACATAAGATAACAATTGGAAAATACCTAATATCTCACACCTGCAAATCCCTCAACTGACTTCCTTTTAATTTCAGTTCTAACAACGACGAAGATTTATTATCATATTTTTTAAAATAGACTGAAAATTCATGGAGATAGAAGTGGAAAGGTAATGGTTGGAAACTAATTAAAACACTTGGGTTTGAAAATCATTGCAAATTGAAGCATAAATGTAAATTTGCCTGAATGTGAGAAGTATGTTTTTAAAACGTTTTTCGAACGTTCTAAAAACGTTCCCATCACTTGAAACACAATGTTGCAAAAAATAGGTGGAATCCTACGAATTTTACTGATTAGATTGCTTTTTATCTTGATAAATTTTGTATAAAACTATTAAACGGTATTTCTTTAATGCAGATAAGATAACAATTGGAAAATACCTAATATCTCACACATGCAAATCCCTCAACTGACTTTCTTTTAATTTCAGTTCTAACAACGACGAAGATTTATTATCATATTTTTTAAAATAGACTGAAAATTCATGGAGATAAAAGTGGAAAGGTAATGGTTGGAAACTAATTGAAACACTTGGGTTTGAAAATCATTGCGAATTGAAGCATAAATGTAAATTTGCCTGAATGTGAGAAGTATGTTTTTAAAACGTTTTTCGAACGTTCTAAAAACGTTCCCATCACTTGAAACACAATGTTGCAAAAAATAGGTGGAATCCTACGAATTTTACTGATTAGATTGCTTTTTATCTTGATAAATTTTGTATAAAACTATTAAACGGTATTTCTTTAATGCACAGAAGATAACAATTGGAAAATACCTAATATCTTACACATGCAAATCCCTCAACTGACTTTCTTTTAAATTCAGTTCTAACAACGACGAAGATTTATTATCATATTTTTTAAAATAGACTGAAAATTCATGGAGATAGAAGTGGAAAGGTAATGGTTGGAAACTAATTAAAACACTTGGGTTTGAAAATCATTGCGAATTGAAGCATAAATGTAAATTTGCCTGAATGTGAGAAGTATGTTTTTTAAACGTTTTTCGAACGTTCTAAAAACGTTCCCATCACTTGAAACACAATGTTGCAAAAAATAGGTGGAAACATACGAATTTTACTGATTAGATTGCTTTTTATTTTGATAAATTTTGTATAAAACAATTAAAATGTATTTCTTTAATGCACATAAGATAACAATTGGAAAATACCTACTATCTCACACATGCGAATCCCTCAACTGACTTTCTTTTAATTTCAGTTCTAACAACGACGAAGATTTATTATCATATTTTTTAAAATAGACTGAAAATTCATGGAGATAGAAGTGGAAAGGTAATGGTTGGAAACTAATTGAAACACTTGGGTTTGAAAATCATTGCGAATTAAAGCATAAATGTAAATTTGCCTGAATGTGAGAAGTATGTTTTTTAAACGTTTTTCGAACGTTCTAAAAACGTTCCCATCACTTGAAACACAATGTTGCAAAAAATAGGTGGAAACTTACGAATTTTACTGATTAGATTGCTTTTTATCTTGATAAATTTTGTATAAAACAAGAAAACGGTATTCCTTTACTGCACATGAGATAAGAATCGGAAAATACCTACTATATCTCACACATGCGAATCCCTCAACTGACTTTCTTTTAATTTAAGTTCTCACGACGACGTAAAACTTTTATTACATTTGTTAAATTAACTGAGAATTCATGCAGTCAAAACTAGAAAGGCAATGGATGGAAATTATTAAAAAAAAATTGGGTTTGAAACTCATTGCGAATTGAAGTATAAATCTAAATTCGTCTGAAAGTGGCAAGTACGTTTTTAAAACGTTTTTCGAACGTTCGAAAAACGTTTGTATCACTTAATGTATTTCTCTCGTGGATGACAGGGTCAAATCCGTACTATTCTGAAAACACGTTTTAAGTAATAAATATGCAATATTTATTTCTTATGCATATTATTTAGTGTTCTTTACTGTTTTCTCTAATCAATAAGGTCACTTTTGATTATTATTGTCTGATATAAGGGGTAAATATTCTTTTATTATACTCTCTCCCCGCACAAGCCGCGGGGTTCGAGGAACCATCATCGTACACAAATCCTTAGCAACTATTTCTTATCTCTATTACATATTATTCTTAATCTAGCCTATTATCTCTTCCTCTTATCTACTTACAAACTATCAACAAACGAAACTAAATTACTAAATACTATATCCGCCAAGAGCCAGGGCTTCCGTTTCCAGTTCTCTTTTGCCCATTTTGGCTTCGTCAAAAAACATTTACCTTAGCATTTCATTGCTTCCTCCCTTCTTAATTCCAAACTTTCCATCCATTTTTCCCCCTGCCCATTCTCACATAAATACCATCTTATTCTTTCTCCCACGCTTCTATCATCCTCTTTCACTTCCCTTCCACATCTCTCCAACACATGTATCCAGTCCTCCATTTCAAACATGCACACTCTACATAACCTTTCATCTTCATTCATCCAATACCTACATTCCAGCATTCCTTCTCCCATTCTGAACCTCAACACTCTATTCCTCTTACTTTCTTTGCTTATTTTCACCATGTATTTAGGTAATCCTTCTCCCTTCACCTCCTTGTACCATTTATTATATTTCGAATTCCCAATCTTGGCCCATCTATCCTCCTTATCTATCCTATTCCATGCTTCTATCAATTCCTTTCCCCCTTTTTTCACCCCTCCTGCCTCCTTTAGTGCTTTTTTCCTTTCTCTTTCCCATTCCGTCATATTCCTTTCCTTTTCTCCTTCCTCTTTCTTTATCAATTCCCAACATTTTCTCGCTAGCTTACTCCCTTTACCATTCTCCAACTTCTCCTCTAATCCCACTGCCCTTTTTCTCTGCCTCACTACCAATTTGTCCCTCTCCAGTTCCTCTCTCAACATGTATCCCGGACAAGAACTGCTCACCCCCATCGCCCACCTTAGATACCTTTCATGCATACTCTCCACTCTTTTCCATTCATTCCAACCCCATACTTCCACTCCATAACTTATTACCGACCATACTAACACATCAAATAACCATACTCTCTTTCTCCAATCATTCTTAAATCTCCTCACTCCTATACCCCATACTTGTCCCATTATTCTCCCTGCTCTTTCCACTCTTCTTGCCACATTCGTACTCTGCTTTCCGTTACACTGAAACCAGTACCCCAGATAGCAGAACTCTTTCACCTCTTCTAGTACCCTACCGTTCAGCTTCCACGACTCATTCTTTATCCTTTTATTCTTACTAAACCTCATCACTTTCGTTTTTTCCACACTCACACACAAACCTTTCTCACCTACAAACCTCTCAAATTCATTTAACATTAATCTCATCCCCCTCTCGTCATCCGCCATCAACACTATGTCATCCGCGTACGCCAATGAGAATACCCTTCCTGTTCCTAAGATTACTCCTCCTTTCCCTCTCTTTGCTAGTTTTTCTTCTAAGTCTGCTATTAAAAGGTTAAACAGGATTGGGCTCAATGGGCAACCATAAGGTGTAAATATAGTAACATTTAACTTTCCTTATTTTTTCAAAAACTCTTTTTCTAAGCCATTTTTTAAAAATGTTTTAATTTTAATTACTAATGGCTTATTTTATTAAAAAAAAAAAGATTCTCTACGAATTCACCGTTCAACATTTTTAGAAGACTTTATACTTTTTGAAATATGAATAATTGTTTATAAAAAAAGAACTTTTTTTTACATATATTTTGGTAAACAAATATTTATATTGAAAAAAGTTTAAACTTTTCTGAAATTGTTAAACGGTGAATATGTAGAGAACCTTTTTCTTAACAAAATGAGCCATTAGTAATTAAAATTAAAACATTTTTAAAAAATCGCCTAGAAAAAGTGTTTTTGAAAAAATAACGAATGTTAAATGTTACTAAATTTACCCCTTAAATCAGACAATAATAATTAAATGTGAGCTTATTATTTAGAGAAAACACTAAAGAACAATAAATAATATGCATAAGAAATAAATATTGCATATTTATTACGTAAAACATGTTTTCATAAAAGTACAGATTTCCCCCTGTCATCTACGAGAGAAACACCTTAAAAGACAATGATGCTAAAAATTGGTGAAAAGATAATATTTTTACTCTTTGGATGACTTTCTTGTTTAAAAAACTTTGTATAAAACAAGAAAACACTATTTCTTTAATGCACATAAGATAACAATCGGAAAATACCTAATATCTCACAGATGCGAATCCCCCAACTGACTTTCTTTTAATTTCAGTTCTAACAAAGGCGAAAAGTTATGATCATATTTTTTAAAATAGACTAAAAATTCATGGAGATAGAAGTGGAAAGGTAATGGTTGGAAACTAATTAAAACACTTGGGTTTGAAAATCATTGCGAATTGAAGCATAAATGTAAATTTGCCTGAATGTGAGAAGTATGTTTATAAAACATTTTTCGAACGTTCTAAAAACGTTTTTCATGAAACTTGTATAAAAATAAAAAACACATAAGAATATTAATTTTTAAAATCTTTTTTTATTTTTGAAACCTTGATAAGAGGCAAAGTCGACTCTTAACATGCCCATGTTTGAAGCTTCATAACAAGAAAACTAATTGCAGGAATCAAATTTCGATTTTTGGAACGCAAAAAGCAACTCAAAAACTACCAATTACTATAAAAAAATGAAATCAATCAAAGCAAATTTCATGGTTCAGTCGTTCAAAGAAAATCCAAAAAATGCAATACACATAAAACGCCTAGGTTTAAAGTATTATAACAAAAAGTGTAATTAATGGGATTTTTTTTGAAAATTTTTTTTGAAACAAATGAAAGAACTAAAAAAATATATTTTAGCCTAAAAAATATATTTTAGCTTAAAAAATAAAAGTTGGTTTTTCCGCGATAGATCACTTCTTTCGCGGAGCGTCACATATATTGAAGCTTGTAATAAAGCATAAAAATAAAATTATTAAAAAACAAGATTTTCAAAATGTCCGATTTTTAAAATGCTAATAACTTTGGATTAAATTGCACTAGAGAGTTCCCTAATAGATCAATCGATGCGTTTACAAAAAATAAAATGCATAAAATACTTATATTTTAACTTTTTTTAAAAAAAATATATACGAATTTGCAAACAAACGATTTTTTCAAAAATTTTAAATGAGAAAAAATAAATAGAATTAATCGATTGGGTTTAAAAGTATATCATAATTTCTCTCCCAGAGGGATCTATAATTTCGCAAAAACACATAATTTTAAGTATTATAGTTTTTGAGATGTTGGACCTACACAAACACACAATTTTTTAAAAAATTTTTTCTAACATCTTGAGGTCGAAATGTGTCGAGAATTCTCCAAAAATCTTAATCGATAATTTGAGGGTAAAAAATTACTTCCTTTATGAGGAAGCAAAAATATTTTAGTGCCACTACTTAAACGTACTTTTCTTCCACTTAAAAAATTTTCCGTTATGACTAATCCGAAAACCAGTATACCACTATTGAAAGCTCCAAGGCAAATAATGTAGACAACAGTGAAAAAAAATATTCTGTAAAACTTTATAAGTTATTATTCATAAATAATTTGATAAAAAATGCAGACCTTTTCTTAAAATTTTATTTTTATTATACGAGAAAAAAATTATTTAAAAATTTATTATATTAAATTTTGGTTACATTGCAAGTATTAAAAACATCAAAAAACGCAATTTGGTATGCAGTTATTACAGTCGAACGTACAAAAGCAGTCGTATTACCAAGTGTGATCATCTTTCCTTTAGTCTCACACATTCATATGAATGCAGTTTAGTTTTGCAGGGTGGTTTTCTCGACTAATCCAGTTATCTGAAAAAATTAGAACACAGAAAATATACTAAGAAAATTCCAAATAAATATCGAATTTAAAAGAAACTTTAAGAAGTTTTAACGTACGTTGAAAAAAATAGTATTAGCTCATATTTCTATTGGTCGCAGACATCCTTCCCTTCTCCGTGATCACCTATCTGGCAATGGTTATCCTTCTTTCGGTCGTGGTCATCATTTTCACATTGGTTATCCTCTGGTAGTAATCATCTTCCTGACGGATGTGGTCATCTTTCAGGAGGTAGAGGTCATCCTTCTAGAGATAGAAGTCATCCATCTGAAGAGAGTGGTCATCCTTCTGGTGGTAGTGGTCACCCCTCTGAAGGTATTAGTCAGCCTTCGGGAAGTAGTGGCCATCCTTCAGGAGCTGGTGGTCATCCCTCTGGAGATAGTGATCATCCTTTAGGAAACAAAGGTCATCCTTCAGGAGGTAATGGTCATCCTTCAGGTGATAGTGGTCATCCTTCTGGAGATAGTGATCATGCTTCTGGAAGTAGTGGTCATCCTTCAGGAGGTAGTGGTCATCCTTCTGGATATAGTGGTCATCCTTCAGGTGGTAGTGGTCATCCTTCTAGAGATAGTGATCATCCTTCTAGAAGTAGTGGTCATCCTTCTGGAAGTAGTGGTCATCCTTCAGGAGGTAATGGTCATCCTTCAGGTGATAGTGGTCATCCTTCTGAAAGTAGTGGTCATCCTTCAGGAGGTAGTGGTCATCCCTCTGGAGATAGTGATCATCCTTTAGGAAACGGTGGTCATCCTTCAGGAGGTAGTGGTCATCCTTCAGGTGATAGTGGTCATCCTTCTGGAGATAGTGATCATCCTTCTAGAAGAAGTGGTCATCCTTCTGGAAGTAGTGGTCATCCTTCAGGAGGTAGTGGTCATCCTTCTGGATATAGTGGTCATCCTTCAGGTGGTAGTGGTCATCCTTCTAGAGATAGTGATCATCCTTTTAGAAGTAGTGGTCATCCTTCAGGAGGTAGTGGTCATCCTTCTAGAGATAGTGATCATCCTTCTAGAAGTAGTAGTCATCCTTCAGGAAGAAGTGGGGGGCGCATGATTATACCATAATCCGTTTTTTTTAGAAATTACAATATTTCGAAATCCATAGCTGAGAACAGCTATTTCATAGAAGTACATTAATTCGAACTAAATTGTAGATGAATTTTTATCATACAGAATTTTCATTTAATCGAATATTCATATAACTAATTTTTAATTCATTCGTATTTTGATTTATGAAAATATTTATTTGAATGATATTCATTTTTTCGACTCTTCAGTTAAAAGAACAGCAAATGCAATGAAATCTTATTTTGGTGACATTCAACATGTAAGAAATTTATTTAAAGATAATTCAGAATTAGAGGAATAATAAATTCTTAAAAATTTAAGGTTATGTAATTTTCATTTGATAGAAATTCAATTTAATGAATTTAAGGTAAGTAGGATTGATAATTAAAAGAAATTGTAAAGAGCTGAATTTAAACTTGACGTAACTATTATTTGACAGATTGATTAAAATGTCGAACATTTTTATGGCACAAATTTTAATAAATTTAACTTAAACTTTACACAATTTCAATTTAATCGAATATTCATATAGTCAAATTTATAATTGAACGAACTTTTATTTAATAGAATATTTATATAACCGAAATGTCATTTGATCGAATTTCTATAGTACTGACATATTAAACTTGCGAATTTTAATTTAATCGACATATCATAGTGGAAACGAGCTCCATTAGTAAGACAAGGACAGAGATATGTTCACCCTTGTCTTACTAATGGAGCTCGTCGCCACTATGATATGTCGGTTAAATTAAAATTCGCAAGTTTAATATGTCGGTACTATAAAAATTCGATCAAATGACATTTCGGTTATAAATATTCTATTAAATAAAAGTTCGTTCAATTATAAATTTGACTATATGAATATTCGATTAAATTGAAATTCTGTAAAGTTTAAGTTAAATTTATTAAAATTTGTGCCATAAAAATGTTCGACATTTTAATCAATCTGTCAAATAATAGTTACGTCAAGTTTAAATTCAGCTCTTTACAATTTCTTTTAATTATCAATCCTACTTACCTTAAATTCATTAAATTGAATTTCTATCAAATGAAAATTACATAACCTTAAATTTTTAAGAATTTATTATTCCTCTAATTCTGAATTATCTTTAAATAAATTTCTTACATGTTGAATGTCACCAAAATAAGATTTCATTGCATTTGCTGTTCTTTTAACTGAAGAGTCGAAAAAATGAATATCATTCAAATAAATATTTTCATAAATCAAAATACGAATGAATTAAAAATTAGTTATATGAATATTCGATTAAATGAAAATTCTGTATGATAAAAATTCATCTACAATTTAGTTCGAATTAATGTACTTCTATGAAATAGCTGTTCTCAGCTATGGATTTCGAAATATTGTAATTTCTAAAAAAAACGGATTATGGTATAATCATGCGCCCCGAAGTGGTCATCCATCTTCTCATGAAATAGTGGCAGTGGGAAACTATGGGATAGAGATCATAACTACCACCCTGATACCAAAATAGAAATAAGAATAATCGTACAAAAATTAAATTCTCAAATAACAACTTTCTAAAAAAAAAACATTTTTGAAAAAAATAATATTTCTTAAAAATAATATATATTAATAGTTGGGAACTTTCTACAGATGAGAGAAACCAGAAATCTGTTCGAATTATAGGTTTTTTAAAAAATAAAATTGCTAAAAAAGGCTATTACGTAAAAATTGCCGTCGATCATACTTCAGCGGAAATATTTTAATTTAGGTAGTTTAATTCAATTTTAAAATTAGGCATTTATCGCTTTTATTCACTATCCACAAATTTTCAAAGTTCAATGTCCTAAGGATGTCCTAAGGATGTCTTAAAGACGTCTTTAGGACATAGGACTTTAAAAATTTCGCAAAAAATTTTAATTTACCAGAAAACTTTTATATCGCTTTAGAAACTCATTTGTCTTAAAAATAATATTTATTAATAGTTGGGAACTTTCTACAGATGAAAGAAACCAGAAATCAGTTCGAATTATGGCTTTTTTAAAAAATAAAATTGCTAAAAAAGGCTATTACGTAAAAATTGGCGTGGATCGTACTTCAGCGGAAATATTTTAATTTAGGTAGTTTAATTTAATTTTAAAATTAGGCATTTATCGCTTTTATTCACTATCCAAAAATTTTCAAAGTTCAAAGTCCTAAGGATGTCTTAAAGACATCTTAAGGACGTCTTTAGGACATGGGACTTTAAAAATTTCGCAAAAAATTGTAATTCACCAGAAATCTTTTATATCGCTTTAGAAACTCATTTGTCTTAAAAATAATATATATTAATAGTTGGGAACTTTCTACAAATGAAAGAAACTAGAAATCAGTTCGAATTATGGGTTTTTTAAAAAATAAAATTGCTAAAAAAGGCTATTACGTAAAAATTGGCGTGGATCGTACTTCAGCGGAAACATTTTAATTTAAGTAGTTTAATTTAATTTAAAAAATAAGGAATTTATCGCTTTTATTCACTATCCAAAAATTTGCAAAGTTCAATGTCCTAAGGATGTCTTAAAGACGTCTTAAGGACGTCTTTAGGACATAAAACTTTAAAAATTTCGCAAAAAATTTTAATTTACCAGAAAATTTTTGTATCGCTTTGGGGTCGTTCACAAACTACGTCACGCTATTTCAGGGTTGCCACAAATATTTTATTATAATTTTCCCTGACTTTTCCCTGATTTCCAGACCAATTTTTTTCTTTTTCCCTGACCTTTATTGAGTTTTTAAAACCAATTTTTCGTATATTTACTATAAAAAGTAGATTATGTTATGAATAACATTTTAGAATTTGAAGAAGAAATTGAAGATAATATAATTGAAATATAAAAAATTGCATATTTGAAAATGGGAAAAAAATACTGGGAAAAATTAAAATAATTACAAATTTTGCAAATTCATTGAAAAATAATAAAAACAATTAAAAATTTGGGAAAATGATTTAAAAATCACAGAAATATTCTCAAATTGAAGAAACTAATTGAAAGTTGAGAAAAATACTTGATAATATTATAAATTATTTGAAGAAATGAGAATAATTAAAATGGGGAAAATAATTGGAAATGTTAGAGATTAATTGAAAAAAATGAAAATAATTAAAAGTTTTGGAAAATAATTGAAAAATATATTAATAATAGAAAATTAAATATCATAATGTAAATTTGACAAAAATGATTGAAAAAATTACAAAATATCTATGAAATAGAAGAAAATAATTGAGCTTTCAATAAAATTATTGAAAATCTAAGAAATTAAGTAAAAAGAATTCCAGAATATGTATTGAATAATAGAAATAAATTGAAATTTTGGACCTCAATTTTAGAAATTATGATAAATAAGAAAGAAAAAAAAAATTCGAAAATTTGGGGAAAATGTTTTTACTACCAATAAAATGGGAAAAATAATTGGAACTGAATAAAATTAATTAAAAGTTGAAGAAAATAATATTGCATAAGAAGAAAATTAATGAAAAATCATTTAAAAGTCATTAAAGTTTGAGAGAAATAATTGAAAAAATTATTTAAAAAGCAAAAAATAATTGAAAAATGATCTTAAAATTAGAATCAATAGGCAACTGAAATTTTAGAAAATTAATCGAAAAATAATAAAAATGTTGAAAAATTGGAATATATACTTGCAAAATGAAATCCTTCAATAATTATTCAAAATTGAAAAAAGTAATTCAAAGTTGAGGTAATTAATTAAAAATTCAAATTTGAGAAGATTAATTGAAGTATAATGAAAATAATTAAAAATTGAGACAAATAATTTTAAGATGATACACATAATTTGAAAACGAAGAAAATAATTTTAATTTAAAAAAAATAATTGGAAAAAATACAAAATATATTTGAAGTACAGTGGAAGAAAATAATTGCAATCTGATGAAAATAATGGTAAATTGAAAAAAAAAATAATTGAAATTTTCGTAAAGTAAATTTAAGACTTAACGAAGAAATTGAAAAATAATGAAAATAATTGAAAATTGAAGTTAATAATTGAAAAGTAATGAAAATGTTGAAAATTTTGGTTGGAATCATAATAGAAAAGAATTGTTAAAAATTGAAGAAATTGATAAATTGTGAAATATAATTATTTTTCAGATTGCAAACATTATTTATTTTTAGTATGTTGAAAATATGACTTCCAAAAATTTGTTTAGTAAATTTCTCTACTTAGTAAATTTCAGAAAAATATAATTTTTTTGTTTTAGAGATTCTTTGCATTTTTCCAGTATTTTTTATGAAAATCCCTGACTTTTCCCTGACCCATTTCAGTTTCCCTGACTTTTCCCTGATTTCCCTGAATTCCCTGATCTGTGGCAACCCTGTATTTTCAACCTTTTTTTATACCCTCCCCCCTTTTCATCACAGACCGTCAAAAAATACAAAACCCCCCTCTGTGTGACGTCACATACTTGGGGACCCCCCCCCACCTTTAAATATTTTTAGTATAAATTTCATAAATTTACATTACCTATATAGAAAACAGCAACATGATTATCAATTATTATTTTTTGCATATTAATTTAAATACATACATTTGAAGAAATTGTTATTTTAACCCTTAAGCTGTAACGCTGGGTCACTCGTGCCTATCACTTTAAAAAGTGCTTAAATTGATCTGAAAAATCCGAGAAAAAATCATAGTCTTACTCTTACTTTTAATTAAAAAATGATGAACATAATTAAAAATGTAACAAAAAACAATTAAAAGATTATAAAACTAATAAAAATTAGAAAAAAGAATTTAAATTTGAGATAAATAATTGAAGATTTAATAAATCAATTTAAAAATAATTTAATAAATTAAAAATTGCTTTTATAATTGTAAAATTATAGAAACAACTGAAAATTGAAGACAATAATTGGAAACTGAAAAAACTAATTAAAAAATGATGAGAATAATAGGAAAAAAAATTCAAAATTGATGAAAACAATTGAGAATTGAGAAAAATAATTGAAAATTTAGGAAACAAATTTAGGTAATCAAAAATCGAAGAAATCAAAGAAAAGGTTATAAAAAATTTAATACATTAATTGAAAAATTGTTTAAAATAATTAAAAAATTAACTAAATAATTGAAATTTGAAGAAAATAAAAGTTACAAATAAAAGAAAGGAATTTTTTTTAAAAATAATCAAAATTACAACAACAACTGAAATTTGGAAAAGAATAATTAAACAATTTAATTACAAAATAGATTAAAGAATTTAAATCATTAATTGTAAAATGGTTTAAAATAGTTGAAAAATTACTGAAATAATTGAAATTTCAAGAAAATAACTGAAAAGTTTTGAAAAACAATTGAGAAGTTTAATAGAAATTGAAATTACAAGAATATCTGAGATTTAGAAAAAAATTAATGAAACATACAATTTCAAAATGAAAATTAATAAAAAAAAATAATAATAATTACAAAAATAATTGGAGATTTGGGGGGAAAAAAATTAATGGAAAATGAGAAATACAATTATAAATTGGAGTAGAAAATAAAAAATTTAATACGTGAATTGAAAAATTGTTTAAAATAATTGGAAAATTAATGAAATAATTGAAATGTGAAGAAAATTATTGAAAAATTTTAAAAAATAATTGAAAAGTAAAAAAAATTATAATAATTAGAAAAATAACTGGAATTTGGGGGAAAAAAATTAATCAAAAATGAGATGAGATACAATTCCAAACTGGCAAAGAAAAAAAATTTAATACATTAATTGAAAAATTGTTTAAAATAATTGAAAAAATAACGTAATAATTGAAAATGAAGAAAATAATTGAAATGATCAAAAAAATAATAATAATAATTGAAATTACAAAAATAACTGAAAAATACAATTCCAGAAATGAAAATTAAGAAAATATTTGACAATTGAAGAAAACAATCGAGAGTTGAAAACAGGCCTCATACTCAGTTTTGCAACAAAAAATAGTGTGAAAAGTGGCATAAACTGTTCAAAAAGGTGGCAAAATAGTGGCATATTTTTGTTCACAAATATATATAAATCTATTTATTTAATTAATCTTATGGTTGTAAAAATAATAAAAATTAATACTATTACTGTTTTTATTTTATAAAATATATTAAAAATACATTAATCAGGGTTGCCACAAAAACATAATTTGAAAATTCCATGACTTTTCCAGGTTTTTCAGACCATTTTCACAAAAATTCCAGGTCCAAATATAAAATATTCAAATTAAATGAATAATAAAATATCAATCAGAGTATCGAGTGACATTTGAAGAAAATTAAAGGCATTTTAAAAAGGTTTCAAGGTCAAAAATAATTTTTTTTAAGTTTACTTTTGATGTAAAAAAAAAAATTAAATAATGAAATTGAAATTTAAAGAATATAATTAAAAATTGAAAAAAGTAGGTAATTAAAAAGCTGTTAACTATGGAATATAGAAGAAAATAATTAAAAACAGAAGAATAGAATTGAAATTTTAAGAAAATAATAAAAAAATGAAGAAATAAATTGAAAATTAAAGAGTTAAATTCAAATTTAAAAAAATAATTGATAATTTAAAAAAGGTGAGAATTATTGAATATTGAATAAAATAATTGAAAATTAAAGACTGCAATTTCAAATTGAAAATAATAATTTAGAACTGAAGAAATAATTAAAACTTGAAGAATTAAATTAAAGATTAAGGAATTAAATTAAAATTTTAGGAAAATAATTAACAAATAAAAAAAAATTAGAAAACTGTCGAGAATGATTGACAACAGAAAAAATCATTTTCAAAATTAATGAATAATTATAAATTTTAAGAAAAATAATTATAGATTCAAAACTTTGTAGAAAATAATTGAAAATTGCGGAAAAAAATTAATAATCGAAAGATATAATTAAAAATCGAGCAGAATAAATGAAAAATTTAAGAAAATATTTGAAAAATGACGAAAATAATAGACAATTATTGAAAACAAACTTCTAAAAAAGACTAGATTAATACACAACAAAACAAAAAAATTGAAAAAATTGTAGTAAGTAATGATAAATTGTAGAGAATAATTAATAATTAAAAGAAATGATGAAAATAATAATTGGAGAAAATATTAAAAATTGAGGAAATAAATTGAAGATTAAAGAATTAAATTTAAATTGTAAGAAAATAATTGATAATTATAAAGAAAAATTACTAAATAACTAAAATAATTGAATATTAAAAAAATTCTTGACAATTGAAAAAGAAGTAAAAAAAGTTCAAAAAATGGCGAGATTAATCGACAATAGTATAAAATTATTGGAAAAATTAAAAAAAAATTATCAAATTGAAGGAAAATATTAAGTTATTAATTAAAAACTGAAGAAAATTATAGAAAAAATGTTCGATAATAAATGAAAATTGAAGAAGATAATTAAAGAATTGTATTGAAATTAAAAAAAAATAATTGATAATTAAAAAAAGGGAAGAATTATTGAATATTGAATAAAATAATTGAAAATTGAAGAAAATAATTGAAAATGGAGGAAATAAATTGAAATTTAAAGAATTAAATTGAAATGTGAAGAAGATAATTGATAATTGAAAGAAAAATTACAAAATGACGAAAATAATTGAGAAATGAGGAAATTAATTGACAATTACCAAAAAAATTCGAAAGCTGTTGAGAATAATCGACAACAGAACAAAATAATTTTAAAAAAATTAATGAATAATCATAAAATTTAAGGAGAATAATTTTATATTGAATATCACTTTCTATTCATGATTTCAATCAATAAAGTTCCAAAGGAAATCAGTTGAAAAGGACTAAATTGTCATTAATTTTTTACTGATTGATAGTTGGAAATAATTTTCAATTTTAGTAACAGCATTGAAAATTTGAATTATTTTCTATTGATCAATCAGGTAAAAGTCACCGACAATTCAGCAGTTTTCAACTTATTTTAAATAAAATATCACTGATTGTAATCATAAAAATATAGAAATTAATTAAATTAATTTTTTAAAACAACCTTTTATAAAATTCCCTGACTTTCCACACGCCAAACTGAAAAGAACACTTAGAATTTTGAAAACCTGATTAAATTAAAAAAATATGAAATACTTCATTTACAAAATTTCTTGAATATTAATATTTTTCTTTTCTACTTTAACTGGACTAGGGGGAATATTATCAACCTGTCCATTTTTTAATTTTGTGTGATTTGTGATGTTTTAATAGTCTCCAATATTTTAAGGTTTATTTTAAGTCTTAGAATCCTTATTTCCATTTATTTTAACCTAAGAGTTACTTGTTTTCAATTTTTTCCTCGAAAATTAGAAAATCTTACCAACTAGTAGATTTATTTCGTAAAGTTTGGAAAAATTCCCTATTTAAAAATAAAATGGAAATTATTTTTAAAGATTGGAAAAATTTCCAAACAGTGGATTTTTTCCGAAAATTTGTAAATTAATCCCAGGAATTGGTGGAAAAAATTCCAATGTTTCAAGAAAAACTATTTTTATCAAATCATTGGAATTTTTTTCCAAAAAATTGGAAAATCATCTAAATGCGATGAATTTTTTCCCAGAAGTAAAAAATATAAATCCTAAGTCCAGATGAAAATATTTCCGTAGTTCAGAAAAATGGACTTATTCCAAAAAAAAATCGAAAATTAGTCCTAAAGATTGGAAAATTTCACGAATAATGTAATGGATTTCCTTACAAAGTTGAGAAACAAATCCTACAATAAACCACAATCCGTTTCCTCCTTTTTGGCTTCTGCTTCAGTTTTTAGGTCATTTTCTTCCGTCTCAATAAAAATAATTTTTAATAATTTTATAATTCCAACCAATTAAATACATTCTTTATAATTGAAGTCTAATACTTAGAGATTTATTAAACCCGTCAGCGGTCGCGCTGTGAGAGAAATGCTCACACTAATTTTGAAATTAAGAATTAATAATGTTAAAATCGATATTTAATTTCGGTATTTTTTCTATCTTCATAAAAAGTATTCTACTTTCACATGATGATAAGAAAAATTATGTAGGTAGTAACATTTCTTTTAAAAAAATAAACTAAATAATACGTATTGTTCAGAACCGTGAGCATTTCTCTCATCACGCGACTAAAGTAAGTTGGGGAAGCTAACGTTCGGCACTTGTCGGAGGTGTTCGGAGGTTTCCGTAAATCGTCAAAGTGGTGGAGTGGTGGCAGTTAGCAAATATGGCGTCAGCGTGAACATAAAGTGAATAAAATACACATCACAGTCAGTGACAATAATCAGATTTTGAATGAAAATTATATAGTTTTAGATTATATAAAGATTTAATTAATTTAAAATTTAAACAGGTTGATCTATTGATTTATAATTTTTGGTCGTAAAACTTATTATTTCGAATTGTATTCAACAGTAGTATGCTTTTGTCGTTTTTAGGTTACTTTTGTCAGAAATGAACATCAGTGAAAAAGACTTCGATTGGTTTGTTAAAGAGAATTCATGTGATCATGAAGACAATAATTCTGATTCCGACGATGATTTTCCTGATCATGTTGAAGAAAATTCAGTTAAATACCGATACAGAACAATCAGGTTCCGAAGATGAGGAGGTTAGTTCGAACAATAATAATGAACAAACTTTTTTTATCGGTAAAGATAAGAAAACAAACTGGTCTACCATTCCTGGAAATAAAAGAGTAAAAACTAAAAAACATAATATTGTTATAAAACTTCCGGGAGTGAAAGGAGCTGCCAAAAATACTAAAAGTATTTTAGAGTGTTGGCAATTAAAAATTGTCGAAAATACAAATCTTCGACTTGACAGAATAAGAAGGAATTATAAACGCGAAAGAGATGTTCGTCCTACTTCTGTGATTGAAATTAGAGCCGCTTTGGGTTTGCTTTATTTAATTGGTACGAAAAAAGGAAATCATTTAAATTTAGAAGAATTGTGGTCTTCAGATGGGACAGCACCAGATTATTTTCGTGCATCAATGAGTCTTCAGCGATTTTATCAATTATTAAATGCAATGAGATTTGATAACATTCACACACGAGAAGATAGAGTAAAATCAGACAAATTAGCTGCTATTCGTGAAATTTTCGAGATTTTCAATAAAAAATGTAAAGAACATTTTGTTCCGGGACAGAATGTAACGATCGATGAAATGCTAGAAAGTTTCCGAGGAAGGTGTAATTTTCGTCAATATATGCCAAACAAACCGGCAAAATACGGTATAAAAATCTGGGCTTTAGTTGATTCTCGTTTATTTTACACTGTAAACATGGAAATTTACGCTGGAAAACAACAAGATGGTCCTTACAATGTTTCTAATTCAGTGGAAGATTTTGTTAAAAGAATTTCAGTGCCAGTTTTAAATACTGGTCGTAATATTACAATGGACAACTATTTTTCTTCTATCCCGCTTGCTGTTGATTTAGTAAGTAATCACAGGACAACTATTGTAGCAACGCTACGCAAAAATAAGAAAGAAATACCTCCTGATTTTATTGTCACGAAACAACGAAATATTTGCAGTAGTTTGTTTGGTTTTACAGAAAAATGTTCCTTGGTTTCATACGTTCCAAAGAAAAATAAAAATGTACTAATGCTATCAACTCTTCACAATTCGAATGATATTGATAAGGAAACTGGATCACGCATGAAACCAGAGATAATTACTTTTTATAATTTCACAAAAGGAGCAGTGGATGTTGTAGATGAATTGAAAGGGACATATAATGTTAGCAGGGAAACTCGTCGCTGGCCGATGGTGATATTTTATTCACTTTTGAACATAGCTGGAATAAATTCTCAAATAATTTATAGAGAGAACACGGGGGAAAAATTAACTCGTAGATTATATCTAAGCAAGTTGGCAAAAGCACTTATTATGCCATTTTTTAAAATTCGAGTAGCAGAGCCTACAATAAATCACGAGTTACGATTATTAATTAAAAGAATCGGTCATGTCACAGTAGAAGAAAAAACGGAAGAACAGAATATAGGATTTTGTGATTTTTGCCCAAGGAGAAAAAATAGGAAAACAAAAAAGCAGTGTAAAATTTGTTCTAAATTTTTATGCCAAGAGCATACGCGATATTATTGTATTGGATGCTGAAAACAAAATGACTAAGTTAATTTAAAAAAAAAACGAAAAGTATTAATCTCAAAAGTAATTAAAAAACCTTGGTTGCTCAATCGTTTATATTTTATATCTATCTTTAAAAAAAGTTGAATGTTCTAATTTTTAAATAGTAATACTTAGTTTGTAATAAATTAATACTAAAATCTGAAGTGCAGAGGAAAAATTTTTAAATTCATCTTTAAGTGTTAAATATAAAAAAAAATTAGAAAGAAAGAGAAATACTTATTAGTTAATTTATTAAAAGATAAAATTAATAATCTTTGAAAAGAATAAAAACCTTTGTTTTCTTAATTTTCTATATTTTATGTTTAAAAAAGTTAAGCGTTATAATTTTATTAAAATAATACTAAATGTGTAATAAATTAACACAAAGTTTAAAGTGTTTAAGCAAAAAAATTTTATGTCTGTGACTTAAATATATTTATTTATTTTTGTTCAAGAAAGTTTTAATTACTTTAAGCATAATAAAACTTAATGAAACATATATGCAATATATATATAAATATAAATGTAAAACTTTGTTTGAAAATATGAAGATTCAATAAATGAGTTTTAATGATATTTTACATTTGTGTTGTTTTTTATTTGATAAGTTCCACATTTACTTTTCTAAAAATGTATGTAATAAAAACTATAACGAATTATAATAAATTAGAGATTAGAACTGAAAAAATGTATGATCTGAAATATTGAGTATTTGTAATATATGATTTCATGTACATGTTTGTCATGAAAAATCAAATATACCCGCCAGTTAAGTATCTTAGAGCGCATGTGTAAAACGTGAGCATTTCTCTCATCACGCGACTAAAGAACGATGGGGAGAGAGCGCGACCGCTGACGGGTTAAACATCTGAGTTGAAAATAGTGTCTTTAGTGGCCTTTTTTAAAAAAAAAAAAAAGTGTCATTAGTGGCATTTTTTTCCAAATAGTAGCTAAATAGTGGCATCAGTTGAAAAAAGTGGCAAAAAGTGTCAATAGTGGCATGAGTATGAGGCCTGCTGAAAAGAATAATTGAAAAAAATTACAGAATATATATCAAATGAAAGGAAATAATTGAAAAATGGCAAAAATAATGATAAATTTTTAGAAATAATTGAAATTTGAGATAAATGATTGAAAATTTAGAATGCAAAAAAGAATTGCAAGTTTTGTAAATTAATCGAAAAATATTGAAAATATTTAATACGTGGAAAAAATAATTGAAATTGAATGATATAATTGAAAATTGAGGAAATCTATTGAAATATAATTTAATAAATTAAAAATTGGAAAAATAATTTAAATAATTGAAGATTGAAACTAGGTGTGAATTCTGTCCATTTCATGGACACTTCGCTTCCAAGGAAGCAAGATAATTTGCTTCCTCATAGAGGAAGCAATAAATTTATTTATAATATAAAAAATAATTTTCAATAAAAAAAAAATTAAAAATTATGAATTAATACGTGAGTTTTTAGTCAAATATAAAAGTTATATAGGTCACTCGATTTTTTTTTGAGACAAGGAATAATTCGTTTGGTTGTATTTTTATCATTAAAATTTTTTTTGTCAAATCGCGAGATTTTTCGATGAAAAAAAATGAAAAATCATGAATTATTACGGTTTTTAGTCAATTATATACTTTATATAGGTCAATCGATTCGTTTTGAGACAAGGAATATGATTTTGTAATTCGTTTGATTGAATTTTTATCATGAAAAAAAATTTCCAAAAACGAGATTTTTTGATGAAAAAAACTGAAAAATCATTAATTATTACGTGAGTTTTTGGTCAATTATATACTTTATATAGGTCAATCGATTCGTTTTGAAACAAGGAATATGATTTTTTCATTCATTTGTCTAAATTTTTAGCATGAAAAAATTTTTTGCCAAAAAACGATATTTTTCGATGAAAAAAGGTGCTCAAAAAAATTTGATTGGGTATTTTCAAAAATCCCTGTGTCCAAATTTAGATATTTGTGAGCTTCATATGTCATCCAAATTTTATTAAAATCCGTTGAAGCGTTCTCGAGATATCCTGGCGACAAAAAATTTACCACATACACACACACACACACACACACACACACATCCGGACATTTTCTCAGGAATGAAAATTTGAACTTTTCAGATGAAACTAAGTCGATTTACACTATTTTTGGAAAATCGAAAATCTTAACGATCACAACGCTTCTTCTATGAGGAAGCAAAAATAATAAAAATTTAAACAAGTTTGAAAATAATTGAAAATTTGTAGATACCTTGACTTTAAAATATTTTCGTGGAAAATAGGGTATTTTAGGATAAAATTTTCTAAATATGAGACTTTTAGGGCCCGATCGCAAAATAGGGGACATTTAGGGAAAATAAGGGACGCCTGTGAAGCTTATTGGTTTAAACAATACAATTATTTAATCAAATACAAATTTTGAACAAATTTAAATTTTCTAAGATTGACGGGGGCACAAGTGACCCAGCGTTACAGTTTAAGGGTTAATTTAAACCTTGTTATTAATATCTTTAAAATTCAATTGTTTGCATTTGAAAAATAAATACTTATAAGAATAATATTCTGGTGTTCCTATCGTAGAATAGGTGATGTTTAATGTGACGTCACATTTTCTTTAAGTCCCTCCCCCCCCTGCGTCACATATCATCACAGAATCGTTGACCCCCTCCCCCCACCCCTAACAGTGTGACGTACTTTGTGAACGACCCCTTTGGAAACTAATTTGTCTTAAAAATAATATTTATTAATAGTTGGAAACTTTCACCAGATGAAAGAAACCAGAAATCAGTTCGAATTATGGCTTTTTTAAAAAATAAAATTGCTAAAAAAGGCTATTACGTAAAAATTGGCGTGGATCGTACTTTAGCGGAAATATTTTAATTTAGGAAGTTTAATTAAATTTTAAAATTAGGCATTTATCGCTTTTATTTACTATCCACAAATTTTCAAAGTTCAATGTCCTAAGGATGTCTTAAAGACGTCTTTAGGACAAAGGACTTTAAAAATTTTGCAAAAAATTTAAATTTACCAGAAATCTTTTATATCGCTTTAGAAACTCATTTGTCTTAAAAATAATATATATTAATAGTTGGGAACTTTCTGCAGATGAAAGAAACCAGAAATCAGTTCGAATTATGGGTTTTTTAAAAAATAAAATTGCTAAAAAAGGCTATTACGTAAAAATTGGCGTGGATCGTACTTCAGCGGAAATATTTTAATTTAGGTAGTTTAATTTAATTTAAAAAATAAGGAATTTATTGCTTTTATTCACTATCCAAAAATTTGCAAAGTTCAATGTCCTAAGGATGTCTTAAAGACGTCTTAAGGACGTCTTTAGGACATAGGACTTTAAAAATTTAGCAAAAAATTTAAATTTACCAAAAATCTTTTATATCGCTTTAGAAACAAATTTGTCTTAAAAATAGTATATATTAATAGTTGGGAACTTTCTACAGCAATGAGAAACAAGAAATCAGATCGAATTTTAGGTTTTTTAAAAAATAAAATTTCTAAAAATGGCACTTACGTAAAAATTGGCGTGGATCGTACTTCAGCGGAAATATTTAAATTTAGGTAGTTTAATTTAATTTTAAAATTAGGCATTTATCGCTTTTATTCACATAAGACTTTAAAAATTTTGCAAAAAATTAAAATTTACCTGAAATTTTTTGTATCGCTTTATAAAGAATTTAGTTGGTAGAAATGTTCTTTTTTGTCGATTTTAAAGAATGTAGAGAATTAGTTTTTTTTGTCTTAACATTTTTTAAATAGACGTCGAACTGGATCCTGCTACTTGTTACCTTTTTTATGACGCAAAAATCTTTTATTGGTTGTGTAATAGGCGAAGAGACATGTTAATTCTGAGGGAATGTGACTGCTCTAGAAAACGAACATCTTTTAGCTGCATATCGCCTGGTTGAAGTATGCTGAGGGCGATGATAGGTAGCTTCTTACATTGGCGCAGCACACAGAAGTCACCTACTTCTTATTTCGCAAGCAATGAACACCTTCCAGCTCCAGATGTCTTTAATGGATATCTAGGGATGACGCTCTTTACTTTGTCTCAGCCCACAAAATTGTCCTACTCCTTTTTTTATAGAATATGAACACCTATCCTCTCCTGGTCATCTAGAGGCCTTCCACTCGTATAAACGTTAACGTTAACGATAGCTGACCTAGATAAACCTGGCCGAGTCTAAAGGTTTAAAGCACCTTCTGTTGTCACAGCTCTCAGAAACCATTCACTCTTCATCCTGAAGTCTGTAATCTGTAGTTCGCCTTCATGAAGCATGCCGATACCAAAAAAATAGCGAAAACTACTGAGCTACTCGTGACCTAAAACATATTAACATAAATGAGTTTTTTGAATGAAAACAGCATGAAAAGAATTACTGGGAAAGGAAAAATTTTAATTAAAATATTTTAACTGTAATTGCTACCGTCAACTAGGGTAACTTCGGACAAGCAGACTACAGGGATCACAGTGGTTTCTTCGTTTCATTTGAGGTGGAAAAGTGGATTTCGATTTTCAAAAAAGGAGATTTTCTTTAATAAAAAAGGGATTTTGGAAATTAATAAAAAAGGGTTATATTAATAATTCAAGTTTTCTTTTACAAATTTTTATTGTTTCTTTTTTCAAAACAGTTTTATTAATTAATTAAGTCTTTTTTTGTTCAATTTGTTTATGAAAATTTAAAAAAAAGAGCACTTTCGGAAATACAAAAATTTATCTTTTAATAGATTGTCTGTTCAACGACGAGAAGATGGTTGTTGCAATTAAATAATTTTTAAAATAATTTTTAACTTCAAATGGTTTTTTAAATTATTTATTTAATAATTAGATTTTAAACAGGAAACATAAAAATCTGTGATGTAAAATGTTCTGATATAATATTAAAGAAAACAAATTGAAAATCTTTCAGCGAAATATGATAAAATCAATTCAAATTATTTTTATTAATCTCTTTCATTGTATTTTTCTATTTTAGGTATGATTCAAAGCAATTAATTTTTGTTTGAAATAAGTAAATATATTTCATAAACAATTTTTTTTCCATCCAATAAAATAAATTTGATGTATTTCAGCAAGAATACATAATACTCGAATCATGTTTTAATTTTATCAAAAATATGGCAGCAAAGTTTTTATTACAAAAATATAATTAAATACATTAGATAATATAATAATTTTCATAACATTTATTTCTTTTTTTAGCAGAATGTGACAGAATTAGTTCAAATTGTTTTTATTAACCTTTTGTATTATTTTATTTTATGATGCAAAACTAGTAATATTTGTTTAAAACGTGTCAAAAATATTTAATAACAAATTTTTTTATTGAATAAATTAATTTGCTGTAATTAATTAAGAAAACATGGTAATAAGAATATTATACAACTTTTTAAAATAATTTTTTTTAATTCTATTTTTTTCATGTTTCCTGTTTAAAATCTAAATTAATTCAATAAATAATATAAAAAAACCATTTCAAGTTAAACATTATTTTTAAACATTTAAATTCAATAACTAATTTCTCATCATTGTACAGACACCCTAAAAAAGGATAATTTTTTGCACTTCCGAAAGTGGAAAAACAGAAAATTTTTTAAAAAAAAGGTCAAAGAGGAGAAAAATCTTGATTTAGGTGTTTTAGGTGATAAAATCTTGATTTTAGGTGTTTTAGGTGATTTTTCTAAAGAAAGGGGAAAAGAAGGGGAAAAAAAGGGGATTAGGTGAAAAAGGGGAGTAACTGTGATTCCTGAGGCTAGTTCCGGACCCTAAAAATTTAGCTATTACCAACTTCACACTCTTTTCACTTTTTCTAGGTCACGTAGTTAAAAAGTTTATAAAATCAAAAATGCAATTTAAACTTTTCGATACAAGATTTTTGCAATGAAATTGAAGTGTCCGAAGTTAGCCTGCTTGTCTAAAGTTACCCTAGTTGACGGTATTACGATATTAAACATTTTTGAATGCTAACACTCTTTTACGGAATAGAATAAGTTTTTACAAATAAAAACATTTCAATTATGTTCTGTTATATGAAATAGAGTGAAAATATTTGAAAATTCTTTTTTTTTAAACTATAAAAAAGATAGACAATCAGGTATTAAAAATAGAATTTTTGTTTTAAATAGAATTTAGAAAATTAAAATTTTGTAGTTTCAGCCTTTTTGCCGAAAATCTTGAGGAGTCTTGTGGGAACAAAGAGGAAAACACTTAATATTTTAATATTGAAATTGATATAAAGTTAAGAATACGATGCAAACTGTTTAAAACGAAATAATAAATGTGTTCATTGTGATAAAATAATCTAATTCCAAAAAATTGATATAAAGATTTCTGATATTAATGATCGCAGTTAAGTAAGATTTATTATTAAAATTTTACCTATTGTCCTTGAAGAGAAAGAGAACCAATGTGCATAATCGTTAGGCAATTATTTCAAACAGGAGCAGATCCTTTAAGTATTTCGACACATCCAATTCAGTGATTTGATATAGCCTTTTTACACTGATAGCTGCTGACAAACAAAGAGTAAAATTAGGTTTAAAAAAAACTTATTCTTCTACAATTTGTAAAAATAGTTTATTACTTTTTATGAAAAAATAATTTTACCCCATAACTCAAAGTATAGTTTATATTAAGACAAAACTAGTACATATTGATTACGGTTCGGTGTGAAATTAAGCTGAAAATTGTACAATGTAAAGCAAATTCTTCGTGAAAAGCATGGAGGCAAGTATAAACAAACTATTTTACTACTGATATATTTCAGAGAAAGACTTACCTCAGGCTGGCATGCTTGAAAGGGTCGAATCCTTAATTTATGCAATATACGGTCCCACGTACAAAAATTTTTAGCTGAATATTTCAACTGCCATGTTCTCAGGTCTTCCTTCCCGAAAGCAAATTTTATTCGCACTATTTTATGCAAATAATTATATTACTGCTCTAACATATTCACTATAATTTGAACTCGAGCTTTCCTCGCACTTACATAATTCTAAAAACTACGGATGGCAATTAATAAAAACACTATAAAGTTCAGATTTAAAATTTTGCTAACGAGAGCGTGCAAAAGCCACCATAGCGTCCATAGCGGGAAGCCGGAGATGGCGGGAAAGAGAAAAGGACGCCTTAAGGTACAGGCACACCTCGCGGACTATAGGAGTTGCCTATGGCAACCGTGAAAGAGTAAGAAAGACAGAAGATATTCTGACTCTCTCACTCTTACACGGTTGCCATAGGCAACTCCTATAGTCCGCGAGGTGAGCCCGTACCTTTATGGTACGCTCACACCTCTGAGGATGCCTGCTTGCCTGCCGGAGTTACCATGGTAATGTGTGAGAGTGAAGAGTTCTGACAATAAAAATTTGAATTGTCTTCATGATTTTCTGCTTTCGGTTTTGCGCTTTCTGCTCACATTGGACTTAACCCTCAACCAGGGATGTGCATGTATTATACATGATGTATTTTACATATGTATAATACGTATAATACATGTGTATTATACATGAAAAAATTGGAATTAATTATAATACGTATTTTAGGGTGCCGTCTCATGTTAGGGATTAATGGATCAGGGATTAGAATAGACCAATCAGAAAATGCTTTCCAATGTGACCAATAATCTGATTGGTCTATTCTAATCCCTAATCCATTAATCCCTAGCATGAGACGGTACCCTTACATCATGTAGAAAACCATGTATTATACGTCGAAAACCTCGAGTTACGCGTAACTTTACATCCCTGCCCTCAACCCTACACTCCCACAGCAGCCAAGAGGTGTGTGAGTACCTCTATTTATATGGGAGTTGATTCTGCGTTAAGCGTCAAAACGCGAAATAAAGGCAATGAGAGAGAAAAGGACGGCAACAATAACAAACATTGGCTGTCCTCACCCCCTTGTACATACAGTCTGGGACATTGATGCCTTCCCATTTTCCACTAGATTTTTTATGGAAACGCATGAAAAAATCTAGTGGAAAATGGGAAGGCATCAATGACCGCGACTGTACATGGAAGCTGATTCTGCGTCAAGCGTCAAAACGCATAATAAAGCCAATGAGAGAGAAAAGGGCGGAAACAATAACAAACATTGTCTGTCCTTGTCTCTCTCACAATCCTATGTTTATACGTTCCGCGTATTTACGCATAACCGCAGAATCAGATTCCATGTAGATAGGGGGTGAGAGAGACAAGGACAGAGATATGTCTTTTGACGCAAAAACGCAGAATCAGCTCCCATGACAGTCGCGTCCATATATGTCTTCCCTCGTCTACGCTTGTCTTATGCACGTGATCATTAGCCTAACGCACAATGAATCGTAATCAGCCTAAAGCACAACGAATCGTAATCGCCAATCTTTAATCATAAGAATGAGAGGAAGCAGGACAGAGATATATGTCTGTCCTACTTCCTCTCATTCTTACGATTAAGGATTAGCGATTACGATTCATTGTGCGTTAGGCAATCGCTAATCCTTAATCGTAAGAATGAGAGGAAGTAGGACAGATATATATCTCTGTCCTGCTTCCTCTCATTCTTACGATTAAGGATTAGCGATTACGATTCAATGTGCGTTAGGTCACATGCGTAAGACAAGCGTAGAAGAGGGAAAGCATCAATATCTGAGACCGTACAGTCAGGGACATTTTTTTCCACTAGATTTTTTATGGAAACACATAAAAAAATCTAGTGGAAAATGTTAAGGCATCAATGGCCCCGACTGTATGTACAGTCTGGGACATTGATGCCTTCCCATTTTCCACTAGATTTTTTCATGCGTTTCCATAAAAAATCTAGTGGAAAAAAGGGAAGGCATCAATGTCCCAGACTGTGAAGGCATCAATGTCCCAGACTGTACAGTCAGGGACATTGATGCCTTCCCTTTTTTCCACTAGATTTTTTATGGAAACACATGAAAAAATCTAGTGGAAAATGGAAAGGCATCATAAGAAGAACGCACAATGAATCGTAATCGCTAATCCTTAATCGTAAGAATGAGAGGAAGTAGGACAGACATATATCTCTGTCCTGCTTTCTCTCATTATTACGATTAAGGATTAGCGATTACGATTCGTTGTGCTTTAGGCTAATGTCCCAGACTGTACATACATAGATAGGGATAGGGGTTATAATTCTGCGTATATGCGTTCAGCGTATTTACGTACCTTAAAGTTACGGTCACAGCTCTAGGCTGCCTGCAGGTTACCATGGCAACGGACAAGAGCGCGGGCGCAGTCCTATGTGATGGGATAGTAGAATAGTGGAATAGATATCCGCTAATCAAAATTAGAGTTTAACCAATCAAAATTTAGTCTTTAGTGGTAGAGTGATGTTTTCCGATACAGACTAAATTTTGATTAGCTGAAATCTATTCCACTACACCAGGGGTGTCCACCCTGGCGGACTCGAAAACATCAAACACTATCAAACTTGATGGCGTTTGATGGCGTTTGATAGTGTTTGATATTTTGGTCAAGTTTGTATTGAAAAAGAGGTAAAATGGGGAAACTGTTCTCAGTATTAATGAATAGAGTCATAATTAATGTTTTTCAATTGTTATTTGTTAATACTTTTCTAAATTTTACAACTCTTAAAATCTAACCTGACATGCCAACATATTTACATCATTTTCAATAAAATTACGTTATTTTCCAAACAAATAACAATTGAAAAACATTAATTATGACTCTATTCATTAATACTGAGAACAGTTTCCCCTATTTACCTCTTTTTCAATACAAACTTGACCAAAATATCAAACACTATCAAACGCCATCAAACACCATCAAGTTTGATAGTGTTTGATGTTTTCGAGTCCGCCAGGGCAGAAACAGCAAGTGCGTAGTGACATTACGGTAGCAATAGTGACAGGAAATTTTTTTCGTCGATGTTCGAAAATCCGAGAAGGGTCTATTTATGTGACCCTTTTTTTTCGCGTTCAACTCGATACGGTTTAAAAGGTTTAAGCCCAAAGCACAACTGATACGGTTACGGGAGCAGGGCATGAGATAATAAAGGACAGAGACTGTTACTGTTCTTTTCTGTCTCATGCTCTGGTCCCGTAACCGTATTTCTATCTGCTTAGGCCTTCAGGCTCCTCGTTAGGACCGGAACTATAAAGTCTCTATTGTAGACCGAATTTGACCTAGAGAAAGTAGTGACCAGGGGGGCCAAGCCGTAATGCATTGACTGGATTTACAAAGTTGACTGTTTTACTCTATCGCAGCGCTAGTGTCGCTATGTACGTGAATGGCGGATTGATTGTGTGCGTCGACACACACAAGCATCTCTTATTCACATACATAGCGTCACTAGCGCTGCGATAGAGTAAAACAGTCAACTTTGTGTATCCAGTCAATGCATTACGGCTTGGCCCCCCTGGTAGTGACACTTTCACTAAAAGCGTAGAAATAGTGACGCTTGGACTTCACCGCACTACACTGTAAAAAATTCTTCGGGAAAATTACGTCAGTATGGTAATGTTAGTTTAGAAACTTTCTGTAATATTACTGTTTGACATTATACCGATAGCTAGAGGGACAACAAACAACATCATTGGTCATCTTGGTCATGTAGCTGCCAAACACAAGTTTTTGAGGTTAGCTTGAAATCGTTCTCGTCGTTTATTGGTTGAAGTGGTTTGTTGTCCCTCCAGAGATCCAGCTGATCAGTTCGACATCTTTGAAAGTATAATACCTAATCCTTTGGGTGTCAAGTATAACATATAATTTTCATAATTCATCAATTACCGGGTAAATAAAAAATTTTTGAAATTTTTTTCAACTTTCCCTGCATATTCTAGGAATATAAGATTCGGAAATTCCCTCAAAATTAGAAATACATTTTCAGGGAAAATTCGCGTCCAATATTCCCCATGGCGGACATTTTGATGCTTTCACGAAACTTCCCTGAATATTAGGTTAGAATATTTGGAAAATGTGGACCAATATTCAGGAGAAATTCAGGGAATTTCTGTTGCTGTGTGGGATTTAAGGTTAGAAAAGCGTAAATGTGAAAAATGCAATATTCATGTTTAACACATTTTAATATTATTTATTATGGTATTTCCAAAGTGTATTAGAATTTTTCTACGACAGTTTTTCGAGCATGTCTCATGAGCTTTTACCACTTCACAATACCCAGTTAAAAATTTCGTGTGTGTTCCCACGTGTGTTTCCGTATGGTATCCCTTAAAGGTTCCTACATGGGTTCCAATATAGGATCCTGTGTACCAGGGAACTTTGGCACGAACCCTCAAGGGAACACTGTACCTAGGATCCCATGTGCATGTGTTCTCTTACGGGATTCTTAATCTATTAAACAATTTAATGAATCTGCAAAAAGAATATTGTTAGAAAAATAATTAATTTGACAGTAACTGTTACACATTGTATTTACAAGAACAAAAAAACCTACTGCGCAGCCGTAAGTGCTATAGAAAACTACTGCGCAACATGTTAAGTTTTCAAAAATTGATTTGAAATCCTATGTACAGTCGGGGACATTGATGCCTTACCTCGTCTACGCTTGACTTACGCATATGATCACGTGCATAAGACAAGCGTAGACGAGGGAAGGCATATATGGCCGCGACTGTACAAGGGATTCTATGTGTTCCCTCGAGGGTTCGTGCCAAAGTTCTCTGGTACACAGGATCCTATATAGGAACCCATGTAGGAACCTTTAAGGGATCCCATACGGGAACCGATACAGGAACATACGCGGGAACACATACGAAATTTTTAACTGGGTATTTATTCAAAAATATATTTGAAAAAATCGATCTCTAGGAAAATTTCGTATCATCTGGAATACTGAACACAGACGTTAGGTATTATTATTATTTTCACTTTAATTTTGTAAAAAATCACTTCTCAAAGAACATGAAACTTTTGCTAGTTAAGGCCTAAGCAGATAGAAATACGGTTACGGGACCAGAGCATGAGACAGAAAAGGACAGAAACAGTGTCTGTCCTTTATTATCTCATGCCCTGCTCCCGTAACCGTATTCGTTGTGCTTTGGGCTATAGCTGATTCTGCGTTTTTGCGTCAAAACGCATTACCCCCTATCTACATGGAAGCTGATTTTGCGTCAAGCGTGAAAACGCGCAATAAAGCCAATGAGAGAGAAGAGGACGGCAACAATAACAAACATTGTCTGTCCTTGTCTCTCTCACAATTTTATGTTTATACGTTCCGCGTATTTACGCAAAACCGCATAATCAGCTTTCATGTAGATAGGGGGTTAAGGTACGCTCCCAGCTCGGCCTCAGGGCGCAATTACACGTCTGTGTCGAACGCTGCGTTCTTGCGTTTTATGTTGAGAGAGAGAAAGGCAGATATATAGTCACATCTTTATCACACTCCCCATTCAACGCAAAAACGCAGTTCAACGCAGGCCAGGGTTGTATAGTGACACGTCACTCGAGGTTTTTTACGTAATTTACAGGTATTTTACATCCCACTCCCAAAAAATACATTATGTATAATATCATTGAGGCAATTTACTAGGTATTATACCATAAATTAAATTACCTAAGGTATTTTACTAGCTCAACCCTGATATAGGAATGTAATTGCGCCCTCAGCCTGCCTGCGCGTGCAATAGACATGAGAGAGAAGACGGAAATATAGTTCAGTCTTCTTCTCTCTCATGTCGGTTGCACGCGCTTTCAGGCAGACGCCGAGCTGGGTGCGTACCACGAAGTAATAATGAGTCTTCACTGTTAGGGAGGAATGTCCCCAGTTTTGGGAACGCGATCATGGAAATTTAGAGGTTCGCAGCTGTCGCGTTCCTTGCGGGAAAATTGTGAAGTTTGGGATTTTCCGGATTTTCTTTATGTAGTCGTCTGCTACAGTTTATTATGAATTTGTTTTGAGGTTGGAACGTGAGAGTATTTACATCAATTTACACGTTTTATTTTACTTCAATTTCTGGAAATATTATTTAATAATAAGTTTATAGTGAAAGCAATTTTTTGAAAAGTCAATCTGTTTTGAAATATTTATTGAAACTATCCTAGATAAATGAATTGTTTGCGAAACAGTTAGTGAAAGAAAGAAAGTTTTTCGAAGATAAACATCAGGAAGTAAATACTTTTTTATATAAATTGTTTTAGAGGGATTACTTTTAATTAATATTGTGTATAGTTTATATGAAGATTTTTAAGAAAATTACTTAAGTTGGTGTTTCGTAAAAGGAAATTCACTTTTTTTTGGTTTTCAAAAAGTGGAAAATGATTGCACACTAACACACTAGCACACTTACTAACTTTCTAAACAGACACAGGAAAATATATGTTTCCAAGTTTTCCCGCAAGGAACGCGACCGCTGCGAACCTCTAACTTTCGATGATCGCGTTCCCAAAACTGGGGACAAGTTTTCCCAAGAACCCACATAGAGTGAAGACTCCTTATTATTACTTCGTGGTGCGTACCTTTGAAAAACATACACCTAGGTGCATAAATGCCTTACCCCGGACCTCTCTTTCTTTCTCACGTATTCTCATGGGCAGGGATAACCAGTTGGGGGTAAGGCATTAATGCACCTAGGTGTACATACCTTTGTTCTTGTCTCTCTTGCCTCCTATCTACATGGATGCAGAAATGCGTAAATACGCGGAACACACACGGGAAAAAATATTGTACACGAGAAGCACCAATCTATGAGCAGTATTTGTACTATAGGTTATGTGTAACATCTACTCCTTTTTTGGGCTTCTGCTGCCCATGCATGGATAGATTTTACCCATGCATGGGCAGCTGAAGCCCAAAAAAAGAATAGCATCTATCCATGCAGGGGCAGCTCAAGCCCAAAAAAAGAGTAGCTGTTACACATAAACTATAGTACAAATACTGCTCATATATTGGTGCTTCTCGTGTACAATATTTTTTCCCGTGCATAAATGCAGAATAAGGTATTATACCCTGTGACGTCAGAGACTGATGACGTTGATCGCTGGAGGGACAACAAACAACATCATTGGTCAAGTAGCAGTCAAACATATGTTTTTGAGGTTAGTTTGAAATCGTTCTAGTCATTTATTGGTTGAAGCTGTTTCTTGTTCCTCCAGAGATCCAGCTGATTCGTCCGACATCTTTGAAAGTATACCTTATTGTGACTCCTAGAGTTCCTATAAAGTGAGTTGGGACACGTGAGGTTCAACTTTGGATTGGCTCAGTATAACCGGAGACGGAAATGTATTAAAAGTTTTTTCATGGACTGAAAAGAGCGCGCTGATTTTAAAATGCTTTCTTAATAGATATTTTTAAATTTCTCCCGCCCTTTTCAACCAATCACAGAAATTGCTTCATCGCCACTTCCGTCTCTGGTTTGTCAACAGGATAGTGGAAAGGGGCACGTGTATTAACTCTCTTTATAGCCCAAAGCACAACAAATACGGTTACGGGAGCAGGGCATGAGATAATAAAGGACAGAGACTGTTTCTATCTCATGCTCTGGCCCCGTAACCGTATTTCTATCTGCTGAGGGTAAAATGTCATGTGAGCAGAAAGCGTAAAACCGAAAGCAGAAAATATGAGAGTAAGAGAGTCAGTGATATATGCCTGTCTCTCTCACTCTCATGATTTTCTGCTTTCGGTTTTGCGCTTTCTGCTCACATGGGATTTTACCCTTACCCCCTATCTACATGGAAGCTGATTCTGTGTCAAGCGTCAAAACGCGCAATAAAGCCAATGAGAGAGAAAAGGACTCCAACAATAACAAACATTATTGAAAAGATATTATCGATTTCACTGAGTCAAATAAATAAAAAAATAATAAATTTTAGTTTCTGATGAGGGCAGCATAGCTGTTGAAACGTTAAAAAAAAGTGAAGATTTTTTCGTTTTATTTGACTCAGTGAAATCGATAATATCTTTTCAATAATTATTAACTGAGTGATAAATTCATAATATTATGTAAATAAATTCATAATATTACAATAATAACAAACATTGTCTGTCCTTGTCTCTCTCACAATTCTATGTTTATACGTTCCGCGTATTTACGCATAACCGCAGAATCAGCTTCCGGGGTTAGGCCTTACACTGAAAAAATAGCAATGTAATCAGAACAAAATAGTTTTGTTAATGATTTTTTGTTGGCTTTGTCAAATTTCAGAGTTAGAATTACCAAAAAACAGTTTAAATTATAAAATAATTTTGTAGTATTTAATAAAAATTTTGTTTGAGTTTATTAAAATCTTTTGTTGGCATTACCAAATATGTGATGGCGCATGCGCATTCTATACGATCCTGTTTGACGCATGTTCTCGTCTGGTTTTCATAAAGACATCGATATAAATTGGAATTTTTTGTTTTTTAAAACAAAAAAAAAGAATATTATATAATGGGTGATAACTAAATCAAATGTCTACAAAGTTAACTTTTGAAATTAAAAAAATATAACTATAAAATATACTTTATAAAGATAATAAAAAGGGACTTATTTATGATTTTATGTTTAGTGACAAAATTGACAGAATGTAATTCTGAATGATACATAAGTCGATAATTAGTCATATAAGTGAATAAATATTATGGTTTTTTAAAAGAGTAAATTTATATTTCGATTCTTACGTGGCAGGTTAATAAACGTTTAAGCACAATATGTTGTTTTCAAGAATCTAAACCTAACCTATAAAACTATCTACTTTATATTCTGTTTTTTTTTTTGTGGAAAATACTTTATTTAACATAAGAAATAATTAAGGAATAATTCCATTTTTAATAGTATGAAACTACTTTCAATTATTGTTTTAAACATTAAAAATAAACACATGTTTTTTAATAAATTTCATGCCTAGAAATATTTACGTGTATTATTATAACTACACATTATTTCACAGTAAGATACAAAAAATATTAAATATTTTTTAATTAAAAACATTCATTTATTTAACAAATCAAAACAATATTGGAATTTCCATTTGCACAATCTGTGTTTAACTTTTTTTTCTTTATTATAATAGCCATCAAAATATTTGTTAAGCTCTAAAAAGTTTTGTTGGGACTACCAAATTTTTTTGTTGAAATTACCCTAAATAATTAACAAAAGAATTTTGTTGGCACAACAAAATAATTTTGTTGAGTGTATATCAACAAAAGAATTTGGTCGAGCCAACAAAATTTTTGTTCAGCCAAACAAACCTTTTTTTCAGTGTAGGGCGCAATTACATATCTACGTCGAATGCTGCGTTTTTGCGTTGAATAATGAGAGAGAGGAGGAGAGAAATATAGTCACATCTTTGTCAGTCTCAGCATTCAACGCAAAAACGCAGCGTTCGACGCAGACATGTAATTGCGCCCTTACGGTGCCGTCTCATGCTAGGGATTAATGGATTAGGGATTAGAATATACCAATCAGATAATTGGTCACATTGGAAAGCATTTTCTGATTAGTCTATTCTAATCCCTGATCCATTAATCCCTAGCACGAGACGGCACCCTTAGGGTGCGATCCCATGTGAGCAGAAAACGTAAACGGAAAGCAGAAAATCATGAGAGTGAGAGTGACAGACGTATATCATTGACTCTCTCACTCTCATGATTTTCTGCTTTCCGTTTACGTTTTCTGCTCACATGGGATCGCACCCTTAGGAACTTTAGTTACTACCTATCTACGAAGCTGATTATGCGGTTATGCGTAAATACGCGAAACGTATAGACGCAGAATTGTGAAGCTGGCTCTACATGCAAAGCTAACTTCGATCTGAAACGACATGTCGGACCCGACTTGCACGAGATAGAAAAGGACAGAGACTCTCTCTGTCTTTTTCTATCTCATGCAAGACGTGCGTACGGACCAGCGTTAGGTTCACATTTAGAGCCAGCTTGAGAGAGACAAGGACAGAGGTATGTTTTAGTATTAGGTTTATTCTAATCCCTAATCCATTAATCCCTAGCATGAGACGGTACCCTTAGACGCTTTTTGACGTATGTACATACATATAACCGCAATCCCATCTCTGTACTTACGTCAAGTGATGCATCATTGCACAACCCTGTTAATTTCCAAAGAAGCAAACCAAAGAAAAAAAAAACTGCGTATGTTCTATTAATTATACAAGGTCAGCCATTTTAATTTTGAAGAAGAAGAAGAAGCCATTTTAATTTATGTGTAACAAGAATAAAATTTTCGAAAGAGAGATAAAAAAAAATTTTCTTGGAGAATATCCACGAATATGAGCAAGGTAATATTTTTTGCAAATGTTCTTATTTATAAGAAGAAAGCGTAAAAATATGTAAAGTATCCTTAATTTTTTTAAATATTTGTTTTCTTTTTCGTCCATTCATACGATGTTTAATTAAAAAGTCATTTAGCATTGAAATTCCTCTAAAAGGAGAAAGTTTATTTTAGTTTTAATTTTTGGAAGAGAATACTTGCCTCCAATTTGGTGGTAAATTTACCATTAAATTATAATATCACCAACATCACCAAATTTATTTCTACGAATTAAATATTTTCTTTTTAAGTTGATTTCTAGAAACATTTTCCAACTGCATATTCAAAATTTATTTAATAAATTACATAATTGTTTATAATGCCACTTAATAGTTCTTCATTAAATATGCATTATTATCAACATTTTTTAATTCGTTTTAGGAAAACAGAAAATTGAAAGAAGTTGACTTGATATGAAGACACATTATAAAAAAATATTTTTTAAATTTAATTTCTAGCATAAAAAATCCTGGGGAATAAAAAGCATTAAGAAGTTTAGTTTAAATCTTTAATTTAATTGTAAATAAATAATTTTAATGTAAATTTGAAAATAATAAATAAATTATGTGTAAAATATTATTACTTATAAAATAATACTATTTTTATTAGTAAATTATACAATAATTTTAATAACTCATATTACAATCAAAATAAAGATTTAAATTGTACTTCTTAACGTTTTTACTCCCTAGGATTATTTTCTGCTTGAAATTAAATTTAAAACGCATTTAAAAATGTAGGTAATAATAAATATTTAACGAAAAACTATAGTCTTATTGTAAATAATTATGTAATTTATTAAATAAATTTTGAATATGCAGTTGCTCTTAAATCTTGATATATTTTTTATATCAAGATATATAAAATATCTTGATATAAGAGTTGCCACAGTTCTGGAAAACCTGGGAAACCTGGAATTGTCATGGAATTTTTTTTTAGTCATGGAAAACCTGGAAACCTTTTTACCTTTTTTACCTATTTAACATTCTTGTTTTTCACCTTTTCAGGGATCACAGGTTGTCCCCTATTCACCTTTTTTCCCCTATTTTAAAATTTTGCACCTATTTTCTCTATTTTAAAGAATTGTCCACTATTTCCCCTTTCTCTAATTTTCAGTATTAAAGTTTATAGCTATAGCCAAAATTATTAGCAGTTCAATTGAAAAAAAAAAAAAAATTTATAAAACCCCAGTCCAATTGATTTATATTAACGTGCATCAGCAATCGATAGAAAATCCCCATTCAAAATTCATGGGAAAAAATAAACTTTTAAAAAAAATTCCCAACTTTTTAAATTTATAAGCTAAAAATATTTTAGGTCATAAATTTCTTTATTTTTAGCCATATTTTAAGATATGATGTTTAAAGAAATTAAATTTTCAAAATGTCGGATGTTATAAAAAATATTTAGAAATAATACATTGCAATATGTGCAATCTTTTATCACATAAATATTCAAGGAAATTCAACAAATCTTATTTGGAGATTTTTGAGGTCGCAAATAAAGATTCCGATGTCAAAAATTAATTTTCCAAAATTTTGGATAGGGCCGAGGATTTTCGGGGTCTCCCAAATGACAAATCTCATGTAGAAAATTCAGTTTTCAAAAAATTTACATTACATCATCAGGAATATTTAAATTTATTACACACGTTTCCATTTGTTTTTGTCATTTTTAAAATATTTTCTTAAAATTTCTATTATATTCTAAAATCTATAAATTATTGCTAAGAATATTAAAATTTTCTGCACAAGTTTCAATTTTACTTTTGTTATTTTTTAATTATTTGCTTAAAAATTTCAATTACTTTTGACATATTTCTTAGTATTTTTGTCATTTTCAAATTATTTTCTTCATATTTCTATTATTTTTGTCATTTTAGAATTATTTTCAACAATTTTAAAATATTACATTCAATTTTTTTTTGTCATGAATTTTTAAATTTGACACCAGTTTTAATTTATTTTCTTCAAATTTAAAAAATTTTCTTTATTCTTTTTATTATTGTCACGAATTTATTAATTTTTTACAACTTTTTCAATTATTTTCTACACATTTCAATTATTTTCTAGAAACTTTAATTACTTTCTTCATATTTCAATTTTTTTGCCATTTTTTAATTAATCTATTTAGTTTCAATTATTTTCTTTAAACTTTAAATTATTGCCATAAATCTTTAAATTTATTACACAAATTTTATTTATTTATTTAGTTTTATTTAATACATAAATAAATTTTCAGTTATTTTTGTAATATTTCATGTATTTTCTTAAAATTTTAATTATGTTATCATTATTTTATTGTCAGAAATATTTTAATTGTCTACACAAATTTTTGACATTTTAAAATTATTTTTAACAAATTTCAATTATTTTATTCAATTTTCTTTATTGTCAAGAAATTAAAAAAAATTTACAATAGTTTTAAATTAATTTCTTAAACTTTCAATTATTTTCCTCAAACTTCCAATATTTTTTCAATTGTTCAATTATTGTCTAAAAATTTTAAATTTTTAAACCAGATTTTAATTATTTATCTCATTATTCAATTAGTTTCTTAATATTTCAATTGTTTCCTTAATTTTTCAAGTATTGTCTTCAAATTTATAATTTTTTACACTTTTTTCAATTATTTTCGACAAATTTCAATTCCTTTCCACATATTTAATTCTTTTGACATTTTTAAATTATTCTCTTTAAATTTCAATTGTTTTCTTCAAATGTCAAATGTAACTTTTAATTATTTTCCTCAAACTTCTAATATTTTTTCAAACTACAATTATTTTTGTCATTATTCAAATATTTTTGACATTTTAGAATTATTTTCTTTAATTTTTTATTATTGTTGTCTATAAATTTTTAATTTTTACACCAGCTTTCAATTATTTATGACATTATTCAATTAGTTTCTTCACGTTTCAATTATGTCCTTAATTTTTCAATTAATGTATTAGGTATATTTTTTATTTCTTACTTCATTTTTTGAATTATATTTCTCATTAGTTTTTTTTCCAAATTTCATTTTTTTTGTAATCTTTTAACAATTTTCTACATATTTTCTACATATGTAATTTTTTTATCATTTTTAAAATTATTTTCTTTTATGTTTGAATCATTATTTTCCGTCAAATTTGACTTATTTTTGTCATTCTTCAATTATTTTCTTGTAATTACAAGTATTCTTTAAACTTCCAATTAGATTTCTCATTTAACAAATTTTTTTTTCAAATTTGATATTGGGGACCCTTATTAATTATTTGCTTGCTGGCGGGCCCCAAATTAATATCAGTAATATATATTTCTTTTCAATCGACAAGTCCGCTGGCAGCCCTATATGATTCTATATATAGAAATATATATATATATATATATATATTTCCATATTTAAAATTTGTAAATAAAAAAGTCGTAAAAAATTTTCAAGTACATAAGTTAAAGCAAATATATATATATATATTTCCATATTTAAAATTTGTAAATAAAAAAGTCGTAAAAAATTTTCAAGTACATAAGTTAAAGCAAATTTTCTGTACCCTTTTTGTCCCCTATTTTTGAAAAAATTCGCACCTATTCACCTTTTTTAATATCAATAGGTCCTGTGATCCCTGCCTTTTTTAAAAATAATTTAATTGATAAGAGCTTAAAATTTTTCCACATTTCGTATCGATTCAATATTTAATTAGTCAAAATTACAATAAATCTCAATTTAAATTAGTCGAAATATTTGTTGATTAATAATTTAATTGATTTAAATTTAAATTCATTCTAATTCTAATTCTAATTGTAATTACAAACTTAAAAAAATATAAATGATAAATTTCCATTGATATAAAATTTAATTAATCTGAATTTAAAGGATCAAAATGGTATTTAATTTTCAATCTATCCAAATTTTAATAGGTCCGTACTTAAAAAATTCGTTGTTCTATCAAAATTTGCAGCTATTCAAATTTTACTTAAATCAGAATGTTAAAATTTAAATATATATTATAAAATTATTAAATATTACAGGCATCACAGACAGTCACCTTTTCACCTTTGTTCACCTTTTTTTAATTTTATCACCTTTTTCACCTTATTTGATGATGTGTCACCTTTTTTATGTCATCTTTTTTTATGACTTGTCACCTTTTTACACCTTTTTTGGGATTAAAAATATATAATTTTTTGTAAATATTTCCAAGTATGTTCATAAAATTCAGATTTAATGTTTGAATTTAGTTTTATTGATGATTGATACAACAATAAAAAATCCAATTTACTAATAGAAAAAGCCATAAAAAAGAATAGAGTCAAACAAATAGTAACTAATCTTTTCTATGTTCCTGCTATTCTGCTGTAAACAGAATTAACATTACCATAACATACCATTTTCGTCATTTTGTAATTTTTCTTTCAAATCTCAATTATTTATTCAATGTTCAATAATTCTCGTCTGTATTTAATTGCAAATTATTTTTTTGAACTTTCAATATAATTTTTTAATTATCTTCTTCAATTTTCAATTGATTTCATAAATTTTCATTTATTTCCTAAAATTTTTAATATAATTATCCTTTAATTTTTTTAAAATTATTTTGTTCTGTTGTCGATTATTCTCGACAGCTTTCGAATTTCTTTTACTTTCTTTTTTCATTTTTCAAGTATTTTTCTTAATATTTCATTAATTTCGTAATTTTTCTTTCAATTATTAATTATTTTCCACAACTTATAATTATTTCCAACAATTCTTTCAATGATTCTCTTAAAATGTTATAATTATTCTTTCTTTTCAATTTTTTTGTTTTGCTGCCTATTAATCTAGCCATTTTTCGAATTTTTTTTCCAATTGCCTATTATTTTCGTCATACTTCAGATATTTTCTTCAATTTTTCAATTATTCTCGTCATTTTTCAATTATTTCTTTCAACTATTAATTTTTTCTCAATTTTTAATTATTTTCTACAAATTTCTCAATTTACAATTATTCTTGAAGTTTATAATTATTCTTTAATATTTTGTTCTGTTGACAATTATTCTCGATAGTTTTCTAATTTTTTTTCAATTGTCAATTACTTTCTTAAAATGTTAATTTCATTCCTTAATCTTCAATTTATTTATTCAATTCTTAATTATTTTCTTTTCTCAATTATTATTTTTAACTTGAAATCCCAGTCTTCAATTTTCAATTATTTTATTCAATATTCAGTAATTCTTACCTTTCTTCAATTATCAATTATTTTTTATAATTTGAATTTAATTCTTAATTATTTTTATTATTTTCTTCAAATTTTAATTTTTTAGTTTTCAATTATTTTCTTCTATATTCTACAATTCTCAGCTTTTTTAATTACCTCTTTTCAATTTTTAATTATATTCTTTCAATTTCAATTCCTTTTTTCAATTTTCAATTGTTTTCGATTTTCAATTCAGTTGTTCATTTTGTAATTATTTCCAAAAATTATTCCTATAATTTCCTTATATTTATATTTTCTTAATTTAATATTTCTTGCATATTTTTTTCAATTATTTCTTTTAGTTGTCTATTAATCTAATCATTTTTCGAATTTTGTTTTTAATTGTCAATTTTTTTGGTCAGTTTTCAGATATTTTCTTCAATTTTTCAATTCTCAGCATTTTTCTAATATTTCTTACAATTATTATTCTTAAATTTTTTCAATTTTTTTGTTCGGCTGTGTATTAGTCTAGCCATTTTTTCAATTTTTTTTTTCAATTGTTCATTATAGCAACCCTGTTTTTAAACACATTCCTGTTTGTGGTTTATTATATTTTTTGTCACCTTTCTGTCATCTTTTCCAGGGAAAAAATTCACCTTTTCATCTTTTTTGAAGATAAAAGGTACTGTGATGCCTGATATTAATTCAATTAATTTGGATATCGATTGATATCGATTCACACTTTAATAATTTCAACCAATTCAAAATTTTATTTATCAAAGTTAATTTCAATTTTAATCGATTCAAAATTAAATTAATTTAAATTTTAATTAAACCAAACTTCCATGAATCAAGTTCTCAATCTGTATTGGAATTCTAATATATTTGAAAGTCAAATGTCCGGAATTTGTATTGACTAAAATTTAACTCGCATCAAATATCAATCAAACCCAATTAAAATCGGTTCAAGCATCGGACACTCCAAGTTTTAATATAGTTCCTTCAATTTATCAAAAATATAATCTTCTCACATTCCATTTAATCTCAACTTTAATTGATCCAAATTTTAATTTATCAAAATTTAAATCTTCAAACTTCAGTCAACTCAAATTTACATTTACTAAAAATTCAGTTAAACCAACCTTCAAGTAATCTAAATATTGGAATTGGTTTAAAAATTCGATTCGTATTTTAATTAATTTATAGTTGAGTTGTTTAAAATTTATTTCTATTTTACTTTTAATGAATAAAAATATAATTCGATATACATTCCAAACAATCCAAACTTCAATTTATCAAAATTTTAATCAATAGAAACCTCCAATAATATAAATGATAAATTTCCAGTAATTCAAAAGTTATATGAATTTCAAATATCCAAACTTTAACAAATTCAATTTTTAATCTATCCAAATTTTAATGGAATAAATTTAAATTGATTCAAGTTTAAAAAATGCATTTATCTAGCTAACTTTTCAACTATTCGAACTTCAATTAAATACAAATTTAAATCCATTCAATTAACAATCGATCCAAATCTCCATTTATTTATAAAAGTGATAATTGTTTTTAATTTATACTAATACTATTAATATTGTAATTAAGGAGCAATGAAACAGACAGTCTGAAAAAAAGTTAGTCCAAATGCATTATTTTGATTTTTGAACTAGAAAACTCATATTATCATATAATATTTTTCAGTGGAAGTGTGAACAATTACATTTTTTACACAATGAATTAAAAGTTGCAATTTGGTGAAAATTAAAAAAAATTCTATGTACTAGAAATTTAGAATGATCTAACGTTAAATTATCCTAAATTTCTAGTATATAGAATTTTTTTTAATATTCATCAAAATTGCAATTTTTAATTACTTATTATGTAAAAAATATAATTGTTCACACTTCCACTGAAAAATATTATATGATAATATGAGTTTTCTAGTTCAAAAATCAAAATAATGCATTTGGACTAACTTTTTTTTAGAATGTATGTTTCATTGCTCCTTAATGGGGTAGGTCCATGTAGAAAAAAAATCTTTAATATTTTAGAACAAGTTTATTTCATTAAAGTCGATGCAAAATTAACCTATAACATTTGTAGACGAATCGCACAATCTGAAAAGTGTCTTACTACCTGAAGCCTAATCGAGGGCTTAATCTTGGTACATTGAGACAATTAGGGTTTGAGTAAAGTAAAGGCGACCTTTGTAGTTCCATCAGTTTATAGAAAAAATATAGAAACGGAATATTCTATTTTGATTTTTCCAATATCCCTCTCTTGGTGTAAACAGCCTCATTGAAATATTATTGAAAACAGTTATTACAAATAAACTTAAAAATCGGTGCCGCATAGTTTTCAGGCTGTCCGCAAATTTCCATTTTCAAAAATCCCTGACTTTTTCATGGTTTTTTCGTGACTAATTTTTATAATCTCTTTTACTTCGTATAAAGAGAGTTGAGACGCAGTTGTTTTCTGCGTATCGCGATTAAACCGGAACCAGAAGTTTCAGTTAAAAGGCGCGAAATATTTATATTGAAAATTTTGAATTGACGATATCGTCTAAGATTTGAGGTTATGTTGCAACATTACAAAATCACTTCTGGTTACGGTTTAATTGCAACCAATCACGAACCATCACACTTGTGTCTCAACTCTCTTTATAGAATCTCTAAACGGGTGCAAGAAATTTTTTTGAGTGCAACATAACTGAATAGATAAATTATTTATTTTTTATAATTCTGAATTTTAATAAATCATGGGAGTGGAAAAAAGCGGTTTTGTACACAAAATAGCCCCACTTGACGGTAGCCAATTTTAAAAGTCTTATTTTAACAAATTGTTTGACATAACGAACAAATCTTTCCAACTGTGCAAAAGATACGATGAAAAAAAAAACATTTTATTAAAATTTCGCGTTTTCGAAACTGCATACTACAAATTACAAAAATACATAAATTCTTTCAAACTTTATTTAAGATGTTTTGCTGAATAAATACAAGGAAAGCACTCAACAAGAAATAGAGGAAGTCATCATGAACTGGCTGCGACGAGCTAACACCAGAATTGCAGACGAACTTACCCGAAGGAAGAAGTCAGTGTTACCATCAAGAATTGACAGGAGGGCTAAATGAAGTCAATTAATACTTAATCGACTTTAAAATTAATACTTTAAACTTAATTTACTTTAACTTTTTGTGATGGCCGGTCTTGGCCTGGTGGTGGGGTTGTAAACATTTTTAATAATAAATTAGAACAATTTTAATATTAATGACACAAACTTTAAATTCAATCTATCAGCAATTTATTATGTCAACTTTTTGTGACCAAAGTTACAGGTAAAACCAAATCTAATTGACTCTAATTAACATTCACTCATTTTACAAACTTTATCAACGACTTACATACATCGAACCACGATAAAGAATCTTTGCTGGGGATTTACAAAGGTGCTATCGAATTCGGTGACCTCAGCCAGTTGATGCTTTCCTTATTCTCCAAGCTGCAATTGTGTAGGAGTTTGATTCGGTCCTCTCAGGAACATGTGATTCCAGGCGTCCCTGGAATCTATCGGCACTCGGTAAAATGGTACTTTCCACCACAATGGGATTTGTCACTCGGGAATTCACGCCAATTGGACTTTCACAAAAAATACAACACTCAAATAAGAGAAAAGTCAATCCATGGATTTCACTGAGCACGGTGGGTTTTAAACTCATTTAACCCAAAGGTTCTGGCATCTGAAATTTTCTTCTTGATTTCAATTCTGGAGTGTAAACACATGATTTATAACAAAAATTAAAATAATCGCCTGAGCCGTTTTTGAGAACATCGATTTTTATTTAAAAAAAAACGAAAATTGAAATTTGCTTACAAAATTTCCATTTTAGAAAAAAACTTTTCCTATAAAAGTTACAGATATTAAAAAGAGGAATATTTTTTATTGAAACCTTTTTCTCATATAATCAATAGTTTACGAGATAATTGAAAAAATGACATTTTACACATATTTTTTAATCAAATTAGCCCAAAATTGCGGGTACCTTCAATTTTCTTGTTGATTTTCAATGTATCATGTAAACATATGAATTTCCAACAAAATGGAAATATTTTCTCAAGCCTTTTTTGAGAATTGTCGATTTAGAAGTTTATTTTAACAAAAAACAATTGTTTAGGTAAAGCAAATTACATAGGAATACTTGAAATGATAAAAAAGATAATTAATTTTATTTGCATACCAAAATGTTTAACATCTTTTTAACATTTTACAACATTGATTTGATGTTATCAAACTATAATAATAAATTTAATTAAACTTTTACGATAAATTAAATATTTAAACTATTGTAAACTATTGTATGTAAACTATTATATATTTCCATTTTGTTGGCAAATCATATGTTTACATAATACGATGAAAATCAACAAAAAAATTGAAGGTACCCGCAATTTTGAGCTACTTTGATTAAAAGATATGTGCAAAATGTCATTTTTTCAATTATCTCGGAAACTATTGATTATATAAGAAAAAGGTTTCAATAAAAAATATTCTTTTTTTTAATATCTGTTACTTTTATACGAAGAGATTTTACCTAAAATGGAAATTTTGAAAGCAAATGTAAATTTTCGTTATTTTTTTAAATAAAACTCGATGTTCTCAAAAACGGCTCCGGCGATTATTTTAATTTTTGTTGTAAAATCATGTGTTCACACTCCAGAATCGAAATCAAGAAGAAAATCCCAGATGCCAGGACCTTTGGGTTAAATAAGTTTAAAACCCACCGTGTGAGACAACACCAGCATTGACTCGCTGGGCCGCTCACGTTCAGAGACAGAACGAATCTGATTCATTTCCCTCAAGGGAACACCTTTTCCCTTTCTTCTATTACTTGTCATATTCCCGATGACTCCCGAATTGACACATTACATTTTATAAATTACTTTAAAATTACTTTAAAACTTTAATCGACTTTAAGGTATTTCTCTCGTGGATGACAAGGGCAAATCCGTACTATTCTGAAAACACGTTTTACGTAATAAATATGCAATATTTATTTCTTATGCATATTATTTAGTGTTCTTTAGTGTTTTCTCTAAACAATAAGCTCACTTTTGATTATTATTGTCTGATTTAAGGGGTAAATATAGTAGCATTTAACTTTCCTTATTTTTTCCAAAACTCTTTTTCTAGGCGATTTTTTAAAAATGTTTCAATTTTAATTACTAATGGCTTATTTTATTAAAAAAAAGGTTCTCTACAAATTCACCGTTCAACATTTTTAGAAGAGTTTATACTTTTTGAAATATAAATAATTCTTTATAAAAAAAGAACTTTTTTTACATATATTTTTGTAAACAAATGTGTACGTCCATATGAAAAGGGCTCACTTTGGCACAATTGGACTTATCTATATAACCATATTCTTTATTAAATTTCGAACATTTCGAGAGGTCTTGGACCCCTTTAGATGGAAAATTCACAAAGTTATAAGCATTCAAAGTTAAAAGTATCAAAATCCTAGTTTTGAGAAAAACGAGTTTAAAGTTCAAGATTTCCATTAGCGCCCATGCATTTTTAAAATTAAAAATAAGATTTCTTTGTGTTTTTAATTACTATAAAGTTATTGTAAATGCATGATTCGACGAAAGACATTACGTAGTTTGTTTTTCAGCAATAAAAAAAATTTCGAAAATCTGAATCTTCTTTAGAAAAATGCGAATATCTCGATAAATAAAATCGACAACCTGGGCCCTTTTCATATGGACGTACACAAATATTTATATTTAAAAAAGTTTAAACTTTTCTGAAAATGTTAAACGGTGAATTTGTAGAGAACCTTTTTCTTAATAAAATGAGCCATTAGTAATTAAAACTGAAACATTTTTAAAAAATCGCCTAGAAAAAGAGTTTTTGAAAAAATAAGGAAAGTTAAATGTTATTATATTTACCCCTTAAATCAGCCAATAATAATCAAAAGTGAGCTTATTGTTTAGAGAAAACACTAAAGAACACCTAAATAATATGCATAAGAAATAAATATTGCATATTGATTAAAACTTGTTTTTATAATAGTACAGATTTGCCCCTGTCATCTACGAGAGAAATACCTTAATCGACTTTCCGACTTTTCTAATAACAATTAATTTTAGTTAGTGTTAAATTTACTTTTGTGCGATTAATGAATATAAATATATTCATAAATATTTTTTACTAATAAAAGTAAAAATTGTAAACGAAAAAATGAAATACATATCATTATATATTGTACAGATTACAATTTTTTTAAATATGAAACATTTTGATTTTGAAAAACTTTACAAAAATTAAGAAAAAAGAAATAAAAAACCGCTGCCAAGTTGCACCTCAAATATTTATTTTGTGTGAGTAATTTTTGGTATTAATTTTTTAAAAACATTGTTTCCGCATAGAGATTACTACAAACATCAATAAGTTTTAAGTAATAGCTCACAAAAAAAAATACTAAATAGGCCAATTGATGCATTTTTGAATTATGTACAAAATATGAAACGAATAAAATACTCACACTTAAACTTTTTTGAAAAAAAATATACAATTTACCAAAAAAAAAATGATTTTTTTTTAAAATTTTAAATGCAAAAATATAGTTAGAATTGATTGATCGGGTTCAAAAGTATATCATAATTTGTCCCCCTAAGGGATCTATAATTTCGTAAAAAAGATAGTTCTATGTATTATAGTTTTTGCAATGTATATTAGTCCAAACATAATATGGCAGCGAATACTCTACTGCCACAGTAAACTTCTTCTATACGTCTAGTTAAGAGTGAAATAACATAGATGCGTCAAAAGTTGCATTCAACGGATTTATGTGATTTCACTCTAAGGACTTGACATAAATTTTAAGGTATTTGTCCCGCCGATGCTACAAGGTGAAATCCGATAAAAAAAGGACAATAAATAAACTTGTATATCAATTTATTTGCTTTCTTGTGATCTCTTCTAATGAAACCTACGCACTTTACATGATTTTGATTCATATACTTAAAGTTCTCGTGATGTGCAGATGCGACGTTTACGAGATATTTCAATGAAACTATAAAAATTAAAAAAATTGCATTTTTAACTTAATGTATTTTCTATTAAGTGAAGTCAATAAAATTAATTTTTTTTAAAGCTTTTGTTTTATTTAAATGAGTAACTTAGTAGTTTCATTTGAAAATCTGACGATTCGTTTTCATATAAATGAAGATAAGAGACATTTAGTACATGCATTCAATGTTAGCGGAAGTAAAAGGTATGAACTTTGAAAAAATATTTTGAAGCTCAAAAGTGGTCAAAATTGATAGGATAGGTCTCATTTCATAGATAAGTACTTCAGGAATACTGAAGCAAAGTTTAAAAAAAATCTGACGAAAATCATTTAACGCAGGCTAAGACCTGCAGTGAAAATTTACTAGAAGAATATCAAACAACAAGAGAGTAAATATTTTTTAACGCTAACTTATATGCATCTTTACAAAATCGTATTTTTGTGTTGTGCAAAGTTTTCTTCAGATTAATTATCGTCCAAAGGAATGCGAAAAAATTTGAACACAAATGGTCTAAATTCTATTCCAACAATTACCATTGTCATTATGGACCCCTTAAATAGCTAGTCAGTTGAAAAAATTAGTTAAAAATTCTTCAGCATCGGACACATGTTACTTGAATGGGAAATCAGTCAAAGAATTCGTAAGTATGCCGTAAAAAATTTTTTTTCATTATAAATAAAATTCTAGTTTCTGAAGAGGACAGCTGTGCTGTTGAAACGTAAAGAAAAATTTGGTTTTTTTCTTTTTACCATCCTTGACTCGGAGTGAATGATATCTTCACCTTGATTATTAAATTAAAATAGTCAGTTGACAACCCAGAAGTGCTCGGACATCTCGGTTCTTTCTTGATTTCGTTTCTGAAATGCCTCCTGAAGATTTTAAGCATAAAATGAAAAAATCGGTTGGGCCCTTTTTTAAAAAACAGATTTTTTGAATTTTTTAAAGAGGTTAATCAACATTTTTTTAATAAACTAAGTGCAAATAATCGCTACATCTACGTGAGTTATTTATAAATGGTATCAGAAAATAGGTCCTAGGTGCTGAGTATCTTTGAGTAATTTTACACCATAAAAACTAATGAAAAACTGTGGATAATCGGTATGAAATTGAGTTTTTTTCAATATTATTCTCTCCCAGTACATACAAACCTCAAGTAACCTATAGAAGAATTAAAGAGTATCAAATATTAAAGAAAATAAAAAAAAAAGAGTTTTTTATCTTTAAAACTTTCGGATCTATGACCCTCTAAAGTCAAATTTCAGCAAAAAATCTGTTTGAAAAAAATGTTAATTTTAGTTTTTAAAAAATAAAAAGTTTTTTACGCATATAACGCATATATCAGGCCTGCACAAGTGAGCAGATCCGGAGCACACGTAAGGGGACGTGGTCTCCTACCATGCGGACGGATAGGCATGTGCGGAGGTAAGAGAGGCGGAACGAACGCATGGTGGGAGACCGCTTCCTCTTACGCGTGCTCCGGAGCTGCTCGCTTGTGCAGACCTGGCATATATACTACTAATAGTAAATTAAAATAGACTACATTCTGAGTAAATCTGTGGTTAAACCATTATTTTTTCTTTAATAGGATCGAAGTTATAATTTTTTTAAAATGACCCTTTTCATAAACTTCTTTTTTAAATCAATTTTTTTGTAATTTTTTCGTTTTGCTAGGTGCTAATTATAAAAATGCTCCTATCATAATGTTTTATTGTATATTGTAAAGAAAAGAAAAGTGTCATTTTAGAAAAATCGTAACTCCGATCCTATTAAAAATATAATACTGTTTTAAGCATAGACTTACTCAGAATTTAGTCTATTTTAATTTAGTTCTTGTAGTACATATGCATTAGACGCATAGAAAACTTTTTATTTTTCAAAAATTAAATTTTTTTTCAAGAGATTTTTTGCTGAAATCTGAACTTAGAAGGTCAAGATCCAAAAGTTTTAAAGATAAAACACTTTATTTTTATTTTCTTCAAAATTTGATACTTCTTAATACTTCTATAGGTTATGTGAGGTTTATATGTAATGGGAAAGAGTAATATTGAAAAGACTCAATTTTAAACCGATTTTCCACAGTTTTTCATTAATTTTTTTGGTGTAAAATTACTCAAAGATACTCAGCACCTAGGACCTATTTTTTGATACCATTTATAATTACTCACGTGGATGTAGCGATTATTTGCACTTTGTTTAGTAAAAAAATGTTGATTAACCTCTTTAAAAAATTCAAAAAATCAGTTTTTTCAAAAAGGGCCTAACCGATTTTTTTTCATTTTATGCTTAAAATCATCAGGAGGCAACCCAAAAACAATATCAAGATAGAACCTAGATGTGCAAGCACTTCTGGGTTCTGTCTGCCGTGACAGTTTTTAAAGAAAAAAACCCGCCCAAAAAGAAACTTGATATTTTTTCACAAATTTTTAGCAAAATTCCCTTTTAAACCATTACCATTCTACTTGTATCTCCATGAATTTTCTGTCAATTTTAAAAAATATGATAATAATTCTTCGTCTTTGTTAGAACTGAAATTAAAAGAAAGTCAGTTGAGGGATTTCCATGTGTGAGATAGGTATTTTCCGATTGTTATCTTATATGTGCATTAAAGAAATACCGTTTAATTGTTTTATACAAAATTTATCAAGATAAAAAGCAATCTAATCAGTAAAATTCGTAAGTTTCCACCCATTTTTTGCAACATTGTGTTTCAAGTGATAGGAACGTTTTTAGAACGTTCGAAAAACTTTTTAAAAACATACTTGTCACATTCAGGCAAATTTACATTTATGCTTCAATTCGCAATGATTTTCAAACCCAAGTGTTTTAATTAGTTTCCATCCATTACCTTTCCACTTCTATCTCCATGAATTTTTAGTCTATTTTAAAAAATATGATAATAAATCTTCGTCGTTGTTAGAACTTAAATTAAAAGGAAGTCAGTTGAGGGATTCGCATGTGTGAGATAGTATGTATTTTCCGATTGTTATCTTATGTGCATTAAAGAAATACCGTTTTCTTGATTAATACACAGTTTATCAAAAAAAAAATCAATCTAATCAGTAAAATTCGTAAGTTTCCACCCATTTTTTGCAACATTGTGTTTCAAGTGATAGGAACGTTTTTAGAACGTTCGAAAAACGTTTTAAAAACATACTTCTCACATTCAGGCAAATTTACATTTATGCTTCAATTCGCAAGGATTTTCAAACCCAAGTGTTTTAATGAGTTTCCAACTATTAAATTTCCACTTCTATCTCCATAAATTTTCAGTCTATTTTAAAAAATATGATAATAAATCTTCGTCGTTATCAAAACTGAAATTAAAAGAAAGTCAGTTGAGTGATTCGCATGTGTGAGATAGTAGGTAGTTTCTGATTGTTATCTTATATGTGCATTAAAGAAATACCGTTTAATTCTTTTATACAAAATTTATCAAGATAAAAAGCAATCTAATCAGTAAAATTCGTAAGTTTCCACCCATTTTTTGCAACATTGTGTTTCAAGTGATAGGAACGTTTTTAGAACGTTCGAAAAACGTTTTAAAAACATACTTCTCACATTCAGGCAAATTTACATTTATGCTTCAATTCGCAATGATTTTCAAACCCAAGTGTTTTAATTAGTTTCCAACCATTACCTTTCCACTTCTATCTCCATGAATTTTCAGTCTATTTTAAAAAATATGATAATAAATCTTCGTCGTTGTTAGAACTGAAATTAAAAGAAAGTCAGTTGAGGGATTCGCATGTGTGAGATAGTAGGTATTTTCCGATTCTTATCTCATGTGCAGTAAAGGAATACCGTTTTCTTGTTTCATTCACAGTTTTTGAAGAAAAAAGCTATTTAAAGAGAAAAATTGATATTTTTTCACCAATTTTTAGCATCATTGTCTTTTAAGTCATACGATCGTTTTTAGAACGTTCGAAAAACGTTTTAAAAACGTACTTGTCACTTTCGGACGAATTTACATGTATGCTTTAATTCGCAATGAGTTTTAAACCCAAATTCTTTTTAATAATTTCAATCTATTGCCTTTCTAGTTTTGATTGCATGAATTCTCAGTTAATTTAACAAATATGATAAAAACTCTTCGTCTTTGTTAGAACTGAAATTAAAAGAAAGTCAGTTGAAGGATTCGCATGTGTGTGATAGTAGATATTTTCCGATTGTTATCTTATGTGAATTACAGGAATACCGTTTTCTTGTTTTATACACAGTTTTTTTAAAAAAAAGCCATTTAAAGAGAAAAATTAATATTTTTTCACCAATTTTTAGCATCATTGTCTTTTAAGTGATACGAACGTTCTTAGAACGTTCGAAAAACGTTTTAAAAACATACTTCTCACATTCAGGCAAATTTACATTTATGCTTCAATTCGAAATGATTTTTAAACCCAAGTGTTTTAATTAGTTTCCATCCATTACCTTTCCACTTCTATCTCCATGAATTTTTAGTCTATTTTAAAAAATATGATAATAAATCTTCGTCGTTGTTTGAACTTAAATTAAAAGGAAGTCAGTTGAGGGATTCGCATGTGTGAGATAGTATGTATTTTCCGATTGTTATCTTATGTGCATTAAAGAAATACCGTTTTCTTGATTAATACACAGTTTATCAAAAAAAAAATCAATCTAATCAGTAAAATTCGTAAGTTTCCACCCATTTTTTGCAACATTGTGTTTCAAGTGATAGGAACGTTTTTAGAACGTTCGAAAAACGTTTTAAAAACATACTTCTCACATTCAGGCAAATTTACATTTATGCTTCAATTCGCAAGGATTTTCAAACCCAAGTGTTTTAATGAGTTTCCAACTATTAAATTTCCACTTCTATCTCCATAAATTTTCAGTCTATTTTAAAAAATATGATAATAAATCTTCGTCGTTATCAAAACTGAAATTAAAAGAAAGTCAGTTGAGTGATTCGCATGTGTGAGATAGTAGGTAGTTTCTGATTGTTATCTTATATGTGCATTAAAGAAATACCGTTTAATTCTTTTATACAAAATTTATCAAGATAAAAAGCAATCTAATCAGTAAAATTCGTAAGTTTCCACCCATTTTTTGCAACTTTGTGTTTCAAGTGATAGGAACGTTTTTAGAACGTTCGAAAAACGTTTTAAAAACATACTTCTCACATTCAGGCAAATTTACATTTATGCTTCAATTCGCAATGATTTTCAAACCCAAGTGTTTTAATTAGTTTCCAACCATTACCTTTCCACTTCTATCTCCATGAATTTTCAGTCTATTTTAAAAAATATGATAATAAATCTTCGTCGTTGTTAGAACTGAAATTAAAAGAAAGTCAGTTGAGGGATTCGCATGTGTGAGATAGTAGGTATTTTCCGATTCTTATCTCATGTGCAGTAAAGGAATACCGTTTTCTTGTTTCATTCACAGTTTTTGAAGAAAAAAGCTATTTAAAGAGAAAAATTGATATTTTTTCACCAATTTTTAGCATCATTGTCTTTTAAGTCATACGATCGTTTTTAGAACGTTCGAAAAACGTTTTAAAAACGTACTTGTCACTTTCGGACGAATTTACATGTATGCTTTAATTCGCAATGAGTTTTAAACCCAAATTCTTTTTAATAATTTCAATCTATTGCCTTTCTAGTTTTGATTGCATGAATTCTCAGTTAATTTAACAAATATGATAAAAACTCTTCGTCTTTGTTAGAACTGAAATTAAAAGAAAGTCAGTTGAAGGATTCGCATGTGTGTGATAGTAGATATTTTCCGATTGTTATCTTATGTGAATTACAGGAATACCGTTTTCTTGTTTTATACACAGTTTTTTTAAAAAAAAGCCATTTAAAGAGAAAAATTAATATTTTTTCACCAATTTTTAGCATCATTGTCTTTTAAGTGATACGAACGTTCTTAGAACGTTCGAAAAACGTTTTAAAAACATACTTCTCACATTCAGGCAAATTTACATTTATGCTTCAATTCGAAATGATTTTTAAACCCAAGTGTTTTAATTAGTTTCCATCCATTACCTTTCCACTTCTATCTCCATGAATTTTTAGTCTATTTTAAAAAATATGATAATAAATCTTCGTCGTTGTTAGAACTTAAATTAAAAGGAAGTCAGTTGAGGGATTCGCATGTGTGAGATAGTATGTATTTTCCGATTGTTATCTTATGTGCATTAAAGAAATACCGTTTTCTTGATTAATACACAGTTTATCAAAAAAAAAATCAATCTAATCAGTAAAATTCGTAAGTTTCCACCCATTTTTTGCAACATTGTGTTTCAAGTGATAGGAACGTTTTTAGAACGTTCGAAAAACGTTTTAAAAACATACTTCTCACATTCAGGCAAATTTACATTTATGCTTCAATTCGCAAGGATTTTCAAACCCAAGTGTTTTAATGAGTTTCCAACTATTAAATTTCCACTTCTATCTCCATAAATTTTCAGTCTATTTTAAAAAATATGATAATAAATCTTCGTCGTTATCAAAACTGAAATTAAAAGAAAGTCAGTTGAGTGATTCGCATGTGTGAGATAGTAGGTAGTTTCTGATTGTTATCTTATATGTGCATTAAAGAAATACCGTTTAATTCTTTTATACAAAATTTATCAAGATAAAAAGCAATCTAATCAGTAAAATTCGTAAGTTTCCACCCATTTTTTGCAACTTTGTGTTTCAAGTGATAGGAACGTTTTTAGAACGTTCGAAAAACGTTTTAAAAACATACTTCTCACATTCAGGCAAATTTACATTTATGCTTCAATTCGCAATGATTTTCAAACCCAAGTGTTTTAATTAGTTTCCAACCATTACCTTTCCACTTCTATCTCCATGAATTTTCAGTCTATTTTAAAAAATATGATAATAAATCTTCGTCGTTGTTAGAACTGAAATTAAAAGAAAGTCAGTTGAGGGATTCGCATGTGTGAGATAGTAGGTATTTTCCGATTCTTATCTCATGTGCAGTAAAGGAATACCGTTTTCTTGTTTCATTCACAGTTTTTGAAGAAAAAAGCTATTTAAAGAGAAAAATTGATATTTTTTCACCAATTTTTAGCATCATTGTCTTTTAAGTCATACGATCGTTTTTAGAACGTTCGAAAAACGTTTTAAAAACGTACTTGTCACTTTCGGACGAATTTACATGTATGCTTTAATTCGCAATGAGTTTTAAACCCAAATTCTTTTTAATAATTTCAATCTATTGCCTTTCTAGTTTTGATTGCATGAATTCTCAGTTAATTTAACAAATATGATAAAAACTCTTCGTCTTTGTTAGAACTGAAATTAAAAGAAAGTCAGTTGAAGGATTCGCATGTGTGTGATAGTAGATATTTTCCGATTGTTATCTTATGTGAATTACAGGAATACCGTTTTCTTGTTTTATACACAGTTTTTTTAAAAAAAAGCCATTTAAAGAGAAAAATTAATATTTTTTCACCAATTTTTAGCATCATTGTCTTTTAAGTGATACGAACGTTCTTAGAACGTTCGAAAAACGTTTTAAAAACATACTTCTCACATTCAGGCAAATTTACATTTATGCTTCAATTCGAAATGATTTTTAAACCCAAGTGTTTTAATTAGTTTCCATCCATTACCTTTCCACTTCTATCTCCATGAATTTTTAGTCTATTTTAAAAAATATGATAATAAATCTTCGTCGTTGTTAGAACTTAAATTAAAAGGAAGTCAGTTGAGGGATTCGCATGTGTGAGATAGTATGTATTTTCCGATTGTTATCTTATGTGCATTAAAGAAATACCGTTTTCTTGATTAATACACAGTTTATCAAAAAAAAAATCAATCTAATCAGTAAAATTCGTAAGTTTCCACCCATTTTTTGCAACATTGTGTTTCAAGTGATAGGAACGTTTTTAGAACGTTCGAAAAACGTTTTAAAAACATACTTCTCACATTCAGGCAAATTTACATTTATGCTTCAATTCGCAAGGATTTTCAAACCCAAGTGTTTTAATGAGTTTCCAACTATTAAATTTCCACTTCTATCTCCATAAATTTTCAGTCTATTTTAAAAAATATGATAATAAATCTTCGTCGTTATCAAAACTGAAATTAAAAGAAAGTCAGTTGAGTGATTCGCATGTGTGAGATAGTAGGTAGTTTCTGATTGTTATCTTATATGTGCATTAAAGAAATACCGTTTAATTCTTTTATACAAAATTTATCAAGATAAAAAGCAATCTAATCAGTAAAATTCGTAAGTTTCCACCCATTTTTTGCAACTTTGTGTTTCAAGTGATAGGAACGTTTTTAGAACGTTCGAAAAACGTTTTAAAAACATACTTCTCACATTCAGGCAAATTTACATTTATGCTTCAATTCGCAATGATTTTCAAACCCAAGTGTTTTAATTAGTTTCCAACCATTACCTTTCCACTTCTATCTCCATGAATTTTCAGTCTATTTTAAAAAATATGATAATAAATCTTCGTCGTTGTTAGAACTGAAATTAAAAGAAAGTCAGTTGAGGGATTCGCATGTGTGAGATAGTAGGTATTTTCCGATTCTTATCTCATGTGCAGTAAAGGAATACCGTTTTCTTGTTTCATTCACAGTTTTTGAAGAAAAAAGCTATTTAAAGAGAAAAATTGATATTTTTTCACCAATTTTTAGCATCATTGTCTTTTAAGTCATACGATCGTTTTTAGAACGTTCGAAAAACGTTTTAAAAACGTACTTGTCACTTTCGGACGAATTTACATGTATGCTTTAATTCGCAATGAGTTTTAAACCCAAATTCTTTTTAATAATTTCAATCTATTGCCTTTCTAGTTTTGATTGCATGAATTCTCAGTTAATTTAACAAATATGATAAAAACTCTTCGTCTTTGTTAGAACTGAAATTAAAAGAAAGTCAGTTGAAGGATTCGCATGTGTGTGATAGTAGATATTTTCCGATTGTTATCTTATGTGAATTACAGGAATACCGTTTTCTTGTTTTATACACAGTTTTTTTAAAAAAAAGCCATTTAAAGAGAAAAATTAATATTTTTTCACCAATTTTTAGCATCATTGTCTTTTAAGTGATACGAACGTTCTTAGAACGTTCGAAAAACGTTTTAAAAACATACTTCTCACATTCAGGCAAATTTACATTTATGCTTCAATTCGAAATGATTTTTAAACCCAAGTGTTTTAATTAGTTTCCATCCATTACCTTTCCACTTCTATCTCCATGAATTTTTAGTCTATTTTAAAAAATATGATAATAAATCTTCGTCGTTGTTAGAACTTAAATTAAAAGGAAGTCAGTTGAGGGATTCGCATGTGTGAGATAGTATGTATTTTCCGATTGTTATCTTATGTGCATTAAAGAAATACCGTTTTCTTGATTAATACACAGTTTATCAAAAAAAAAATCAATCTAATCAGTAAAATTCGTAAGTTTCCACCCATTTTTTGCAACATTGTGTTTCAAGTGATAGGAACGTTTTTAGAACGTTCGAAAAACGTTTTAAAAACATACTTCTCACATTCAGGCAAATTTACATTTATGCTTCAATTCGCAAGGATTTTCAAACCCAAGTGTTTTAATGAGTTTCCAACTATTAAATTTCCACTTCTATCTCCATAAATTTTCAGTCTATTTTAAAAAATATGATAATAAATCTTCGTCGTTATCAAAACTGAAATTAAAAGAAAGTCAGTTGAGTGATTCGCATGTGTGAGATAGTAGGTAGTTTCTGATTGTTATCTTATATGTGCATTAAAGAAATACCGTTTAATTCTTTTATACAAAATTTATCAAGATAAAAAGCAATCTAATCAGTAAAATTCGTAAGTTTCCACCCATTTTTTGCAACTTTGTGTTTCAAGTGATAGGAACGTTTTTAGAACGTTCGAAAAACGTTTTAAAAACATACTTCTCACATTCAGGCAAATTTACATTTATGCTTCAATTCGCAATGATTTTCAAACCCAAGTGTTTTAATTAGTTTCCAACCATTACCTTTCCACTTCTATCTCCATGAATTTTCAGTCTATTTTAAAAAATATGATAATAAATCTTCGTCGTTGTTAGAACTGAAATTAAAAGAAAGTCAGTTGAGGGATTCGCATGTGTGAGATAGTAGGTATTTTCCGATTCTTATCTCATGTGCAGTAAAGGAATACCGTTTTCTTGTTTCATTCACAGTTTTTGAAGAAAAAAGCTATTTAAAGAGAAAAATTGATATTTTTTCACCAATTTTTAGCATCATTGTCTTTTAAGTCATACGATCGTTTTTAGAACGTTCGAAAAACGTTTTAAAAACGTACTTGTCACTTTCGGACGAATTTACATGTATGCTTTAATTCGCAATGAGTTTTAAACCCAAATTCTTTTTAATAATTTCAATCTATTGCCTTTCTAGTTTTGATTGCATGAATTCTCAGTTAATTTAACAAATATGATAAAAACTCTTCGTCTTTGTTAGAACTGAAATTAAAAGAAAGTCAGTTGAAGGATTCGCATGTGTGTGATAGTAGATATTTTCCGATTGTTATCTTATGTGAATTACAGGAATACCGTTTTCTTGTTTTATACACAGTTTTTTTAAAAAAAAGCCATTTAAAGAGAAAAATTAATATTTTTTCACCAATTTTTAGCATCATTGTCTTTTAAGTGATACGAACGTTCTTAGAACGTTCGAAAAACGTTTTAAAAACATACTTCTCACATTCAGGCAAATTTACATTTATGCTTCAATTCGAAATGATTTTTAAACCCAAGTGTTTTAATTAGTTTCCATCCATTACCTTTCCACTTCTATCTCCATGAATTTTTAGTCTATTTTAAAAAATATGATAATAAATCTTCGTCGTTGTTAGAACTTAAATTAAAAGGAAGTCAGTTGAGGGATTCGCATGTGTGAGATAGTATGTATTTTCCGATTGTTATCTTATGTGCATTAAAGAAATACCGTTTTCTTGATTAATACACAGTTTATCAAAAAAAAAATCAATCTAATCAGTAAAATTCGTAAGTTTCCACCCATTTTTTGCAACATTGTGTTTCAAGTGATAGGAACGTTTTTAGAACGTTCGAAAAACGTTTTAAAAACATACTTCTCACATTCAGGCAAATTTACATTTATGCTTCAATTCGCAAGGATTTTCAAACCCAAGTGTTTTAATGAGTTTCCAACTATTAAATTTCCACTTCTATCTCCATAAATTTTCAGTCTATTTTAAAAAATATGATAATAAATCTTCGTCGTTATCAAAACTGAAATTAAAAGAAAGTCAGTTGAGTGATTCGCATGTGTGAGATAGTAGGTAGTTTCTGATTGTTATCTTATATGTGCATTAAAGAAATACCGTTTAATTCTTTTATACAAAATTTATCAAGATAAAAAGCAATCTAATCAGTAAAATTCGTAAGTTTCCACCCATTTTTTGCAACTTTGTGTTTCAAGTGATAGGAACGTTTTTAGAACGTTCGAAAAACGTTTTAAAAACATACTTCTCACATTCAGGCAAATTTACATTTATGCTTCAATTCGCAATGATTTTCAAACCCAAGTGTTTTAATTAGTTTCCAACCATTACCTTTCCACTTCTATCTCCATGAATTTTCAGTCTATTTTAAAAAATATGATAATAAATCTTCGTCGTTGTTAGAACTGAAATTAAAAGAAAGTCAGTTGAGGGATTCGCATGTGTGAGATAGTAGGTATTCTCCGATTCTTATCTCATGTGCAGTAAAGGAATACCGTTTTCTTGTTTCATTCACAGTTTTTGAAGAAAAAAGCTATTTAAAGAGAAAAATTGATATTTTTTCACCAATTTTTAGCATCATTGTCTTTTAAGTCATACGATCGTTTTTAGAACGTTCGAAAAACGTTTTAAAAACGTACTTGTCACTTTCGGACGAATTTACATGTATGCTTTAATTCGCAATGAGTTTTAAACCCAAATTCTTTTTAATAATTTCAATCTATTGCCTTTCTAGTTTTGATTGCATGAATTCTCAGTTAATTTAACAAATATGATAAAAACTCTTCGTCTTTGTTAGAACTGAAATTAAAAGAAAGTCAGTTGAAGGATTCGCATGTGTGTGATAGTAGATATTTTCCGATTGTTATCTTATGTGAATTACAGGAATACCGTTTTCTTGTTTTATACACAGTTTTTTTAAAAAAAAGCCATTTAAAGAGAAAAATTAATATTTTTTCACCAATTTTTAGCATCATTGTCTTTTAAGTGATACGAACGTTCTTAGAACGTTCGAAAAACGTTTTAAAAACATACTTCTCACATTCAGGCAAATTTACATTTATGCTTCAATTCGAAATGATTTTTAAACCCAAGTGTTTTAATTAGTTTCCATCCATTACCTTTCCACTTCTATCTCCATGAATTTTTAGTCTATTTTAAAAAATATGATAATAAATCTTCGTCGTTGTTAGAACTTAAATTAAAAGGAAGTCAGTTGAGGGATTCGCATGTGTGAGATAGTATGTATTTTCCGATTGTTATCTTATGTGCATTAAAGAAATACCGTTTTCTTGATTAATACACAGTTTATCAAAAAAAAAATCAATCTAATCAGTAAAATTCGTAAGTTTCCACCCATTTTTTGCAACATTGTGTTTCAAGTGATAGGAACGTTTTTAGAACGTTCGAAAAACGTTTTAAAAACATACTTCTCACATTCAGGCAAATTTACATTTATGCTTCAATTCGCAAGGATTTTCAAACCCAAGTGTTTTAATGAGTTTCCAACTATTAAATTTCCACTTCTATCTCCATAAATTTTCAGTCTATTTTAAAAAATATGATAATAAATCTTCGTCGTTATCAAAACTGAAATTAAAAGAAAGTCAGTTGAGTGATTCGCATGTGTGAGATAGTAGGTAGTTTCTGATTGTTATCTTATATGTGCATTAAAGAAATACCGTTTAATTCTTTTATACAAAATTTATCAAGATAAAAAGCAATCTAATCAGTAAAATTCGTAAGTTTCCACCCATTTTTTGCAACTTTGTGTTTCAAGTGATAGGAACGTTTTTAGAACGTTCGAAAAACGTTTTAAAAACATACTTCTCACATTCAGGCAAATTTACATTTATGCTTCAATTCGCAATGATTTTCAAACCCAAGTGTTTTAATTAGTTTCCAACCATTACCTTTCCACTTCTATCTCCATGAATTTTCAGTCTATTTTAAAAAATATGATAATAAATCTTCGTCGTTGTTAGAACTGAAATTAAAAGAAAGTCAGTTGAGGGATTCGCATGTGTGAGATAGTAGGTATTTTCCGATTCTTATCTCATGTGCAGTAAAGGAATACCGTTTTCTTGTTTCATTCACAGTTTTTGAAGAAAAAAGCTATTTAAAGAGAAAAATTGATATTTTTTCACCAATTTTTAGCATCATTGTCTTTTAAGTCATACGATCGTTTTTAGAACGTTCGAAAAACGTTTTAAAAACGTACTTGTCACTTTCGGACGAATTTACATGTATGCTTTAATTCGCAATGAGTTTTAAACCCAAATTCTTTTTAATAATTTCAATCTATTGCCTTTCTAGTTTTGATTGCATGAATTCTCAGTTAATTTAACAAATATGATAAAAACTCTTCGTCTTTGTTAGAACTGAAATTAAAAGAAAGTCAGTTGAAGGATTCGCATCTGTGTGATAGTAGATATTTTCCGATTGTTATCTTATGTGAATTACAGGAATACCGTTTTCTTGTTTTATACACAGTTTTTTTAAAAAAAAGCCATTTAAAGAGAAAAATTAATATTTTTTCACCAATTTTTAGCATCATTGTCTTTTAAGTGATACGAACGTTCTTAGAACGTTCGAAAAACGTTTTAAAAACATACTTCTCACATTCAGGCAAATTTACATTTATGCTTCAATTCGAAATGATTTTTAAACCCATGTGTTTTAATTAGTTTCCAACCATTACCTTTCCACTTCTATCTCCATGAATTTTCAGTCTATTTTAAAAAATATGATAATAACTCTTCGTCGTTGTAAGAACTGAAATGAAAAGAAAGTCAGTTGAGGGATTCGCTTGTTTAAGATGGTAGGTATTTTCCAATTGTTAACTTATATGCAGTAAAGGAATACCTCTTTTTTTTATACACAGTTTGTCAAGAAAAGAAGCAACCTAATCAGCAAAATTCTTAATTTTTTAACCATTTCTTGCAACATTGTGTTTCAAATGATAGGAACGTTTTTAGAACGTTCGAAAAACGTTTTAAAAACGTGTTTGTCACTTTCAGTCGACTTTACATTTATGCTTCATTTCGCAGTGAGTTTCAAACCCAAGTGATTTTACTTAACGTAGTTATTAGCCAACTTTGCTAGTCAAGTTGATTTTTTGGATGAAAAACATTTAGATTTTGTCAATGAATATTAAAAACATTTTTTAAACTTAAATGATATACTTTCAACATGAAAAAGTAATTAAATGAAAATAATATTGATAAATAAACCTTATTTGATTACCGATGTAATTTTCATATAGTTTTTGGTTGCAACGTTGCTGTTTTAAAGAGGTTAAGGGCATGTGATGGATTATGACGTCATATGACGTTATATGAAAAATGCTAAAAGTTGAAAATTTTCATACTATTCTAACATTCAGTAACCCACTATTTTTGAAAATTCAATATGGAAACATTTTCGGGTATTAGCGGTTAAATATTTTTTATGTCAGATTTACGTTATTTTTTCTTACGTTTTTGAAACATTAATAAGGCAGACATGAAACGTATTTTAAACGTTCTTCAGACGATTTTCCAACGTTCTGGAAATGTACTCTAAACCATTTTAGAAACATACTTAAGACGTTTATCGAACATTCGAACGTCCAAAGAACGATTTACAAACATTTTTTGGTAACATCCGAAAAACGTTTTGAAAAGTACGTTTTTAAGACGTTTATTAACCCTGAGTGCCCACTGGGTAGTGAAGACTTATTTTTGACAAGAAAACATAAAGTTTTATTAAGGGTAATTCTTTTTCCCTGACTGCTTCAAAAGCAAGACTGTCTAGATAATAATCTGGTTTGAGCAACTCTTCTAATTTAGACTGGAAATCATCCAGATTGTAAGGTGATTTAGTTTCTTGAAAAAATTGTCGAACACATTCGTAAACATCTTGACGACAAACTCGGGCGAGTTCTATAATTTTATATATTATCCATTCGTCTTCTTTAGTTATCTAAAAGAAATTAAAGCATTTATATTCAAAGTGCAAAAATTCGCAGAGAGGAAGAAAGCAAAATTAATTTTTGGAGGTTTGGATGTTATCACAGGTTAGAATTATATCTGTGTAAAAAATAAAAGTATCCACAACCAGTGGAGAAGAGAAAGATGAAAGGTTTGTAACTCTCGATTGAACACAATATGGTTTTGAACACTAGTTTGACAAACCCTAAAATGAATGTAAATTTAAGCAACTTGATCTTAATTTTAGGATGATTGTAAAATTATGACTGCTTAGGGCACGAAAATATACCTAAAGGAAAAAGCACGGACTAAGATAATTCACCTAGATGGGACACGAGTTCTCGTGGCAAGTGGATTAACTAAACATAAAGTCTTGAACAGAATGAACTTTTATGTCGCTAATCACAAAGTCGTAAGTTCTTAAGAATGAGAGAGAGAAAGATAGCAGATATTTCTGTAATTCTCTCTCTCATTCTTAACAACTAACGATTTAACGATTATCGACATAAAACGTCATTCTGCTTAGGGTCTAATTTAATATAATTTAAACTAAGGGCGAGGTCCCATTTTTGCCTTTTAACGTCCGTTTTGCATGGTAGACACTTTTTTATAAAATTAAATTCCCGGCTTTTTCCGGTCAATTTTTTGAATTTCCCGTTAGAAAAATTAATTAAAATTAAAGAAAATAATAAAAAATTAAGGAAATAAATGGAAAATTTTTGAATTAAATTAACTTTGAAAAAATAATTGATAATTGAAGAAAGCAAATAAAAATTGAAGAATAATAGAAAAAAAAATAATAGGAAAAAGATGATAATTTTTTAATATTAAAGAAAATAGTTGAAAATTGGATTTTAATTTTGAAAAAACTAACTGAGAATTGAAGAGAATAGTTTTAGAATTGAATAATTGAATGTTTCCTCATAGAGGAAGCAAGAAATTAATAATATATAAATTAATTGGGACAGTTGTAAAAAAAAAAAATTTTAATGCAAAAAAAATGTAAAAATATGAATTATTTTACGAATTCTTGATCAATTATAGAAGTTATATAGGTCAATAGATTCGTTTTGGAATAAGGAATATGATTTTGGTATTCTTTAAGTTGTATTTTTAGCATAAAAATTTTTTTTGGCAAAAAACGATATTTTTCGATGAAAAAAGGTGCTCAAAAAAATTTGGTTGGGTATTTTCAAAAATCCCTGTGTCCAAATTTAGATATTCATGAGCTTAATAAGTCATCCAAATTTTATTGGAATTCGTTAAAGCGTTCTCGAGATATCTTGTACACAAAAAACGCTATACGCACACACACATACATCTGGACATTTGCTTAGGAATGAAAATTCATGCTTTTTAGATGAAAATAAGTCGGTTTAGACTATTTTTGGAATATCGAAAATCTTAACGAACACAAAGCTTCCTCTATGAGAAAGCAAAAATAGGGGAATTATTATATTTTGAGAAATTATTTGAAAATCGATAAAAATAATGAAAAATTATAGAAAATATTTGAGAATTGAAAAAAGAATAGTTAAAAATTGATCCAATAAATTGGAAATTAAAAAATGAAATGGAAATTTCAAGAAAAAATTTAATTTTTTTAAATTAATGAATCATCATAAAATTGAAGGAAAATAATGATTGTCAATTGAAAACTGATGAAAATGATGGAAAAAATTGTAAAAAGTAATTAAAAATGAAATAAATTAATTGAAAATTATTGAATTAAATAATTGAAAAACGAAGAATGCAATTTAACAAAGAGTTATGTAATTTACGTATACTAATGATGCATCACAACCCATCTTTGGCTAATTAGTTATTCTGCTTGCAAAATGAGGTTGACTTTTCGAGAAAATATTCTCTTCTCATCTTTCTCTCTCCCATGACTCTAGCATAAGTTTGTCTCGGTCTTAAGTTTAGCCTAAAGCACAATGAATCGTAATCGCTAATCCTTAATCGTAAGAATGAGAGGAAGTAGGACAGACATATATCTCTGTCCTGCTTCCTTCCATTATTACGATTAAGGATTAGCGATTACGATTCATTGTGCGTTAGGCTTTTTCTAATCTTCGAAAAATGTAAAGCCTAACGCACAATGAATCGTAATCGCTAATCCTTAATCGTAAGAATAAGAGGAAGTAGGACAGACATGTATCTCTGTCCTGCTTCCTCTCATTATTACGATTCATTGTGCTTTAGGCTTAAAGAATTTACAATTTACTTTCGTTCTTAGGGCGCAATTACGTGAAATTGAATGCATAGAATCTCCTGAAGCGAGATAACGTAAAAAAATATGCAACCGTGTACGTGCTGCTACCGGTTCCCGAATCGCATAATATGTTGTTGACTTTCTGCTGCTTCAGAAGGTGTCTGAACCAATGTATTGCAGTATTGCAATAACCAAAAAATATATAGAACATCAAGGGCTTTCATTGTCTTTTTCTTATTTCAATAAAGCTGAAACCGAGAATGAAAAATTATACCTATAAGCACAGTTATTTGGGTCGCACTGAAACCTACATCATTTTTACGTTTAACTACAGAAGGGTGGCTCTCACACGCAAGTAATTTTGAAGAAAAATGGAATTTTCCACATTGCAATATATTTAAATATACTAATGTTATATTTCTTGACTACATTAATAGATCAAATTTATAATTTACTTCAACATTTTTCTCAACAGCTTTATTCATTTTTCGCAAATTAGAATACAATTTATATTTGCGGTTTATTAAATAAAAATAGCAGACAATAAATCTGACAGGTTGTAAATGGCCATAAGCAAACAAAACACTAGAATACGTACTTCTAAATAAAACCTGAACTCCAGGGAACTACATTAAGCACGGTACACGAACTCTCAGTCCCTAGGGATACAACGCACAACGCAAAAACGCAGCATTCAACGCAGGCATGTAATTGCGCCCTTAGAATTAAAAGCGTCAAGATTAAAAGCAAGTGGTACATATTTATTATCATATTCAATCAGATTTAAATATTAGTTTTACATCTCTATATATACACACATGTAAGGCTAAGTGTTATACAAAAATGAATGCAAAATATGCTTATTCATAACTTACCAATACTTCGTTAACCATTTTACAGAAATTAGTTGATTCGTGGTTGATTCATTCTAAATTATAAAAATAATAATCTTACAAAATTTTCTGTACAGTATAACGGAATTTTACAAAATCTTTCGTTAGACATTTATCTTATGATGTGGTTATTGTTGAACATGTTTATTTAAAACAATGCTCTCCTGACCTCAAAATTGTTTAAATATTGTTCTTACCTCTTATTCAACAATGTTTTAAACAATTGTTACAGGTAACGTTGAATAATCATGATCACTTATGAAGGCCATTGCTAATCATAATTATTAAGGTTAGAAATAGTCAGGGATGGGAAAGTAGACTTCTAACTCTCAAAAGTCGAATGTTTAAGATCGACTCATAAATCGAATTATAAAAATGACTACCTACCAAGAACAATTTAAATTTAAATTTTTTATTATTATTTATACAAATATTTAATCAATATAAAAAAGCGATTATATTACATATATCATATGGTGGATTTCACGGATAATGTCTTGCTCCAAAAATAAAATATGTCCAATCTACTGCAAATTTTTTTTATGAGTTGTCCTATTGGATAGTAATTTATCCTATAAATATTTTTAAATTTTTTAAAAAATTGGGGCATTGTAAAAGGGGGGGGGGAAGTTTGGCGTTTTTTGGTAATTCACTCTTCTTTTCCTATTTCCACTGTTTTAATGAATGGATAAAAAAAATTTTATGTGTCATGATTTTTGTAGATTTTTGCATAACCTTTCGATTGAAAAAGTCCATTTTATATTTTTTTAATAATTTGACCTTGATTTTTCAAAATTAAAAATAAATTTGAGTTTGTTTATATATATATATATATTAATCGAAAATTTGTTATAACTTACCTCATAATGACCCATGATTACTCTTAATTGTAAAAATAATAATAATTCTCTTCCTGTTAAAAAAAAAAAGAATATTTTACTATTACGCAATAATAAATAAATTTTTAATATCTTTAATTTCAAGATATTCTATATTTATCGAAATTTTACACCTTTCCTGGACACTTATTTTACTCTATTAAATTGTTTATCAAAATTGTTAAACTTAATTTCTTACTAAGTTTTAGGCCATTTTTTCCACATTTTTATTTTATTTACATAAAAAACGACGTTTCGGCAGCTGCCGCTACCCTTATCAAGTTTTCTTTTAAAAATTGCTAGAATTAAACAAAATTTTTTTTAATTTATAATCAAACTTATATATGTATATGAATGTGTGTGTGTGTGTTTTTTTTTTTTTTTTTTGCTATTGTACATTGTTGCTATTTTCAATCAAAATATGGAAAAAACCGTACTTACATTTTAGAAGTTATAAAAGCCATTACAAAAGAGTATAATTCTTATTTTCATTTTAAAATTTAAATTTCATTTACTTTTTGTCTTTGTTTATTTGTTTGTTTTTGTTTTAAATCAATTAAAAAATTCGTTTTTTTTCTCTTTTCTTTGGCACATGATGATGATTTGATTCACCATTGTGTGATAATTTGTATGAAATTATTTAGGTAATAAAGCTATATTGTGTGGAATTTATAAGGTCGGTAATTTGGAACGCTATATTATCAGATTAATGTATATTATTGAAAAACCCCTCATATATACTATTCAATCTTTCAACGTCTGTTTTAAAATTTATGGCTTTATCTTCTTTATCTTTATCTTTATCTTATCTTTATCTTTTTTTATAAACCTTTTCATTTTAGTTAATAAAATAAATTATAATTTAAGTATACAAATAAATAAATAATTAGAAAAAAAAAACAATATTAAAAAATACGATAAAAAACTTGATGGAATTCCAAATTTTTAAAATCCATTTGTATAAAAAATTATAAAGATTACAAATTTTTAATTGAATTTTGCTTATTCTTGATAAATTTGAATCTTTAATTATTCTTTTTATTAAAAAGTTTGAAACTTTGATTCCTTTTGTAGGATTATTAAATAATACAAAACTAATTTGTCTGCAATTTTTAATTATTTTTATTATTCATCACTTTTTCCCCTAATAAATCTTAAATTTACCATCCGCAAATTTCAATTATTTTCTTTAATTTTTCCATCACTTTTTCTATTATAATTATTTTCTCATCGACATTAAATCAATCTCGTTGTATTTATTCCTAATTTCTTTTATTATTTATCGAAAATTTAAGTTAATATTTTTATCATGTTAAATTTTTTTTTATTTAAATTATTTTTATCATATTTTAATTATTTTCTTCAAGTTTTAAATTTTCAAATAATTTTCCAATTATTTTCCCCAATTTTTAATTATTCTCATTTTTTTAAATTAATATATATGATTTTCAAATAGTTTTCCTAAATTACAATCTTTTCTTTTTCTATTAAAAAAAAACATTCTGCAATTTTTTCAATTATTTATTTCAAACTTCATTTATTTTTTTAAACTTATTATTGCTTTTATCATATTTCAATTATTTTCTTCAAGTTTCAAATTTTAAAATCATTTTTCAATTATTTCCCCCAATTTTTAATTATTCTTATTTTTTAAAATTATTCTACAAGATATTTAGATATTTTTCACAAATTTCCCATTAATTTCTTTAATTTCATAATTTCTAAAATTTAAAACTATTTATTATTTCCTTCAATTTTGAATTATTTTTACTTTCTTTTTTATAATTTTCAAAAAGTTTTTAATTATTTATCTGGAATTTTCATGATTTTTTTTTCAATTATCAATTATATCAATGATTTTACTTTTATTTTATGTATATTTTGTATTTTTTGCAATTATTCTTTTAAATTAAACAATGTTCTCTTCACCTTTAAATTATGTTTATCTTTATATATATTTATTTTCTCTAATTTCTTATTATTATCTTTTTTTCTCAATTAACTAGTGTTAGTTTCCAGTATTTTTCTGAAAATTTCTGAATATTTCTTTAACTTTTAAAATAGTACCTATTATGGAAATTTCTTAAATTTTAATTAATTTTCTCAATCTTAAATTATTTTCAGCACATTTAAATTCTTTTTTTCAATTATGAATTAATTTCATCACTTTTTCAATTATTTTCCTCGATTGTTATTTTCTAAAATTTTCAAGTAATTTTCTAAAATTTCAATTATTATCTTCAATTTGTAATTATTATCATTCGTATTCATAATTTCCAAATTTTTGTATTAATTATCGTAAACTTTAATTAATTTTATCTTTCTTTAATTTCTTGCTCCAATTTTTAGTTATTCTCATTTTTTTCAATTGATTTTTAAGATCTTCATGTATTTTTCTCAAGTTTCAATAATTTTTTTTATTTAAAAAAAATTCTGTAATTTTTAAAATTATTTCACTCAACTGTCATTTATTTTTTTAACTTATAATTGTTTGTATCATATTTCAATTATTTTCTTCAAGTTTCAAGTTTTAAAATCAATTTTCAATTATTTTTAAAATTTATTTCCTTCAATTTTCAATTTTTTTCATTTGTTTTATAATTTCATAAATTTTAAACTATTCATCTGACATTTCAATTATTTCATTCAATTTTCAAGTATTTATATTATTTTTTACACTATTTTCTTCAATTTTTAATTACTTTCGTTCTTTCCCATAATTTCCTAACAGCCTTTAATTATTTCTCTTTAATTAAAATTTTTTTCTCTTCAATCTCAAATGTTTCATTATGTTTATCCGTTTTCATTTATTATCTATAATTTTTAATTATACTCTAATTTTTCAATTAACTTCTGAAAGTTTTCAGTATGTTTCTGAAATTTTCTTTAATTTTTCTTTATTTAAAATATGTAAATTTTTCAATTATTTTATCAAATTTTAATTATGTTTTTCAATTTTCAATGATATTCTCAAATTTTTCATTATTCAATTTTTTTCAATTTATTTTTAAGATTTTTAAGTATTTTTCTCAAATTTAAATTATTTCCTTTATTTTTAAAACATTTCTAAATAGTGGTAATTCTTAAATCTAAAATAATTAGCCATTTTTATGTTCAGGTAACAATTTTTGTATTAAAGGAACATTTTATTATACATGGGTAAATTCAAAGGTATTGAGTCAATTTCATAAAAAAAAACTTACGTAATATAATGCGCAAAATTGTATAAAAAATAAAAATTTATTAAATCTTCACATTTAAACTACAAAACATATTTTCAAAAACAGTATATCTCTAAAATGTTAATTGTAGGAGAGAAACTTCAAAAACAGACTTTTGCATTCCTTCAATTCGTTATCATTTAAATAGCTACAAATTGTTTCAACAATTAATGGTGGTAATTTAGGACCTATTGTTTTTAGAACCTCTTCGACTTTTCGAAGCCTCCAAATTGCTCTCTCGAAATTTCGTTTTAAGTGTTGAAAATAAATTGGAAATTGAGCCTCGTTCAGTTCCAAACGAAATTGTTTCATCATCTCCTTGTTCCTGGCCAAGGCAACTAACTTCTGGAGATCTCCAGTCAAAAAATCGTAGAAACCAACCGAATTAATGATTTTACGTTGTTTTAATCGACAAAGCTCTTCCTTACATTTTTCATGGAAATTCCGAACCCTTTTATCCTTCAAACACTCGACATTATTTTCACTAATATATTCCTTGTTTTCGTCCATTCTCGTGATTATAGAAACTAGAAATTCGATTATTTGGCTTTTGTCATCTCTTTCAAAAAGATTATCTTCTAGTGCGAATTTCAAAGGTGTGTAATTATCCTTATTTACATGATTAATATCCGCTCCCCTTTCTAGCTGAAGCAAAAATGACTTAACTCCATCCGCGTACCTGCACAGATGGTACAATTCATTTTCATCATTTGCCAATTTTTTAAAAATGTTAACACCACTTCTTTCCAAGGCTCTAACAGCCTTTCGATTTTTTTCTTTGCCTAATTCATTAATAACGTCTATCAACCCACTTTCAAGAGTATAAGCCCTATCGCTGTGAAGATCAGTCCCATTTTTTACCAAAAAAGGAATAATTTTAGGGTTTTTTGTAACGGCAAAGTAAATTGGTAGTACATAAGGATTACCAGAAAAATTCAGATCTACGCCAAAATTCAGAGCTAATTTTAATATGGTTCTGTTGCCCCACATAACAAGTAAATTTAATATGTCTTTTTCCGAATATGGATGAGTTGTATAAAAATCGTCGAATACAGAAAATGACAAAGCTAATTTCAAAGCATTCTCATTTATTTTAGCAGCAAAATACAGGAGAATTGCGAATGCCCTTGTTTGAATGTAGTGTTCTTCAGGTTTATCTAATAAGAATTTTAACACCTCCATGGCATCGGACAAAATAACGTTGTATTTTTTGTGTAAAAATAATTGTGCAATTTCAACTCTTTCGAAAAGAAGAGCAACTTGAAAAGGTGTTAAATGTAAGAAGTTTTGGTGATTTAAATCAGCACCTAATTCTAGACAGAATTTTACTATGGAGATGTGGTTGAAACGTACAGCATAAGTGAGAATATTTTCGTCCATGTATTTATAAAGAAAACTGGCTCTTATGTTTTTTATAATGAAAAGGTACAGTTTTATTAAAGGTAGGTCTTTTTCTTTAATGGCTAATTCAACATGACTTTTCACATCATGAATATTTTCCATAGCTTCTTCAAAACTCTCCTGGCCGTAAGGTGAACTGTTTTCTTTAAAAAACTTTTGTAAATTTTCAAAAATATTATCTTGACGACAATCTCTTGCAAGTTCTAGAATTTTTGCCCCTTGCTCTTCAGTTATCATCTAAAAAAAAATTTGAATTGATATTATGTGACGGTAAAAGTACACATTCCGGTAAATGTGCACATTGACCGCATAGTATAAGTTAGTAAATGTGGATATTTTGTTTTGTATTGATTTCAATCAGATATGAATCAAACTTTTACAAAGAAATAAAATTTGTGAAAGCATAATGTTTGTATTGTCAACCTTAGTCTTTGTTTTTTCAGCAAAAATCGTAAAAAGACTATATTTGAACCACTTTGATATAAGTTATTTTACAGATAAAATTCTGTTTTTTTACGTAAGTGATAGTGGAAATATTTCATATTAAAAATAGTATTATTACTTTCAATAAATGTGAAAATCCCACTAGAGAAGTGGGTAAAAATCGCTCCTACTTCCATAGTGGTAAAATTACCGAATCATTTTTTCCAGTCTGGTAGTCAATGGGAGGAAATCAGTTATTTCAAAATAAGAGTGAAATCAGATGAATACGTCAAGCGTTGTGTCGTAATGAGATAGAAAGAGATAGAAACATATCTGTGTCCTTTTCTTTCTCATTACGACGCAACGTTTGACGCATTCATCTGATTTCACCCTAAGCCTAACGCACAATGAATCGTAATCGCTAATCCTTAAGCCCTAAGCATCTAAGCAAAATACACGTACAGGACCAGAGCATGAGACAAAAAAGGACAGAAACAGTCTCTGTCCTTTTTTAACTCATGCCCTGCTCCCGTAACCGTATTCATTGTGCTTGATTCGTAAGAATGAGAGGAAGTAGGACAGACATATATCTCTGTCCTGCTTCCTCTCATTCTTACGATTAAAGATTAGCGATAACGATTCATTGTGCGTTAGGCTATAACTTTTTAAAAACAAATTTTTCAACCTATGTTTATTAACAAATTATTTTTCATTAATGGAAAATTTTTTTAAAATAATAAGTTAGGTGGTGGGGAGGGAATTAAAAATGTAAGCTAACCGGATGACAAACAATGCATTTTGGATTTCCACCCACCCAACGTTACCATGGTAACGTATAAAGCCCAAAGCACAACGAATACGGTTACGGGAGCAGGGCATGACATAATAAAGGACAGAGACTGTTTCTGTCCTTTTCTGTCTCATGCTCTGGTCCCGTATCCGTATTCGTTGTGCTTTAGGCTTAAGCCTTTAGGGCCGAAAATTTTGAAGCATGCGTACTAAAAATTGCTTGAAATGAAAAGGTCTATATGGTCTATATTATATATAATGCGTGATTTTGAAAATGGAAAATATGTATACATATATATATATATATATATGTATTAATAGAAACTTTGTTGTAACTCACCTCATAATACTCGTACATTTCTTTCTAAAATTACTGGATAATAAAAATAACTTCGCAAGCGTAGGGAATCTTTAATTGTTTTCTTCCTGTTAAAAAAAAGTACTTTACTATCACAGTAATAAGTAAATTTTTAATATCTTTAATTTTTCTATTTATCGAAATTTTACACCTTTCCTGGACATTTATTTCACTCTATTAAATTGTTTATTTTGTAATAATATACACAGTCCTAACCTCAAAATTGTTCAAATTCATTTCTTACCTTTTTCATTCAATAATATCCACAAAAAATTGTAACAATTAATGTTGCAATGATTACAAATATTTACAATTTATTTACATATATTGTTATTCTCTAAAAAACAGAATATACAAAAAGTTATTAAATTCAAATAAGAAAAAAACATGAAAAAAAATTTAGAATGGAAATTTCGAACAAAGGTGGCGCTCCTTACGAGAAAATCTTGAAACAATTTTCCGCATTCTACTTTATTAATGACAAATAATCAGCTGTTTTAAGAAAAAAAACTTTTGCCTACGTGACGTCATTCTTCAACACACGCTCTTAGAGAATTTATTAATTTAATGTAAATCACTACTAAATCTTGTGTTACCAAATAAACGATTTTTTTATATTAAGATTATTATTTTTATGTTCAAGTATAATTCAATATCTAATTTTCAAGATAGTCGATATAATTTAATTTATGACCAATAACAATTACTTATTTTAATTCCATTATTCATAACTAGCAAAATAAAACGCGCGCCAGCGCGCGATTAGTTTTTCATACATTTTAAAAATTATAAAATACAATAATATATAATATTTATCTAATAAGAAGAAATAAATATTTTAACTATAATATTTAAAAATCAATTTAAATAAATAAAATAAATATTTATTTAGGACCAAATTTATAATATGTTAGAATTAAAAAGAATTGCAAAAAATAATTGAAATTAAACAAAATAATTGCAAATTTTGCAAATTAATTGAAAAAAAAAAATGAAATCAATTAAAAATTTGGGAAAGTAATTTAAACAATCATAAAGATGTTTTAAACATAAAGAAAATAATTTAAATTTGAGAAAAATACTTGAGAATCTTTAAAGTAATTTAAAACAAAATTGAATAATGAAAAATTAGAGAATATAATTGAAAATTGAAAAAACATGGTTAAAAATTGAGATAAATAAATTAAAAAATTAAAGAAAATAATTAAAATTTGAGATAATAATTGAAAAAACTACAATAAGATAATTTAAATAAAGAAAAATTAAACAAAATTTGAGAAAAATACTTAAAACTTTCAGAAGTTTATTGAAATAAAAGAAAATAATTATAAGTTAGAGAAAATAAATGAAAAAAGATAAACATAATTTAAAATTGAACAGAATAAGTTTTAATTAAAGAGAAATAAGTAAAAACTTTTTGGCAATTATGAAAAAGAACGAGAAAAAGAACAAAAGTAATTGAGAATTGAAGAAAATAATATAAAAAATGATATAAATAATGAAATAGATAATTGAAAAGTTAGATAAATAGTTAAAAATGTTTGAAATTATGAAACAAATGTAAAGAATTAAAAATTGAAGAAAATAAATTTTGGAAAATAATTGAAAAATGTTTTTAAATTTTAAAACTTAATGAAAATAATTAAAATATGACACAAACAATGATAAGTTGTAAAAAATAAATGACATTTAAGTGTGATAATTGAAAAAACTACAGAATTTTTTTTAAATAAAGAAAAAATAATTAAAATTTGAAAAAAATACATGAAGATCTTAGAAATAAAAAAAAAAAAAAAACTAAAAATTGGAGAAAAAAATTGAAGAAATAATGAAATTTAATTGAAATTTACGATAATTAATAAACAAATTTTGGAATTATGAAAACAAATAAAAATAATTAAAAATTAAAGAAATCAATTGAAATTTTAGAAAAATTATTAAAAATCTTAGAAAATAATTTTAGAAAATGAGAATGACTAAAAATTGGAGAAAAGACTGGAAGAATGCTAAAAATGAATGAAATTTACGATGATTAATAAAAAAAATATGAAATTCTGATAACAAATGAAAATAATTAGAAATTGAATCAAATATTTGAATTATCAGAAAAATACTTAAAAATCTTAGAGAATGAGAATAATAATTAACAATCGAGAAAAGTAATTGAAAAATGATAAAATTAATTAAAAATTGAAATATGCTGAAAATAATTTAAGATTGAGAAAGAAAATTGAATTACGATGAATATAATTTAAATATGAAAAATTGAAAACATTCAATAAAATTTGAGAGAAATAACTGAAAAAATCGTAGAATATATGTTTAAAAAAAATAATAATTACAAAATTATATCAAAAATTTTAATTAAAGAGAATAATTAAAAAATCGCAGAAATAACGAAAATTGATGAAAATAATTGCAATATCGAGTAAATAATTGAAAATTTTAAAAATAATGACAAAATAATGAATATAATTATAAATTGATAAAAATTAAGAAAAATTGCAGAATTTATTTTTAAGCAAAAGAAAATAATTAAAAAATCGTTATATATTGGAAAATTGATGACAATAATCTCAATTTGAGAAAATAACTGAAAATTTAGGAAATTAATTGCATGTGTATATATTTTAAACTTCTTTAAAAAGCATAATAAATTTTTAAAGCATTTTTCGAAACTTTTTTTTTACACAAATGACAATTAAAAATCAGCACAACACGACACTAATGAAAAAGGTTACCTTATTCTTTCAATTCAAATTTTAAAATATTTCCTGTTAAAGAGAGTCAAAATCAATAAAATAACAGGGACTAACTTCACTTCAGTTTTTAAAACGTGGACAGAAAAAGATGAATAAATATCAATACTAACTAACTTCAGGAGTTTACGGAGATTATTATTATTTAATAATTACCAAAATCTGAAAAAAATAATTTATATTATTAATTTGAAACTCAGAATTAGTCATTTTTTAATTGAATTTAATTGAAAATTATTAAATGAAATTAAAAAGTGCACTAAGAAATTAGATATTAATTTAGAAAAAAATACACGCTTTAAAAAATGTTATTAAAAAAAAATAATATTTTATCTACAAATAAACAAAACTTCCCCCAAAACAAAATTATTAAAATTTAATATTATTATTATTATTATACAAATGTTTAAATTAATAAAATAAATTATCATTTAAATACAGAAATAAATAAATAATTAGAAAAAAAAACAATATTAAAAATTACCCTAAAAAAGAGGAATTCCAAATTTTTAAAATCCATTGTGTACAAAAAATTATGAAAATTACAAATTTTTAATTCAATTGCTTAAGGATAATTTTAAAAAAAATATAGAAAAATGTAATTTCTCTACTTCTAATTAAAATTTTTAATTTTTAATTTTTTACTAAAACAATGTAAATTTCCCATTTTTGAAACAATTGTAATTTATTTATTTTTTAACGAAATTTATCATTCTGGGTAAATTAGAATTTTTAATTAATTGTTTTTCATCAAAAAGTTTAAAATTTTTATTTTTTTTGTAGGATTATTAAATAAGACAAAATGAAGCGATACCCTAGAAGAATTAACTTAGTTTTCTCACCCCTCTAAGGACTAACTGGGGTCCTTTGTTCCCCCAGATTTTAAACTTGTATATAAAATTTGCATTTTACCGAAAACAGCTTTTATATACTGAATTTTTCTCGTTTTTTATTAAGGAAGAAGATGGTGTAATTTATTTTTTAATACAAAAAAAAATAAATCTAACAATATTGTAAAAACAAAAAAAAAAAAGAACCAAATTTTCCCAAAATTGTCATTTTTTACAAAAAATATTGCAGTTTTTTAACAAATTGACCAATTTAGAAAAACCCTGTGGATTTTAAAAGCTGAATAGACATATTAGAAAAAAATTTTATGAAATTTTTATGAAATTGCAATAATTAATAAAAAATTACGCACGTGAAATTTTCAATAAATTTCGTCTTTAGCATACTATTACTCATTTTTTTTGTTATTAACGGAGAAAAACGAGTTCAATAATTTATAACTTTCGTAATTTTTATCAAACCACGAACTACAAAATAACACGTATGTTTATGCTGCAATAAAGATTTTAAAAAAATTATTCCAAGCAAATCTAATTTTTGAATGAAGATAATCCGAAGAATTCCCGGGAATGTAGAACTAGAAAGTCTCTGTTTTTAATAAAAATTTGCAGTTAAAATATCACGTGATCAGGGGGAACCCCCCCCCCCCCCTTGTTGGCTCACGTGATTTATGGACGACCCCTAAATACAAAATTGTATAAAAAAATAAAGATGTATTAAATCTTGTAACCAATCTTTATTTATTTAAAAATAAAAGGTTCAGATAGAAAATAGATTTGAGAGCAAATTTAATTGAACACAAAATAGATTACCAGTCAATTATAAAAGAATTTATCCAAAAAAAAAATTATCTTAATTATCAGTGAGTTATTTCGAGTTAAAATTCACATAAAAAAATTCAATTTAACGTGACGTCACGCGCAACGGATATCGCTAATTCTATAATTATAAATAGTTTTTCTTACAATTTCACGCTACTTCCACATTCACATTCGATATAACACAAAATTATAAGTTTTTTCTCTTTTTACTCGATATTATCAAATTCAACACATACTTAAAGAATTCTCGGCGATAAACTTGGAGCGGCACGAGGTCTCAAGTATCGGGCTGATAGTCGATGAAAATGGCCGAGAGACGCGTGGACAAATCATTTTAATTTTCCGCAATGATCTCCCTACCATTCCAGCGACCACCACCCCAGAATATCCGAAATTCAACGAATCGGGCCGATTTTTCCAAATCAAAAAAACCCAGAAGGTATGCCACGCGATTTACATCGAAGCAAATATAAATCCCCCGCCACGTTGAAAAATATGACGTTGGAAATGATATGAGAAATGACGTAGGAAATGATATCGGAAATGACATCGGAAAAGACATAGGAAATGATATCAGAATTTCGTCGTTTCCAATTGAGGCTTTTTGATTCGCTCGTAATCTTTTAAGAAATATTACCATCCAATCAGAAAGCATATCAATTGGAAACATCGAAATATTCGTGGCAATCGATACTAGAGTCGATACCTATCGATATCCCTCCTTCTTTCTTACTTTGTACAAATATGGCGATCATGGTGTACGATGTTGATGCTAATGTGTACATTTTTGTTTGTTATGCGTGATTTTTTAATTTTTCTTTTGAATAGTGCAAAAAAGCATTTTGTTTTGTGCTGTATAAAACATTTGTGAACTTTTCGTGGCTCAAATAGCGAATTATTCCCAATAAATTATAGTGCAATAATATGTGCATCCTTTTATTGCACGAGTCCCACAATATATAATAATAAGAGTTCACTTTTCATTATTTCTTTCTTTTTCCTTTTCGTAGCAGTTCTACCTTAAGCAGGAATAATTTCAATAAAAATGTAGTTATTATTAATTGTGAAAATGTGACATAAATGTAACATCGGAAATGACACCGGAAACGACGTCGGAAATGATATCATTTATGGTCTCAAATTCTGATATCATTTCCGATGTCATTTCCTACGTCATCTTTGGCAAATAATATCGCCTCAATCTTCACATTTAAACTATAAAACACATTTTCAATCACAGCATATCTCTATATAAAATGTTAATTCTAGGATAAAAACTTCGAAAACAGACTTAGATTTCTTCAATTCGTTATAATATATAAATAGCTACCAGGCGCGTGTTCGTATGAGAGTGAGAGAGACAGCGTTATAGTGTTATCTCTTTCTCTCACATATATAACCTCCCCGAAAAACCTTGTCTCGACACGCGCCTGATAGCTACAAATTTTTCCAACGTTATTCAATAGTGGTAATTTAAGACCTACCATTTTTTAAACCTCTTCCCTTTTTCGAAGCCTCCAAATTGCTCTCTCGAAATTTCGTTTCAAATGTTGGAAATAAATTGGAAATTCAGCCTCGTTCAGTTAATAACACGTGGTATTTAGGGGTTATTGTGGTCGCTGATTACGAATCTGAAGTCAGAATTACAAAATTCAAAATGTCGGAGGAATTTTAAAATAATTCTTGGAATTTAATGTAACGTGGTATTTAGTGGTTTTTGGGATCGCTGATTATGAATCTGAATTCAGAATTACAAAATTCAAAATGGCGGGTCCAATATGACTGACGAATTTAAAAAAAAATTGTTGTATTTTAATATAACTTATTTAATTCATTTTATTTAATTATTTAATTTATTTAATCCAAATGAATCACTTTATAATGAAAAAATAAAATGTATGTTTTCGAGTACCCACAGTTTAGTTTTGTTTATTGAATATGGAAAAGAATTATTGCAAAAGCTAAAAAATGGAAATGAAAGTTGAAAAAAAATTGAGAATTGCAGAAAATATTTGAACAATTGAATTTAAAATTAAAGAAACTTATTAATAATCGAAACAAAATTAATCAAATACGACAATTTAAACATTTATTCAAAATAATTAAAAATTAAAGAAAGTAATTTAAAATTTCAGAAAAATAATTGAAAATACATTTCAAATTGACGAAAATAATTGATAATTGAAGAATGTAGTTGAAATTTAAAAAATATAATAAAAATGTTTACAAAGTAACTTAAAAAAGCACATAATTATTAAATACAAAAGAAAATAATTGAAAACTAAAGTATTGAATTGAAAATTTAAAAAAATAATCAAGAATTTTAAAAAATAGTTATAGAATTGAACAATTGAATTGATAATTTAAAACAATTTTTATGATTGTCAACAAATTATTTTAAATCAGAGAATTATTGGATATTGAAGAATTGATTGAAAATTGAAAAAAAATAATTGAAAATTGAAAAAAATAATTTAAATTTAAAAATTGAATTAAAGTTTGTAGAATATAAATGAACAACAATATCTAAAATTAAAGAAATTTATTGATGTAGAGAAAAATAATTGATATAATTATTAAAGAAAATAATTGAAAATTTAAGAATGGAATTGAAATTTGACGATAATAATTAAGAATTGACGAAAATAGTTGTAGAAAATTGAAGAAAGAAGAAAATTAAAGAAAATTGTTAAATAACGAAATTTTAAAACAATTTTGATGATTGAAAAAACCCGAGAATTGTTTTAATATTGAAGAGTTAGTTGAAAATCGTACAAATAATTGAAAATTGAAGAATGTAATTGAAATTAGAAAAATATAATTTAAAATTGAAAAAGTTATTGAAAAAATCCGAGAATTATTGAATGTAGAAGAAAAAGTTGAAATCTGAAAAATGGAATTAAATTTTAATAAAAAAATGAGAATTAAAGGAAATATTTGAACAATTAAATTTAATGTTATATAAACTTATTGATAGTTGAAAAAAATAATTGACCAAAGACGGAAATTTTTTAATATTAAATTAATAATTGAAAATTGAAAATTGGAATGGAAATTTGAAGAAAGTAATTGAGAATTGAAGAAAATAGTTGTAGAATTGAACAATTGAGTTGAAATTTTAAATTGAATCTTTAATTATTGTTTTTATTAAAAAGTTTAAAACTTTGATTCCTTTTGTAGGATTATTAAATAATACAAAAATAGTTTGTCTGCAATTTTTAATTATTTTTATTATTCATCACTTTTTCCTCTAATAAATCTTAAATTTACCTTCCGCAAATTTCAATTATTTTCTTTAATTTTTCCATCACTTTTTCCATTATAATTATTTTCTCATCGACATTAAATCAATCTCGTTGTATTTATTCCTAATTTCTTTTATTATTTATCGAAAATTTAAGTTAATATTTTTATCATGTTAAATTTTTTTTTTATTTAAATTATTTTTATCATATTTTAATTATTTTCTTCAAGTTTTAAATTTTCAAATAATTTTCCTAAATTACAATCTTTTCTTTTTCTATTTAAAAAACATTCTACAATTTTTTCAATTATTTATTTCAAACTTCATTCATTTTTTTTAACTTATTATTGCTTTTATCATATTTCAATTATTTTCTTCAAGTTTCAAATTTTAAAATCATTTTTCAATTATTTCCCCCAATTTTTAATTATTCTTATTTTTCAAAATTATTCTACAAGATATTTAGATATTTTTCACAAATTTCCCATTAATTTCTTTAATTTCATAATTTCTAAAATTTAAAACTATTTATTATTTTCTTCAATTTTGAATTATTTTTACTTTCTTTTTTATAATTTTCAAAAAGTTTTTAATTATTTATCTGGAATTTTCATGATTTTTTTTTTCAATTATCAATTATATCAATGATTTTACTTTTATTTTATGTATATTTTGTATTTTTTGCAATTATTCTTTTAAATTAAACAATGTTCTCTTCACCTTTAAATTATGTTTATCTTTATATATATTTATTTTCTCTAATTTCTTATTATTATCTTTTTTTCTCAATTAACTAGTATTAGTTCCCAGTATTTTTCTGAAAATTTCTGAATATTTCTTTAACTTTTAAAATAGTACCTATTATGGAAATTTCTTAAATTTTAATTAATTTTCTCAATCTTAAATTATTTTCAGCACATTCAAATTCTTTTTTTCAATTATGAATTAATTTCATCACTTTTTCAATTATTTTCCTCGATTATTATTTTCTAAAATTTTCAAGTATTTTTCTAAAATTTCAATTATTATCTTCAATTTGTAATTATTATCATTCGTATTCATAATTTCCAAATTTTTGTATTAATTATCGTAAACTTTAATTAATTTTATCTTTCTTTAATTTCTTGCTCCAATTTTTAGTTATTCTCATTTTTTTCAATTGATTTTTAAGATCTTCATGTATTTTTCTCAAGTTTCAATAATTTTTTTTATTTAAAAAAAATTCTGTAATTTTTAAAATTATTTCACTCAACTATCATTTATTTTTTTAACTTATAATTGTTTGTATCATATTTCAATTATTTTCTTCAAGTTTCAAGTTTTAAAATCAATTTTCAATTATTTTTAAAATTTATTTCCTTCAATTTTCAATTTTTTTCATTTGTTTTATAATTTCATGAATTTTAAACTATTCATCTGACATTTCAATTATTTCATTCAATTTTCAAGTATTTATATTATTTTTTACACTATTTTCTTAAATTTTTAATTACTTTCGTTCTTTCCCATAATTTCCTAACAGTCTTTAATTATTTCTCTTTATATAAAATTTTTTCTCTTCAATTTCAAATGTTTCATTATGTTTATCCGTTTTCATTTATTATCTATAATTTTTAATTATACTCTAATTTTTCAATTAACTTCTGAAAGTTTTCAGTATGTTTCTGAAATTTTCTTTAATTTTTCTTTATTTAAAATATGTAAATTTTTCAATTATTTTATCAAATTTTAATTATGTTTTTCAATTTTCAATGATATTCTCAAATTTTTCATTATTCAATTTTTTTCAATTTATTTTTAAGATTTTTAAGTATTTTTCTCAAATGTAAATTATTTCCTTTATTTTTAAAACATTTCTAAATAGTGGTAATTATTAAATCTAAAATAATTAGCCATTTTTATGTTCTGGTAACAATTTTTGTATTAAAGTAACATTTTATTATACATGGGTAAATTCAAAGGTATTGAGTCAATTTCATAAAAAAAAATCTTACGTAATATAATGCGCAAAATTGTATAAAAAATAAAAATTTATTAAATCTTCACATTTAAACTACAAAATATATTTTCAAAAACAGTATATCTCTAAAATATTAATTCTAGGATAGAAACTTCTAAAACAGACTTTTGCATTCCTTCAATTCGTTATTATTTAAATAGCTACAAATTGTTTCAACAATCAATGGTGGTAATTTAAGACCTATTATTTTTAGAACCTCTTCCACTTTCCTCTTTTCGAAGCCTCCAAATTGCTCTCTCGAAATTTCGTTTCAAATGTTGGAAATAAATTGGAAATTCAGCCTCGCTCAGTTCCAAACGAAATTGTTTCATCATCTCCTTGTTTCTGGCCAAGGTAACTAACTTCTGGAGATCTCCAGTCAAAAAATCGTAGAAACCAACCGAATTAGTGATTTTCCGTTTTTTTAATCGACAAAGCTCTTCCTTACATTTTTCATGGAAATTCCGAACCCTTTTATCCTTCAAACACTCGATATTATTTTCACTAATATATTCCTTGTTTTCGTCCATTCTCGTGATTATAGAAACTAGAAATTCGATTGGTTGGTTTTTGTCATCTCTTTCAAAAAGTTTAGCTTCTAGTGCGAATTTCAAAGGTGTGTAATTATCCTTATTTACATGATTAATATCTACTCCTCTTTCTAGCTGAAGCAAAAATGACTTAACTCCATCCGCGTACCTGCACAGATGGTAAAATTCATTTTCATCATTTGTCAATTTTTCAAAAATGTTAACACCACTTCTTTCCAAGGCTCTAACAGCCTTTCGATTCTTTTCTTTGCCTAATTCATTAATAACGTATAATGTCCCAGTTAAAACAGTAAAACCCCTATAGGAGTGAAGATCAGCCACATTTTTTACCAAAAATGGAATAATTTTAGGGTTTTTTGTAACGGCATAGTAAATTGGTTGTAAAGAAGGATCTTTACAAAACCTCAGATTTACGCCAAAATTCACGGCTAATTTTAAAATGGTTCTGTTGCCGCGCATAACAAGTAAATTTAATAAGTTTTTTTCCGCATATGGATGATATTTATAAAAATCGTCAATTACAGAAACTGATAAAACCGATTTGAAAGCATCCGCGTTTATCTTGGAAGCAAAATACAGGAGAGTTGAAAAATCTTCAGATGTGCGGTATTCTTCAGGTTTATCTAATAAGAATTTTAACACCTCCATGGCATCGGACAAAATAACGTTGTACTTTTTGTGTAAAATTAATTGTGCACTTTCAACTTTTTCGAAAAGAAGAGCAACTTGAAGAGGTGTTAAATTTGTGTAGTTTACGTAATTTAAATCAGCACCTGATTCTAGACAGAATTTTACTATTGAGATGTGGTTGAAACGTACAGCATAAGTGAGAACATTTTCGTCCATGTATGTATAAAGAAAATCGTGTTTTATGTTTGAAATGAAAAGGTACAGTTTTATTAAAGGTAAGTCTTTTTCTTTAATGGCTAATTCAACATGACTTTTCACATCATGAATATTTTCCATAGCTTCTTCAAAACTCTCCTGGCCGTAAGGTGAACTGTTTTCTTTAAAAAACTTTTGTAAATTTTCAAAAACATCATCTTGACGACAATCTCTTGCAAGTTCTAGAATTGTTGCCCCTTGCTCTTCAGTTATCATCTGAAAGAAATTTTCGGATTGATATTATATTTGTATATATACCCGAATGGTAAATTAAAGCTTAAGGTTCATAGCTTCTCATACAATATGTAGATGTCTGAATTTTGAGCATTTTATAGTAATAAACAAATTAAAATTATAATCAAAAATAGGAAAAAGATAGTCAAGTTACGAATATCAAGTCGAGAAAAATTAGGTCAGAAAATTAAAATTCCAAATGGCGGATCCAATATACATACAGGACAAATTTTTAAAAAATTGTTGGATTTTAATATAACTTGGTATTCTGTTGTTTTTGGTGTCGCTAATTACGAATCTGAAGTCAGAATTACAAAATTAAAAATAGTGGATCCAATATGGCGGACGATTATTAAAAACATTGTTGGATTTTAATATAACTTTGTATTCTGTTGTTTTTAGGATCGCTGATTACGAAGCTGAAGTCAGAATTACAAAATTAGAAATAGCAAGTCCAATATATGACGAAAATTTTTTTTAAAAAAATTGGATTTTAATATAACTTGGTACCTAGAGGTTTTTGTAGACGCTGATTACGAATCTAAAGTCAGAATTACAAAATTCCAAATGGCGGATCCAATATGGCGGACGATTTTTAAAAACATTGTTGGATTTTAATATAATTTTGTATTCTGTTGTTTTTGGTGTCGCTAATTACGAATCTGAAGTCAGAATTACAAAATTAAAAATGGCGGATCCAATATGGCGGCCGATTTTTAAAAACATTGTTAGAATTTAATATAATGTGGTATTTAGTGTTTTTTGGAGTCGGTGACTATTAGCGGGTCCAATATGACGAAAAAATGTTGAAAAAATTATTGGATTTTAACATAACTAGGGGTTATTGTGGACGCTGATTACGAATCTAAGGTCAGAATTACATATTAAAAATGGCGGATCCAATATGGCGGACGATTTTAAAAAACATTGTTGGATTTTATTATAACTTTGTATTCTGTTGTTTTTGGGGTCGCTGATTATGAATCTGAATTCAGAATTACAAAATTCGAAATGGCGGATCCAATATGGCGGACAAATTTAAAAAAAAAATTTGATTTTAATATAACGTGGTATTTAGGGGTTTTTGGGGTCGCAGATTACGAACCTGATGTTAGAATTACAAAATTAAAAATGGCGGGTCCCATATGACTGACAAATTTAAAAAAAATTGTTGGATTTCAATATAACTTATTTAATTCATTTTATTTAATTATTTAATCCAAATGAATCCCTTTATAATGAAAAAATAAAATGTATGTTTTTGAGTACCCATAGTTCAGATTTTTTTCTTTTAATTGATTCCCTTTATAAATAAAATAATAAAATGAGTATTTTTTAATACACATAATTCAGATTTATACTTAATCTAAATAAATCCTTTTATAATAAAAAAAAATATATTTTGGGATACCTACAGTTCATATTCTTGTAATCTATATAAATAATCAGTATAGTACATGTTATACTGAACAATATTTAAAAATGTGTTTTTTTTTTTAAATCAAATGTAAGGTAGGAACATCTTTAATATCTAAATAAGCTTTTCTCAATTATTTAGATTTATTTTATCGAAAACGATAATTAAGAATTTTTCTAAAAAATAAAATTTCGAGAAAATCTCCTTAAATTACTAAAATACTTTTTTTTATATGAGACATTTGATGTATAAAAAAAAATGTTTATTTTAATTGCTTCATTAAGAATTCTGTAACAAAAATGAAAAAAGTTACAAGGATAATTTATTTTCTATTCTACTATTTATTTTGCTCTTTATTCTACTTTATTTTTTTTTTTTTTCTTAAAAAAGAAATTATTACTCTACCTACTAGATTGAAGGGTATTTAAAATAATATTTATTTTTTCCCATGCAAAATAAATGTAAAATTTGAAGATCGGGGCGCGGCCTTCAAGGATTAAAAAAAAAAATTATAAAAAAATACGTGTCTCTTTTTTTTTCAATTTACAACAATATACTGCCCGGGGAACATCAAAATTTGAAAAGTCTGTTTTTAACGAACAGTCTAGTTTATATAATATATAATGCGTAATTTTGAAAATGTGTAAAAATATTAATCCAAAACTTGTTATAACTTACCTCATCAGTTTCCAAAAATTACTTCGCAAGCGTAGGGTATCTTTAATTATTCTCTTCCTGTTAAAACATTTATTTTACTCTATTAAATTGTTTATTTTATAATAATGATAATAATATCCACAATCCTAACCTCAAAATTGTTCAAATTCATTTCTTACCTTTTTCATTCAATAATATCAACAACAAAAATTGCCATAATTATTGTTTCAATCATTTCAAATATTTACAATTCATTTACATATATTCTTATTCTCTATAAAACAGAATATACAAAAAATTATTAAATTCAAATAAGAATAAAAATTAAGACTGAAAAACTCGAACAGAGGTGGCGCCCCTTACGAGAAAAGCTTGAAACAATTTTCCGCATTCTACTTTATTCATGACAAAATATCAGCTGTTTTAAGAAAAAAAAAAACTTTTGCCTACGTGACGTCATTCTTCAACACACGCCCTTAAAGAATTTATTAATTTACCAAATAAACGATTTTGTTGTATTAAGATTATTATTTTTATGCTTAAATATCCAATTTTCAAGATAGTCGATATAATTTAATTTGTCACCAATAACAATTACTTATTTTAATACTGCAAATTTATCTTTGTATGAGGAATTTCATTTTTATCCTTTTGAAAATAAAATTATTATTTTCATTTATCGTTGAGTGTTCAACCTTAAAATAAAAAATTCGATTATTAAATGCAATTTGGTAGAAAAAAAAAAGAGAGAGAATAATAACTAATTGGCCAGTGACCACAGATTTATTGGAATTTCAATTATTATAATTACATAAAATCTATATAGAGTAAAGAGAGAAAATTGATCTAGACATTGTAACCGATGAGGTGACGTTTACCGATGCATTCACCGATATAAAACCAGCACCAAACTTCAATAACAACAAGGCTATTTAACCACGCTTGCTTTACTGTTAACTCTTTATATCCTCCAGTTTTTGCACTGTGAATTATTTTTGAAACGCTGGCTCGAATTTGGGAAATTTCGCCAAATGTCGGTGGAACCAATTCAACTTTTGCGTATTGTCCAATTACTTTAAGTTTTGGTTGCGCCTGCACCATCAAATCTGGAAAAAATAATTTATATTATTAATTTGAAACTCAGTAGACATTTTTTAATTGAATTTAATTGAAAATTGTTAAATTAAAACTCAGTAAACATTTTTTAATTGAAAATTATTAAATGAAATTAAAAAATGCACTAAGAAATTAAATATTAATTTAGAAAAAAATACACGCTTTAAAAAATTTTAATAAAAAAAAAAGGAATATTTTATCTACAAATAAACAAAAATTTCCCCAAAACAAAATTATTAAAATTAAAATATTAAAATTATAATTAGAAATTTTTAAAATAAAATTTAATATTATTAAAATAATAATAATAATAATAGGTCGTAAATTGTTTCTTTAATATTATTATTATTATTATTATACAAATGTTTGAATTAATAAAATAAATTATCATTTTAATTCAGAAATAAATAAATAATTAGAAAAAAAAAATATTAAAAATCGCCCTAAAAAAGTGGAATTCCAAATTTTTAAAATCGATTTTGTACAAAAAATTATGAAGAATTCAATTTTTTAAGAATTATTGAAAAAAAATCTAGAAAAATGTAATTTCTTTATTTATAATTCAAAAATTTGAAGTCTCTATTTTTTACCAAAAAAATGTAAATTTTCCATTTTTATAACAATTTTAATTTCTTTAATTTTTAACGAAATTGATAATTCTGGGTAAATTAGAAATTTTAATTATTGTTTTTTATCAAAAAGTTTAAAACTTTGATTTCTTTTGTAGGATTATTAAATAACACAAAATTAATTTTTCTGCTATTTTTAATTATTTTAATTATTTCTCACTTTTTTCGTTAAATCTTAAATTTACCTTACGCAAATTTTAATTATTTTTTTTTAATTTTTTCATCAATTTTTCCATTTTCATTATTTTTTCATCGACATTAAATCAATTTCATTATTTATTCCTAATTTGTTTATAATTTATCGAAAATTTGAATTAATATTTTTAATTTGTCATTATTTTTGTCATTTTCCAATTATCTTTAATTTTTAATTATTTCTGAATTAATATCCCGAACTTTAAAATATATATCTCAATCTTCAATCATTCTGTTCAATATTCATTTCTTCATATCAATTAATTTTCTAAATTTTTAATCTTTTAAACGATTTTTCAATTATTTTTTTCGGATTAAAAATAAATTTTGTAATTTTTCTATTATTTTCTCCAATTTCTAATTATTGGCATTATTTAGCCATAATTTTTCAAAATTTCAATTATTTATCTGAAATTTTAATCATTTTTACAATATTTAATTTTTTTAAAAATTTTAAATTACATAATTCATCATATTGCAATTATTTTCATCATATTTCAATTTTTTTTCAATTTTACATTATTTTTATCATTTTTCAATTATTTCCTTAAATTATAATTATTATTCTCATTTTTACAATTTTTTTCTAAGATTTTGAAGTATTTTTCTCAATTTTCAATTCTTTTCTTCAATTTTAAATTATTTTCATTTATTTTCATAATTTCAATTTTTTTTTATTAATTATTTTAAATTTCAATTACTTTTAGCTGTCTTCAATTTTTAATTATTCCCATTTTTTAAAATTAATTTTTAAGATTTTTAAGTATTTTTCTCAAACTTCAATTATATTATATATTTATTTTTTTAAAACTAATTTTTAAGATTTTTAAGTATTTTTCTCAAACTTCAATTATATTATATATTTATTTTTTTAAATCTGCAATTTTTTCAATTATTTATTTCAAATTTTATTTACTTTTTTTAACTCATTTTGATCATTTTCCAATTTTTTCCCTAAATTTTTTATTATTTTCATTTTGTAGAAATATTTACTAAGATTTTAAAGTATTTTTCTTAAATTTAAATTCTTTTCTCCAATTTTTAATTATTCTCATTTTTTTAAGTTAATTCATACGATTTTCAAGCATTTTTCTTAAATTTCAATTCTTTTCTTCAATTTTTAATTATTCTCATTTTTTTAAATTAATTTATTAGATTTTGAAGTATTTTTCTCAAATTTCAATTTTTTTTTTTATTTAAAAGAAAATTCATCATTTTTTTCCATTATTTATTTCAATCTTTACTTATTTTTTTCAACTTATCATTGCTTTCATCAGATTTCAATTAATTTCTTCGAGTTTCAAATTTTAAAATTGTTTTTTGATTAATTTCCTGAATTTTCAATTTTTCCAACGATTTTTCAATTATTTTCTTCTGCTTAAAAATAAATTCTGTAATTTTTCTATTATTTTTTCTAATTTCTAATTATTGGCATTCTTCTGACATAATTTTCCAAAATTTAAATTAATTATCTAAAATTTTAATTAATTTCACCATATTTAAATTTTTTCTCAATTTTAAATTATTTTTATCATTTTCCAATTATTTCCTTAAATTATAATTATTATTCCCATTCTGTAAAATTTTTTTTTAAGATTTTGAAGTATTTTTCTCAAATTTCAATTCTTTTCTTTAATTTTTAATTATTTTCATTTGTTTTCATAATTTTTAAATTATTTTTAAATTATATTTTTTAATTATTCTCATTTTTTAAAATTAATTTGTAACATTTTCAAGTAGTTTTTTCAAATTTCAATTCTTTTCTTTAATTTTTAATTATTTTCATTTGTTTTCATAATTTCCAAAAATTTTCTCAAATTTCAATTATTTTCTTCAATTTTAAATTATTTATAATATTTTTCCATTATCGTCTTGAATTTTTAATCATTTTCATTATCTCTGAATTAATTTCCTAAATTTTTAATTATTTATCTCAATTTCAATAATTTTTTTCAATTTCCAATTATTTTCTCCAATTTTTCATTATTCTATTTTTTTTCAATTTATTTCCAAGATTTTCAAGTATTTTTCTCAAATTTAAATTATTTTCCTTATTTTTAAAATTAAATTACATTTCCCAATTTTTAATTGTTTTTTTCAATTAATTAAAAACCACCATTTAATAAAATAATATTTATATTTTTCTTAAATTTTAGTTTCAGGTTATGACAACAATTTAATCAAATTTTCGTAAAATTGTCGAAATGCGTAAAATGTAATTTAAAAAAATTTGTCTAAAACGACTAAAATTCTCTTTTTTTATATTTAAAAACATTCTTTCAATTTTTTTATTTCCAGATTTACAATTATTACCAATGAAATTCAAGAGACAGAAAAGTCAACATAACCTCAAAACAGTCAAAAACCGTTCAATAACAAAATAATTTTCCACCAAAAGTTTACAAAATTCGAACCCAAAACCATTTATTTTCATAACCTAAATAAATATTCTACAAATTTTCCAAAAAGTATCAATTACGAGCATAAAATTCAAGTTGAAATGATCGAATCTGTTATGTAATTTTCAAAAGCATGATTTAATGTCAAGAGTGACAGTTGAATGGAAATTTAAAAAATTCACTACTTTTTGAAAAAAGCATTAATTAAAGAAATTAATCTTCACTTACTTCGAATTAAGGGTGCTAATTTTCCAGCCATTTTTGCTGTTTTTGTCGATTATTTCTTTCCGTGTCAAATGAGAAAAAATGGCTCCTTCCACGGTCCAATTATTTCCGAGTTCCGATTTGTCAGAAACGAAATAGAAACAGAAACGATCCGAGTTCGAATTTCCCTGTGTTAGTGAAATTAAAAATGGCGGATAGTGAAAAGGAGGAGGCACACAATCTCGTAAGTAATTTGTCTATTTATTTATCTAATCGCTTCCCCCCTTGTCTTGAAGAGATAAATACCTTTATCTCTCAATAAACAAAATTCGAAGCACTTTAACCAAAAACGTCCTCGAGTCAATTGACGCTTGTGAGGTTAGAAAGATCGTGTCATCTGGAACTGTCACTTTTGTGCCAAACTTTGTTATTTTTTCCTCTCAATTAATCAAGCCTTTCTATCATTAATTAACGATTATTTTTTCATTCCGCTATGTATGAGTGTGACAGCTTCAATTCTCTGGTAAGAAAATTGTTTTTTTCCCCGAAATTTCCACGGAAATTGATCGTCGCGAAAATGGCAGTTTTTTCACTGTCAACAAAAGAAATTTAGGGAATTGAATTTTTGTATTATTGACGAATAAGAAAACGGGTGTTTATTGTTTTTGGTATTTTTCATGAAAATCAAGCTCTGAAATCACGTGCGGGTAATTACGATAAAGTGGTCTTTTTTTTCAGTCAATTTTTGTGTTTTTTTTTTATCAAAAGAGTAAGTATAAAATTCTGAAAGATTGATGATGAATTGGATATAAATTGTTTTGATATTTGGAGTCGATTAATCGATAAAGATCTTCGATTTTAATGATGTGGTGGTAATAATTAAAATTCTGTATTTTAATTATGTAATTAAAATTTTTTAAATGACTTTTAAAACGTAATAATAATTATTTATTTTTAAATTTAAACTGTTTTTGTTATATGTTTATAAATAAATAATAAGAATTTTGTTAAATATATTTTATTCTTTAACGTTATATTTTAATATTTAATTTTAATATTTTAATTTGAAATTAAATAACAATCATCTAATTTCTTTTTTTTTATCATATTTTTTTATACTTCAGACAATTTTTTTCTCTCAAAATTTTCTGATTTATTTTTTTTTTCTTTTAAATTCTGTCTTATAACTATTTAACTAAATTTATTTTCTAAGATTTTCTTTTCAATTTCAATTTTCTTAAATAATTTTTGTATTTTATTTTTTATATCTTTATTTATTTCGACGGGCCCCCGTTGATAAAATGTTTATTGAAAAGCCAGTAGAATAAAATGCTAATTCAAACGAGCGCGCTATATAATTCTTATTTAGTTGTTTGTGTAATAAAATGACAACTGATTTTCAGTGCAACAAAATGTTATCTCAGAATAATTATTTTAACATAAATGTCATTATTTTTAACTGCAAATTAACTCCGTATTGTATCTAAGATGTAATATATATTAAACAATAAGTATCTGATGGTATAAATATGAAAATTACATTTATATTTGCATACAAAATGAATATTTAATTTTTTAAAATAGCATTTTGTTGCACTGAAAATCAGTTGTCATTTTATTACACAAACAATTGAATAAGAATTATAAAGCACGCTCTTTTGAATTAGCATTTTATTCCACTGGCTTTTCAATAAACATTTTATTAACGGAGGCCGTCGATTTGTATATTTTTATATTTATTTATTTTTAGGAAATAATTCAGGATAAATTTATTTAATTAATTAATGCTACTTTTGCAGCAAATGGAGTTTGAATGGGTACTTCACGAAGAAGTTCATTCTTCACTTTCTCATCTTCGGAATATTTTAATGGTAAATCTTCCTTCAAATTTCTGTACTTTTTTCGATTATTTTATTATTTAATGTGTTTTATGATTTAAAAAAATGTTTAAATTTCAGTTTTTTAATGTGATTTTACAATAAAATTATATTTTATTATTTGAAAAAATCCTATAATTATTTGTATAGTTCTTTTTTCGTTAAAATTTGTTTTTTTGAAAATAATGTATAGCTAATTGTGAAATAATTATTGTTAATAATAAAAAATATTTTTAGGAATGTGCACAAAGATTTCCAATGGCTCTCTTTGGTAATGATCAACAAAATAAAACAGATCGATTTGTTTTTGCTGCTCCACATGATCATATAAAATGCGTCGTCGTACTTACAGGAGACAGTATCACAAATGCCGTATGTAAAATATTTTCTTTAAAATTAAATTAAATTATTCAATTCTGGAACTATTCTCTCCATTTTCAGTTATTTTCTTAAAAAAAAATCCAGTTGAGATTTAGAAAGACATCATTTTTACCTATTTTATTAACCAGGAAATTATTGCAGGAAGTAAATTTTAAAGTTCAGCGCCAACAGAGCGTAAACATGAGAACGAGTATTCAGAATGATCATCCGTGGAAACTGCAGCAGATTCAGGACGCTGCGAATCATCTGCAGCAGGCAATTGCTCACATCGACAATGTCGATCGACACTATTCCTTTAAAACCTCCGACGAAGTAATGCACGTTTTAGGAAATATTTTAGGATGCTTGCAACGAAGTAGAACGAGCTTGATAGTCCCTAGGAAGAAGAATCTCGATGATCTCATCAAAAGTCGAAATATGGTAAATATCCGATTAACTAACCGAAACTTCGTTTATCAGAAAATTTAACATCCTGACTACGAAACTGACAAAATGTACATTCCCCCTGACACAAGGAATGTAGAATTTCTAAAAGAGCTTTCTGATTGGCTGGTAATATTACTGGAAAGATTACCAGCCAATCAGAAATGTTGGTGTTGAAATTTGATCTTTTCTTTTGCAGAAATCTTTGAATCCGAATTTACCCGAGAATCTTGCTATTAGTTTCTACATTCAGAGCTACAAATTGGTGCTTGCTGTCTATCAGTTGGAAAATGCACATGGCAGCGTCAAGTACGAGACTCAGCAAGCAGAATGCAGTGTGCCGTGGCTGAATGAGGCTCTTGTGCTTCTAACCATTGCTCTGCAATTGTGTCAGAGACTGAAAGACAAGGTTTATTAATTAATTCTACATTAGTTGCAGATTATCTGTTGATAAAAAGACAGGGTATCGAGCAACTTTGAAAGCCTTAAACACACTTTGAACTTTTTTATTTTGAATTAAAATAGGCATCACAGATTATTACTTATTCAGCTAATAACCGTAGGTAGAGAACCTCCTTAAGCAGGTGAAAAACACCTATTTAAGAAGGTTCTTCACCTACATTTTTCAAATTATTTTTGCTTCCTTATAGAAGAAACTTTGTCATTGGGATTTTGGTCTTTTTCATAAACAGCACAGGTGAATCCATTCTAAATGGTCAATCTTGGGATTCACGGTTTGTATTTAGTTCACGACAAGAACCTGTTTCGAGGGTGTGTATAATCTATAAAGGATTAGAAGCATTTTGCACACAACATTTGGCTGTAATTAGACGAAATATGAGGAACAACTGGGAGGCAAGAAAGAGGTCATTTTGGCCTCAGCTTTTTTTTAAGAAGATGGAGGATTCTGGACTATGATGCCAATGCACATCATACTGTTTGGGGTAGCACTGATACCAATGAGGGGGGATACTTTTAAATTTCTTAATTGACTCTGGTTTAGACATTCTAAACTGTGCACGATTGGAGGATCTCGAAAGAAGACACTCTGTTAGACTACAGGCTCATAACATTCAGATTGAAGGCAATAGATCGAGAAAGCAAGGGCGCAGTCTCATGTTGTAAAATAGCAGATTAGCAGTAATAGACTTTAGATAATCAAAAATTAGTCTCTCGCGATAGGGTAACAATTACCACGAGAGACTAAATTTTGATTGGTTAAAGTACAATCTGCTATTCTGACACTTGAGACTTAACCCTAAGTAGAGACGTGACCCTAGATGAACTGAATGGGTTACCTTCAAGGAAGACCTTCAGGGATTCATGGGGAACTTCTTTACTAATTACGGAAACAACGCAATTGCCTTTTTATTTTATTTTCCTGTCTTCTTCCAATTCATACGCCACTGCATGTGCTGAAAGAGGACAAAAAATAAAGTGAAAAGGTCTATTGGAAGCTTGCAGCTGATTATCTACAAAGGGTATTAACCTCTGCTTTTGAAAGAAACTGTCCTAAAAAGTCAACTCGGTTAAGAAGGCAATGATGGTGAAATTTTTCTCTAGATGAACTTAGACGAACTGTAACAAGTGTTTTTAATAAGACGAAGAAACAAAGAATACAACAGGCTTGGGATAAAAAATTTTTAATCTTGAAAATTGTTTCTTTACACACATTTTTAGCTAATCAAACTTTTCTCTCGTGGGCCATCCATACATTGCGTAAAACATTTGGGGGAAGGGGGGTCTGAAAAATCTAACGTAATACTCTATAAATCTGAATTATTTACAAATAACTAATTTGAAAGCAAAACTTCAGTCACTAATTGAAATAGTTATATTTCTACTAATCATTTAGTAAAAAATAACTAATTATTAGTGAAATTCATTTTTTGGTTATGTCAAAATAACTAATATTTTAGTAATATTACTTGGAAGCGAAATGTCCATGAAATGGACATAATTTTCACCTAGATTCAGAATTATTTTGGATTATTTTTCACAATTTTGACTTTTAAGGGCAGGTGACCTTTTTTTCATCTTGTATGTTTGCGGGGTACCTTTTTAGGCAATTTCTGTTGATTTAGAACATGATCAAAATTTTTTTTCGGAATTCATTTATTTTTTCAGAATTATTTTAAAATATTTTTCTCAGCTTTGACTATTAAGGGTAGGTGACCCTTTTTATCATCTTGAATAATTGCAGGGTACCATTCTAGGTAATTTTTATTGACTTAGAACATGATCAACATTTTTTTCCGGAATTTAATTTATTTTTTTAGAATTATTTTGGATTATTTTTCTCAATTTTGACTTTTAAGGGTAGATGGCCCTTTTTATCATCTTGTATATTTGCAGGGTATTTAATTATTTTTTATTAATTGATAATTTTTCACTAATTGATAAAACAAAAAATCAGCCACGATTTTACTAATAATTTAGAGAGTATGCATGCACCTTTTTTCTGAACAAAATAGTAGTTACAAAATAGACAAATCTATAAAATGTTTTTCAGTTATTTATTTAGTCATTTGATTTTGTGATAGTGTTTAAGTGTTAAAACTCTAATAGAACACTAAAGAAGATTATTATAAATCCATTTAAAATGCATGAATAAAGAATTTAAAATTAATTTTTATATTATTTATTTTATTTAATATTTTCTATGGGGAGGGGGGTGTCGTAATCTTACGATATTTTACGAAGGGGGGAGGGAGTAATTTCTGAAGAAAGTGAGCTATTATAAATCAAAGTCGCATCAATTTTTAAATTTGTAATGAAGCGATTTGAGAGAAAAGTTTGATTGACTAAAAATGTGTGTAAATAAACAATTTTTACATTACAAATTTTTTTTCTAAAAAAGGACGTTTTACTTCACAAAAATAGAGTTTCTAAAATGGTTTTGAATCCGTTAAAGGACACTGGAATTATTCTCTGATAGCCTGTATTTAACCGAGAGATAAACCTTAAAAATGAGATTGAGAAGGCAAAGGTTTCCAGATAAAAGAGTTTTGACCAAAGAATCGAAAAGATACCAGAAGCAGTAAGATTCTATAAAATCCTAGCTATGGATCTGGCGGACAAATTTAAAATTATTAATCTCCCAAATGAGCACTTTGCTCAAATAAAAGAGAAATTTTTGTTTTTTTTTGTTTTACTTCTTTCATTAATTTGTTTTTCTTCCTTGAAATGTCAATTATATTTTTAATTTTTTAAATTATTTTCTTCCACTCTTGTAATTGTATTCTGCAAAAATCGCTCCTTTATCTATTTTTAGTTATTTTCCTCAATTCTAGTTACTTCCGAGTTTTTTAGTTTTTTGTTTATTTTCTTTAATTATCTTTAAATTTCAATAGTATTTTAACTTCTACTATATTCTCAACTACAGTACCGCTAGGAATTGTCAGTCCACTTACAAAAGTCGTATTAAAAATACCTCCGTTATTTTTTGTTGATATTCTAGTTAAAAATAAAGAAGAAGAAATTTTTAAAAAAGATATGAAAAGCTTCTTAAATTCTGCGTAAAATTACCTCTAATAAAAAATTTTTTGATTAAAGAAACAGAGGTAACATGTGATAATGACTAACTAAATTTTTGATTTTTGCAAATTTTGATTATCCAACTTCAGGTTCTTGCATGCTCTAAACTAGGTTATAAATTAAATTGATATTGACTAAAAATAAAGCTTAGAATCTTTAAAATGGGACCAAAATACTTATTAAATATGTAGCAATTCTCAAAATACAATTAAAGTATAAGTTGAAACTGCAAGACCTTATGAATTTAATTACCGTCGAACGAGGCTGTCCTGATACACCGGGGGCTATTATGGTACAAGCTGGTTTTTTATTTTTAAAATATTTATGTTAAAATATATAAATTTGATTTATAGTTGTAAATATAGTGTGATATTTTATAAACAAAATATCAGTATTGTTTCTAATAAATTCTTTGTCAAAAATCCGTAAAAAATTCATATATGCATACAAAGTTCATTAAAAAATTGTAAGTTCTCTTAAAATCTGCTTCAATCTTAAAATTAACAAATTCGATGTAAAAGATATTTAAGGTACGTGTTGAGAATTTAGTTGGGACTATATTCACGTGATATGCTATTTTTTTATTGAGAATTTATTTTAAAAACGGTGAAAAACTAAATGTTTTTTTGTATCGCGTATTAAATTAGTTTTTGTTTATCAAGAAAGCTTTATTAGGAGTCATTTTACGCAGAATTAAATAAACCTTTCATATCTGTTTTCTAAATTTTTCTAGCTATACTTTTAACTAAAATATCAACGAAAAAGGACGGATATATTGTAAATTTGATTTTTGTAAGTGGACTAACAATTCCTGGCGATACTGTACTTTCTTAATTCTCAATTATTTGCATTATTGCTTATTTATCTTCTTCAATTTTAAATTATTTTCTTCAAATTTCCATTAAATTTTTTATTCTTTTTTACTTCCTTCTTCAATTTTCATTCATATCTCTCCTTTTTTCAATTTTTTCTTCGAATTCAATTGCTTTCTCGAAAAATTCTAATTATTTTCTCCAGTTTAAAAGTATATTGCTTCAATTATTAAAATGTAGGCCTTGATATATTTTTTTTTCAACCTTGAAAACCCTTAAAAGTCCTTGAATTGTTTTTTCAAAAGTTCCTCGATACCCAGCCTTCAGACAAATTTAAACATTAAACTCAAAAAACTATTTTATTCCCTTTAGATCTGCGTTTTCTCGCAGTACAAAGACTTCACGGTGGGCTCGAGAGTTCCATCGGCATTAGGATGGTAACAAAACCAGGTGATTTTCCAAGACGATTAATTCGCAATCTGGAACTTTTCATCGCTGGCGACTGTTCTTTCACACTCGTATCGAAGAAATCGTCAAGGAAGCAAACTAAAAAAGAAAATGCGAAGAGTACTTTGCCAATAACGTGCCTAGTCTAGTTGTTTTGTTCTTTTTAAAATGTTTTTCTCAGGTGTTCGTCCCTTGTTCGTTTGTAGATTAAAAACTCGAATTTTAAACGAACACGCGGAATTTGAAAATTGTGTGTGTCTACATATTGAAAACTTATGTAATCTTAAAAAAAAAAATATTGTTCACTCGATAGCAAAGCTGAACACGTAGAATTTCTCGAGCCATTTCTGACCTAGAAATAATTTAATGCTAATACTTTTATAGAAACGATGTTTGATGATTGAAAAAAGAAACTCGTTTCGGCACAGAATTTTATCATATAGGTATTTATCATCTTTAGATTGTTAATTAATGATTGTTATATATATCGACAAGGCACAAGCCATTTATTATTCAATATTTAGCGTCAATTACTTTTGTGAGTAAGGCGAGTTTTCTGCGATGCGCTCGGAGCAAAAATAATCGACTATTCTCATGTTAATTAATTGCCTCAATAAACGAGTACTTATCGCGCGAATTTTTGTCCAATCCCGAGCGCAACAGAGGACTTTTAATAGTAATTTGTAATATTTTGTAATTGTCTTGTTTCAGCGATTGTTTAATATTCTCTCTCTTTAGGAAATGTTGTTAGAGCCGTAGATATATTAGCGCGCTCCGAATTTTTAATTTGATTTTTACAAAACTGTAGTGATTTGCTGAAGCTTTTGGTATTTTAAAAGAATTTATTTAAACAGCTGGTTCATTTGTTTCGAAAACGAGGCCAGCTTTTCAATCTCTCTAGTCGTCAAGTTGTTTTTTTTTTTATTTGTAAAAGACGTTTCACCCGACAATAATTATTATTAGTTACTGTTGTCGCACGAATGTCGATGTTATTAAAATAAATTTCTCATTGCGGAAGGGGCTGGTAGTTTTATTATTCCTATTAATCGTATTTTTTGTTCTTTAAATATTTTAATAAATTTTTAATTATTTTCTTGAAATCTCAATTGTAATTTTTAATTTTATCGATAATGTTCTTAGATTTTATTATTTCCTTTTTTTAAAAAAAAATTAATTTCTCAAATTACAATTATATTCTTCATGTTTTGCAATTAATTTAATCAATTTCCAATTATTCTCTTTTAATTATTTTACAAATAATTAAATTATTTAAATTAAAAATATACTTTTAAATTTTAATATAATATTTCTAAAAATAAAAATAATTATTAACCACTTTTTATAATAATAAACAATAATAAAATATTTTTAATTTCTTAAAAATGTATTAAATTTTTTAAAACTTGCTTTATTCGTTATTAAAAATGTTTTTCAATTTAAAATTGCAAACGGAAATTTAAACTAGTCACGTGAGAAACTTTCACTGATTGTAATGACGTAGTTGTTTGTTGCTTTTATCAGTTCAGTTTTATCATTCTAGGCGTTTACATATTTAATTTAAAAGTAAAAAATCTTTTTTTCTATCAGATAACGATAAAATATTTATTTCAGATTTTTCAATTCAAATAAAATATATAAATATTTTTGTTAGCAAAAACAAAATAAGTAAAATTTTAGTGATAAACATATTGAATCGTCAATATAAATAAAATACTATAATTTTTTTTTCTAAACAAAATTTATTTGCCTTAATTTATTTTTTCAGAAAATCATGGAAGCTTTAGATTCAACGAAGTTGAAAATACAAAAGAAAACTTTACATGTCCCTCCTTTGGATGAACTAAAAACCGGTATGTTTATTTTTATTAATTCAATTATTTTTAATTAAATATCAATTAATTTACATAATTGTAGTTGAAATTATAATAAAAATTCAATTTGTCGAATAATTACCAAACAATTTAATAATTTTTTTTAAAATCTTTATTGTTTCATATTTTTATTTCTAACAATTTGCGTCAGTTTCAAATGTAATTAATCTATATTTTATTTTTATTAGATTAGATTACATTTATTTTTATTAAGTTTTATAAACATTGATATGATCCCGATAAGAATTAATATTATTTTTAATCTATTTTATTAGCAATATATTTATTATATATATTCAAATTTAAAAAAATGGCCCTGTCTTAAAAAAAAATTTATTTACATAATTCCGTAAATTTGATAAATTTATATCAAATATTTTTTGCAGTTTTCAGCAGAGCTTTAGAAAAAAATTTCGCCGAATTCTCGGTCGAAATTGTAGATTCTCCGGATTTTAAGGAACCCCCTTTTACATTGGCGGCTTCTGGTAATTTTTTCAGATAAAAACAGAAAAATAATTAGGGGAGAGTCGACATCAGTGAGTCACTTTTTTAATAATTTTCAAAAATTGAAATATCTCGTTGAAAAAAAAAGTGTCTCTCTGATACCGATTCTCCCCCAATCGTTATAAAAGTAATTTTAAATTTATAAACAAAATTTCCAAATAGGTTTAGCCGGAAAAACGACAGTTTTAGAAGTTGGAGGACCAGCTTATTTGCTGCCTTTGGCACAGAAAACCAAAGTTTATGATATTAAGACACTGGCTCCCCTTTTGGGTCACGGAAATAAGTCTTTTGTTATCGGAGCGGGAGCTGGACCTTGGCCTTATTTTAATTCCAATTGCGAGGTATTTTTTTTAAATTCGTACAAAATTTTTTAATATATTTTATATTGATGAAGAAAAATTGAAAATTTTTAATAAATCGTCAATGATTTCAGATGATGATGAATGTCGTTTTGGACTCGCCTAATTCATCGGAAACTACCAGAATTTCTTTGGTGAACAAAAATGACGAAAAGTGCAATTTGAAAATTTTGCCGGGAAATGAAAATCGTTTCTCGCTTTTGGCGAATTTATTTTTAAGCGAGGGCAAGCCTGGAAAAATGATTCGAGTTTTTGCCAAAAAACGAACTGGAAGTGACGATTTTATTGCTACGATGCAAAAAGCTTTGGCTAGTCATTATTCTGACAAGCTCGTTGGTAAATAAAAAAATAAAATTTACATTCATATCTCAGTTCATTCCATTTTGAAATTTTTTATTTTAATTACATTTTTGGTCATTTCTTTTAACTTGTAGTCTATAATTTTTAATAATTTTTCAAGGAATTTTCTTTAATTTTTAATTTTAATCCTTTAGATTCAATTATTTTTGTTATTTTTTATGAATTTAAAATATTCTCATTATTTTAAAATGAATTTTTTCGTTCTTGAATTATTTTCTTAAATTTTTACTTGTTCTTTCTTCAATTTAAAAATGTTGTCTTCAAAATGAATTTTAATTCATTTTAATTAATATATATTTTTAAAATATTAAAATCGAAAGGAACAACTTTCCACATAAATAAAAAATGGAATTGATTAGGTTGAGAGTAGGATCGCTTAAAATTTTATTTGAAAAATTGAAAAATTTCCGATTAATTTTTTTTTTTTTTTTAGGTTTAGGGGGAACTTTTCTACTAAAGGAGGGAAAAGCAAAACAGCATATAATGCAAGATTTTTCAAAAACTCCGCTAAAAACTGAAGAAGATCTTAATAATTGGCTACGATTTTATAATATGTCCGCTCCTTTGATTGCAGTCGGAACTTTCGTTTCTGCCGAAACTGTAAGTTCTATTAATTACTTGAAAAAGGATCTGTTTCGGATACTTTTTATTTTATTTTATTCCTTTTTTTTAACAGAAAAATCTATAATTAAACACAAAAAATTAGTTTTTTGAAAAAAAAATTTATTTCTTTTCCAGGATTTGGATCTAAGAGTTCAGCATTTTCATAGTTTTTCACATCACGGAGAAGGGGGACATTATCATATTGACACAACTCCGGAAATTGTTGAATATTTGGGATATTTTACACCTGGAGAAACTTTATATCGAGTGGATCAACCGCCAGTTGCTTCTAATTTTGGCAAAGACTAATTTGGTAAATTTTACTGAAATTGTAATAAGAGAAAGATATATCAATTTTACTAAAAGATGTCGGTTTTTTAAATTTTAACTTTTATGAATAAAATGCATATAATATCCAGTTGAATAATTTTTTTTGTCTGAAACAATTAATTAATTAATTAATTAATTAGTTTTGTCAACTTATTACTGTTATTATTTTTATTATTATTATCAGTTTTTTTTTCAAAACAAGTTTAAGAGAGGAAAAAATGCATTTACACACCTGCATGTGTTAAGTAAAGGTTAAAAAAGTGAAAAATGTAAAAGCTGGAAAACTCAGTGAAGAATTACCCAAATATAATATAAAAGTTAAGGTACGCTCACACGTTTTGTAAAAATTTGCGTAACAGGAAAATCAACATTGGAGTAAGAGAGACAGACTGTGTATCTATCTCTCTTACTCTAATGGAGTAAGTAAGAAACGTACGAGAACTTTTTGAGAAATTGAGAAAAAAGTTGGTAATTTTAAAAAATTAGAATATTAAGAAAATAGCCAAATGTGATTTTAAAAAACTAGAGAATTAAATAAATTATTAAAAAAAAAAATAAAATAAATAAATAACTAGAAATAAAAAAAACATTTTAAAAGAAAAACACTAGAGAATTAAAGAAATTACTAAAAAATAAAAAATAGATAAATAACTAGCAAAAAAAAAAAGAAAAATAACTGTATTGAAAGTAAAAATAGTATTGAAATTTAAGGAAAACCACAAGTAAAGTAACAAAATTACTAGAAGTTTTTGAGACATTAAAAAATAGGAAATTTTCAAAAAATCATAAAAAGAAGAAAATAATTTAAATGTGAATTTAAAAAACCAATAAATAAATAAATAACTATAAATGTAGATAAATAATAAATAAACTCCTCTTATATCATGTTCTCCGGATACATTTGTCAAAAATAAAATCGTATTTCGCTTGAATTTGGACAAATTAAGAAAATATTGGTTTTATAAGAACAATTTTAACTGGAATTAATTATTTACATGACAATAAATTGAATCTGATAGTTTTTAGGTTAAAATAATTGTTTATTCAACAAAAAGTATATAAATAAATTTTTTTAAGCAGATGCCGTCCATGGGGCAAGTTGAACCTCTTGTAGGCTTATGATATCCTGATACTTTACCAAATTATGGTTTTGTTTTACATCTTCTTGTTAAGACTAAATAAGTTTGAATAGTGCTGTTTTTCCGGCCAAAATCTTCTTTTATATCATGTTCTCCGGATAAATATGTCAAAAATAAAATCGTATTTCGCTTGAATTTAGACAAATTAAGAAAATATTGGTTTTATAAAAACAATTTTAACTGGAATTAATTATTTACATGCCAATAAATTGAATATGATAGTTTTTAGGATATAACAATTGTTTATTTAACAAAAAGTATATAAATAAATTTTTCTAAGCAGATGCAGTCCATGGGGCAAGTTGAACCTCTTGTAGGCTTATGTTATCCTGATACTTTACCAAATTCTGGTTTTGTTTCTCATTTTCTTGTTACGACTAAACAAATTTGAATGATGCTGTTTTTCCCGCCAAAAACTCCTCTTATATCATGTTCTCCGGATACATTTGTCAAAAATAAAATCGTATTTCGCTTGAATTTAGACAAATAAAGAAAATATTGGTTTTATAAAAACAATTTGAACTGGAATTAATTATTTACATTACAATAAATTGAATCAGATTGTTTTTAGGTTAAAACAATTGTTTATTCAACAAAAAGTATATAAATAAATATTTTAAGCAGATGCCGTCCATGGGGTAAGTTGAACCTCTTGTAGGCTTATGTTATCCTGATCCTTTATCAAATTTTGGTTTTGTTTCTTATTTTCTTATTACGACTAAACAAATTTGAATGATGCTGTTTTTCCCGCCAAAAACTCCTCTTATATCATGTTCTCTGGATACATTTGTCAAAAATAAAATCGTATTTCACTTGAATTTAGACAAATAAAGAAAATATTGGTTTTATGAAAACAATTTGAACTGGAATTAATTATTTACATTACAATAAATTGAATCAGATTGTTTTTAGGTTAAAACAATTGTTTATTCAACAAAAAGTATATAAATAAAGTTTTTTAAGCAGATGGCGTCCATGGGGCAAGTTGAACCTCTTGTAGGCTTATGTTATCCTGATACTTTACCAAATTATGGTTTTGTTTCACATTTTCTTGTTAAGACTAAATAAATTTGAATACTGCAGTTTTTCCCGCCAAAAATTCCTCTTATATCATGTTCTCCGGATACATTTGTCAAAAACAAAATCGTATTTCGCTTGAATTTAGACAAATAAAGAAAATATTGGTTTTATAAAAACAATTTGAACTGGAATTAATTAAATACATTACAATAAATTGAATCAGATTGTTTGTAGGTTAAAACAATTGTTTATTCAACAAAAAGTATATAAATAAAGTTTTTTAAGCAGATGGCGTCCATGGGGCAAGTTGAACCTCTTGTAGGCTTATGTTATCCTGATACTTTACCAAATTATGGTTTTGTTTCACATTTTCTTGTTAAGACTAAATAAATTTGAATACTGCAGTTTTTCCCGCCAAAAATTCCTCTTATATCATGTTCTCCGGATACATTTGTCAAAAAAAAAATCGTATTTCGCTTGAATTTAGACAAATAAAGAAAATATTGGTTTTATAAAAACAATTTGAACTGGAATTAATTATTTACATTACAATAAATTGAATCAGATGGTTTTTAGGTTAAAACAATTGTTTATTCAACAAAAAGTATATAAATAAAGATTTTAAGCAGATGCCGTCCATGGGGTAAGTTGAACCTCTTGTAGGCTTATGTTATCCTGATCCTTTATCAAATTTTGGTTTTGTTTCTCATTTTCTTATTACGACTAAACAAATTTGAATGATGCTGTTTTTCCCGCCAAAAACTCCTCTTATATCATGTTCTCCGGATACATTTGTCAAAAATAAAATCGTATTTCGCTTGAATTTAGACAAATAAAGAAAATATTGGTTTTATAAGAACAATTTGAACTGGAATTACTTATTTACATTACAATAAATTGAATCAGATGGTTTTTAGGTTAAAACAATTGTTTATTTAACAAAAAGTATATAAATAAAGATTTTAAGCAGATGCCGTCCATGGGGTAAGTTGAACCTCTTGTAGGCTTATGTTATCCTGATCCTTTATCAAATTTTGGTTTTGTTTCTCATTTTCTTGTTACGACTAAACAAATTTGAATGATGCTGTTTTTCCCGCCAAAAACTCCTCTTATATCATGTTCTCCGGATACATCGTCAAAAATAAAATCGTATTTCGCTTGAATTTAGACAAATAAAGAAAATATAGTTTTATAAAAACAAATTGAACTGGAATTAATTATTTACATTACAATAAATTGAATCAGATGGTTTTTAGGTTAAAACAATTGTTTATTCCACAAAAAGTATATAAATAAAGATTTTAAGCAGATGCCGTCCATGGGGTAAGTTGAACCTCTTGTAGGCTTATGTTATCCTGATCCTTTATCAAATTTTGGTTTTGTTTCTCATTTTCTTGTTACGACTAAACAAATTTGAATGATGCTGTTTTTCCCGCCAAAAACTCCTCTTATATCATGTTCTCCGGATACATTTGTCAAAAATAAAATCGTATTTCGCTTGAATTTAGACAAATAAAGAAAATATTGGTTTTATAAGAACAATTTGAACTGGAATTACTTATTTACATTACAATAAATTGAATCAGATGGTTTTTAGGTTAAAACAATTGTTTATTTAACAAAAAATATATAAATAAAGATTTTAAGCAGATGCCGTCCATGGGGTAAGTTGAACCTCTTGTAGGCTTATGTTATCCTGATCCTTTATCAAATTTTGGTTTTGTTTCTCATTTTCTTATTACGACTAAACAAATTTGAATGATGCTGTTTTTCCCGCCAAAAACTCCTCTTATATCATGTTCTCCGGATACATTTGTCAAAAATAAAATCGTATTTCGCTTGAATTTAGACAAATAAAGAAAATATTGGTTTTATAAGAACAATTTGAACTGGAATTACTTATTTACATTACAATAAATTGAATCAGATGGTTTTTAGGTTAAAACAATTGTTTATTTAACAAAAAGTATATAAATAAAGTTTTTTAAGCAGATGGCGTCCATGGGGCAAGTTGAACCTCTTGTAGGCTTATGTTATCCTGATACTTTACCAAATTATGGTTTTGTTTCACATTTTCTTGTTAAGACTAAATAAATTTGAATACTGCAGTTTTTCCCGCCAAAAATTCCTCTTATATCATGTTCTCCGGATACATTTGTCAAAAAAAAATCGTATTTCGCTTGAATTTAGACAAATAAAGAAAATATTGGTTTTATAAAAACAATTTGAACTGGAATTAATTATTTACATTACAATAAATTGAATCAGATGGTTTTTAGGTTAAAACAATTGTTTATTCAACAAAAAGTATATAAATAAAGATTTTAAGCAGATGCCGTCCATGGGGTAAGTTGAACCTCTTGTAGGCTTATGTTATCCTGATCCTTTATCAAATTTTGGTTTTGTTTCTCATTTTCTTATTACGACTAAACAAATTTGAATGATGCTGTTTTTCCCGCCAAAAACTTCTCTTATATCATGTTCTCCGGATACATTTGTCAAAAATAAAATCGTATTTCGCTTGAATTTAGTCAAATAAAGAAAATATTGTTTTATAAAAACAATTTGAACTGGAATTAATTATTTACATTACAATAAATTGAATCAGATTGTTTTTAGGTTAAAACAATTGTTTATTCAACAAAAAGTATATAAATAAAGATTTTAAGCAGATGCCGTCCATGGGGTAAGTTGAACCTCTTGTAGGCTTATGTTATCCTGATCCTTTATCAAATTTTGGTTTTGTTTCTCATTCTCTTATTACGACTAAACAAATTTGAATGATGCTGTTTTTCCCGCCAAAAACTCCTCTTATATCATGTTCTCCGGATACATTTGTCAAAAATAAAATCGTATTTCGCTTAAATTTAGTCAAATAAAGAAAATATTGTTTTATAAAAACAATTTGAACTGGAATTAATTATTTACATTACAATAAATTGAATCAGATTGTTTTTAGGTTAAAACAATTGTTTATTCAACAAAAAGTATACAAATAAAGTTTTTTAAGCAGATGGCGTCCATGGGGCAAGTTGAACCTCTTGTAGGCTTATGTTATCCTGATACTTTACCAATTTCTGGTTTTGTTTCTCATTTTCTTGTTACGACTAAACAAATTTGAATGATGCTGTTTTTCCCGCCAAAAACTCCTCTTATATCATGTTCTCCGGATACATTTGTCAAAAATAAAATCGTATTTCGATTGAATTTAGACAAATAAAGAAAATATTGGTTTTATAAGAACAATTTAAACTGGAATTAATTATTTACATTACAATAAATTGAATCAGATGGTTTTTAGGTTAAAACAATTGTTTATTCAACAAAAAGTATATAAATAAAGTTTTTTTAGCAGATAGCGTCCATGGGGCAAGTTGAACCTCTTGTAGGCTTATGTTATCCTGATCCTTTACCAAATTCTGGTTTTGTTTCTCATTTTCTTGTTACGACAAAACAAATTTGAATGATGCTGTTTTCCCGCCAAAAACTCCTCTTATATCATGTTCTCCGGATACATTTGTCAAAAATAAAATCGTATTTCGCTTGAATTTAGACAAATAAAGAAAATATTGGTTTTATAAGAACAATTTTAACTGGAATTATTTATTTACATTACAGTAAATTGAATCAGATGGTTTTTAGGTTAAAACAATTGTTTATTCAACAAAAAGTATATAAATAAATTTTGTTAAGCAGATGGCGTCCATGGGGCAAGTTGAACCTCTTGTAGGTTTATGTTATCCTGATACTTTACCAAATTCTGGTTTTGTTTCTCATTTTCTTGTTACGACTAAACAAATTTAAATGATGCTGTTTTTCCCGCCAAAAACTCCTCTTATATCATGTTCTCCGGATACATTTGTCAAAAATAAAATCGTATTTCGATTGAATTTAGACAAATAAAGAAAATATATGTTTTATAATAACAATTTTAACTGGAATTAATTATTTACCTGACAATAAATTGAATCTGATGGTTTTTAGGTTATAATAATTGTTTATTCAACAAAAAGTATATAAATAAATTTTATTAAGCAGATGCCGTCCTTGGGGCAAGTCGAACCTCTTGTAGGCTTATGTTATCCTGATACTTTACCAAATTCTGGTTTTGTTTCTCATTTTCTTGTTACGACTAAACAAATTTGAATAATGCTGTTTTTCCCGCCAAAAACTCCTCTTATATCATGTTCTCCGGATACATTTGTCAAAAATAAAATCGTATTTCGCTTGAATTTAGACAAATAAAGAAAATATATGTTTTATAATAACAATTTTAACTGGAATTAATTATTTACATGACAATAAATTGAATCTGATGGTTTTTAGGTTATAATAATTGTTTATTCAACAAAAAGTATATAAATAAATTTTATTAAGCAGATGCCGTCCATGGGGCAAGTCGAACCTCTTGTAGGCTTATGTTATCCTGATACTTTACCAAATTCTGGTTTTGTTTCTCATTTTCTTGTTAAGACTAAATAAATTTGAATACTCCAGTTTTTCCCGCCAAAAACTCCTCTTATATCATGTTCTCCGGATACATTTGTCAAAATTAAAATCGTATTTCGCTTGAATTTAGACAAATAAAGAAAATATTGGTTTTATAAGAACAATTTAAACTGGAATTAATTATTTACATTACAATAAATTGAATCAGATGGTTTTTAGGTTAAAACAATTGTTTATTCAACAAAAAGTATATAAATAAAGTTTTTTAAGCAGATTGCGTCCATGGGGCAAGTTGAACCTCTTGTAGGCTTATGTTATCCTGATACTTTACCAAATTCTGGTTTTGTTTCTCATTTTCTTGTTACGACTAAACAAATTTGAATGATGCTGTTTTTCCCGCCAAAAACTCCTCTTATATCATGTTCTCCGGATACATTTGTCAAAAATAAAATCGTATTTCGATTGAATTTAGACAAATAAAGAAAATATATGTTTTATAATAACAATTTTAACTGGAATTAATTATTTACCTGACAATAAATTGAATCTGATGGTTTTTAGGTTATAATAATTGTTTATTCAACAAAAAGTATATAAATAAATTTTATTAAGCAGATGCCGTCCATGGGGCAAGTCGAACCTCTTGTAGGCTTATGTTATCCTGATACTTTACCAAATTCTGGTTTTGTTTCTCATTTTCTTGTTAAGACTAAATAAATTTGAATAGTGCTGTTTTTCCGGCCAAAATCTTCTTTTATATCATGTTCTCCGGATACATTTGTCAAAAATAAAATCGTATTTTGCTTGAATTTAGACAAATAAAGAAAATATTGGTTTTATAAAAACAATTTGAACTGGAATTAATTATTTACATTACAATAAATTGAATTAGATGGTTTTTAGGTTAAAACAATTGTTTATTCATGAAAAAGTATATAAATAAAGTTTTTTAAGCAGATGCCGTCCATGGGGCAAGTTGAACCTCTTGTAGGCTTATGTTATCCTGATACTTTACCAAATTATGGTTTTGTTTTACATTTTCTTGATAAGACTAAATAAGTTTGAATAGTGCTGTTTTTCCGGCCAAAATCTTCTTTTATATCATGTTCTCCGGATACATTTGTCAAAAATAAAATCGTATTTCGCTTGAATTTAGACAACTAAAGAAAATATTGGTTTTATAAGAACAATTTTAACTGGAATTAATTATTTACATTACAATAAATTGAATCAGATGGTTTTTAGGTTAAAACAATTGTTTATTCAACAAAAAGTATATAAATAAATTTTATTAAGCAGATGCCGTCCATGGGGCAAGTCGAACCTCTTGTAGGCTTATGTTATCCTGATACTTTACCAAATTCTGGTTTTGTTTCTCATTTTCTTGTTAAGACTAAATAAATTTGAATAGTGCTGTTTTTCCGGCCAAAATCTTCTTTTATATCATGTTCTCCGGATACATTTGTCAAAAATAAAATCGTATTTTGCTTGAATTTAGACAAATAAAGAAAATATTGGTTTTATAAAAACAATTTGAACTGGAATTAATTATTTACATTACAATAAATTGAATTAGATGGTTTTTAGGTTAAAACAATTGTTTATTCATGAAAAAGTATATAAATAAAGTTTTTTAAGCAGATGCCGTCCATGGGGCAAGTTGAACCTCTTGTAGGCTTATGTTATCCTGATACTTTACCAAATTATGGTTTTGTTTTACATTTTCTTGATAAGACTAAATAAGTTTGAATAGTGCTGTTTTTCCGGCCAAAATCTTCTTTTATATCATGTTCTCCGGATACATTTGTCAAAAATAAAATCGTATTTCGCTTGAATTTAGACAACTAAAGAAAATATTGGTTTTATAAGAACAATTTTAACTGGAATTAATTATTTACATTACAATAAATTGAATCAGATGGTTTTTAGGTTAAAACAATTGTTTATTCAACAAAAAGTATATAAATAAAGTTTTTTTAGCAGATGGCGTCCATGGGGCAAGTTGAACCTCTTGTAGGCTTATGTTATCCTGATCCTTTACCAAATTCTGGTTTTGTTTCTCATTTTCTTGTTACGACAAAACAAATTTGAATGATGCTGTTTTCCCGCCAAAAACTGCTCTTATATCATGTTCTCCGGATACATTTGTCAAAAATAAAATCGTATTTCGCTTGAATTTAGACAAATAAAGAAAATATTGGTTTTATAAGAACAATTTTAACTGGAATTATTTATTTACATTACAATAAATTGAATCAGATGGTTTTTAGGTTAAAACAATTGTTTATTCAACAAAAAGTATATAAATAAAGTTTTTTAAGCAGATGGCGTCCATGGGGCAAGTTGAACCTCTTGTAGGCTTATGTTATCCTGATACTTTACCAAATTCTGGGTTTGTTTCACATTTTCTTGTTAAGACTAAATAAATTAGAACAGTGCAGTTTTTCCCGCCAAGAACTCCTCTTATATCATGTTCTCCGGATACATTTGTCAAAAATAAAATCGTATTTCGCTTGAATTTAGACAAATTAAGAAAATATTGGTTTTATAAAAACAATTTTAACTGGAATTAATTATTTACATGCCAAGAAATTGAATCTGATGGTTTTTAGGTTAAAACAATTGTTTATTCAAGAAAAAGTATATAAATAAAGTTTTTTAAGCAGATGCCGTCCATGGGGCAAGTTGAACCTCTTGTAGGCTTATGTTATCCTGATACTTTACCAAATTATGGTTTTGTTTTACATTTTCTTGATAAGACTAAATAAGTTTGAATAGTGCTGTTTTTCCGGCCAAAATCTTCTTTTATATCATGTTCTCCGGATACATTTGTCAAAAATAAAATCGTATTTCGCTTGAATTTAGACAAATTAAGAAAATATTGGTTTTATAAAAACAATTTTAACTGGAATTAATTATTTACATGCCAATAAATTGAATCTGATGGTTTTTAGGTTATAACAATTGTTTATTCAACAAAAAGTATATAAATAAAGATTTTCAAGCAGATGCCGTCCATGGGGGAAAAGTTAAACGAGCATTGATTATTTACATATTTCCAGAAATAAAATCCACCATCATTTCATATGAATTATCAAAATTATTTAAATCAGTTATCTTATTCAAACTGTAGGTAATTATAATACAAATTTGGTAAAGTAACAGTCACAAAATCCTTATATTGGAGGTCGTGTTGGAGGCGCTGTGACCTGTTTTTTTTTGTTAAAGAAGTTTCTCTCCATTTACATAACCTCAAACGAGGAAGACGTTTTTCACCCTAAATAAAAATATTATTAAAAACAATTTCATCAAATTTCGCTCAAATTTAACACCTCATTTAGGATGAGAATGTAAAAAGCAATTTGTTCAAGATTTCCGAAAATTTTAAGAAAATTCAATAATTCTGTAAAACTTGAAAAATTCATATCTTTTTTGGTTCGCGTTATATATCAAAAACTAATTTACACGAAATTTATTTGATTTATGTGTACTTTCATAAAAAAATTATAGAAAACCTTTTTTTTTACAAATTATAAAAACTTAACATTTTTTGATTTTTGGAAATTTTTTATTCTTGACATTTTTGGTCAAAAATGGCTGGCCAACGAATTCGGTTTTTATTTTTGGTCACTTAAAATGTATACCAAAGATGAATTTAATAGATGAATTTTTACTCATTATACAATTTCAAAGTTTTTTACACCGACAGAGAAACAGACAGACAGTAGTACAATAAAATCTTCACCTCATAAAATTCGAGCTAATGTAATTTGTGGGATATTCGTGCGTGCCTATATTAAAAATACTTCTAAATATTGTTTACGAAAACATGTTTTATTCAAGTTTGAATTACAACTTTATCGCAGTAATTGGAACATGTATGTGTTTCTAATACTGCTGACACAGAGGCAACCTAACCTAACGTTGTTTTCGCCGCAGTAATTAAGACACTGTAATTCATACATACCCGTAGTGATACCAGCACAGAGTATTTTTTTTTTAATTTGTAATTTTTAAGAATACATATAAAATTTAATTTTATATTTTAATTAGTCATTTCCACTTCAATACATAATAATACTGCTTTTAAAATCAGTCAAATATTTATCTTTCATTTGTTTGTATCTTTTTCTTAAATTCTTTTTACCGGACTTCGATTTTATACAAAATAATATATTGAGAAAAACATTTGGAACTTAATTATAACTTAATACACTTTGTTATACAGTCAACTTAACGTGTCATTTTTTTAATTTAAACTTACTTGTGCACAAAAGTTTCAGTTACTTCAGATATAACTCATTTTTTAAACAAAATAACTGCTAACGTAAAAGTAAACTAACGTTAAAACAGTGACACCATATTGAATCAAGCATAAATTTTTTTTTAAGTATAAAGACTTTAAACACAAATTTGGTTTGATTTTAACAAAATTTAGTTTTCAACGAAACAGAAAAATATCTTCAAACATAAGATATGATTGCAATATATTGCAATCAAAAAGTAAAAAGATAAAAGTAATAGAAACTTTCCTAAAAGTAGCATTTAAAAAATATAATTCTCGTGAAAAGAAATTTCTTCTTTAGTTCTAGACAACTATTCACAGCACAAGTCGTATTTTGTACAAAAATGGTGCAATAGCCTAAAAACAATTTTAATCCTGTTCCGAAGAATGGCAAACTTCAACAGCGACAGTTCCTTTTCCCGTAGAAATGGTGAATCCTGGAGCTAGGACGTTTTTATACGACACGAATACTGTTTTCTCGGAAGGAGTCACATACCGCATATAATGCGTACCATACGCACTTCCGGTCTCCTCAAATCTTTTCCCAATAAATCCGGCAATCTCTTCGAAACCAAGTTTGAATGACAAAATTCTCTCAATTCTCAAAAAACCAATTTGCCGACAATGTACAATCTCATAGCAGTGCTTCGCTTTCGTCGCATAATCCACACCATTAACCCTCGCCTTCTTAAAAACACTGACTACAGTTTTCTTCTCAATTTTCAGCCCAGCATTCATCAAAACCCGGATCTCGTCGACTCCCAGAAAACGTGAAGTTGGTTTTTCATCCCCGATAAAATAACACCCTTCCTGCATTCCCGGTGGCAATTGCTTTATATTTAAAAGATTCTTTACTTCTTCACGCGTCTTGTAGTTAACTTTACACTCTTCGATTGCACGCTCCACGAATCTTTCCAAAAAAAACCTCGTCGCAATTTGCTCTGCTCTGTGACAAGGACTATTAACACAACTGTTAAATTTTTCATTCATAGCTTCGAAGCTCGGCGAGTAGACCCAGACAGGTCCCCAATTTTGAACCGAGTTCGGGAGATGCGTCAGGAGGTGAACATTGTACGACATATTCGCTTCAGTGTACAATTTTTCAAAATCGGCGACAAACTTGAGTAGTAGTGTTTTTGCGAGGTTCATGTCCGATTTTGAGATCGAGGTACTGTTGCAAATGAATACGGCTTTGGCGAGATTTGCAAAGTGTGTTAGGTACTTCATGGGTAGGATACTTTCGAGGCAGGGTAGTGAATAGTAAAAGAGCCAGTTGCGACAATCTTCTGTAGACCAGGAACTATGGTCCGAGATGCTTCTAGGTTTAGACAGCGTTGTTTTTATCTTCTGGAGCCTTGTGTTGATGACTTTGATGTTCTCCTCACTACCGATGAACCAAGGTTTACCAGTGTCGGCTAAAAAGAGTAGAATCAGTTCTTGAACCACACCACGATACACACTATGACAAACCTCAACAACAACCCCATCGGGAAGTTTGAATTCCGGAAGAAGTATTAACTGTGTACAGCCGAGAACACCAAAGTATGCTTTCTCGGTTCTGTACGCTATTATCATACTTTCACGTAAGGACAAATCTGTGCGCAAGTCGGCTGCTTGATTAGTGTAAACTTGACGATCTTCTAAAGTCTTGCCGGGATTCAAACACCAAGTGCAAGCATTCGGCATGTTCGGTTCCTCCATTCTAAGAACAGTCGCTCTTGTAATCGAGCTCGATGTAAAGACAGTAGTAGCAAATTTACTCGTTATCTCGAGATCTCCTATTTTCCAGGTCACCCCCGTGTCATACAATTGCTTTAAATCTTCGATGATCGGTTGTAGTAAAGCGGCTAAATTCGGTTCTTGTTTGCCACTGACCCAAATTCCAGCCAGAAGGGTGTACCTCTTTCGCTCCTGAGGCGGAAGTTCGTTGATTTGCAAAACGACAGGATATATCGATGACCTCTTCTGGTTGACGCCATCAGTCCACAGGGTTAGGGAAAAGTTCGAAAGGTTCGAGAGGAATTTCCCAGGCTCGGTCATTGTTCGGTACTTGTCGCCGTGATAAATGTCCTGAATAGGATCCGAGTTTGACTTGATTCTAGATGATCGAGACTGTATTAAAGCTGTGGTTACGTTTGGAAGACTCAGAAGATCCTTCAATTGGGGAACCAAACGAATTTGAAGAAAGGTCGCCACGTGTGATTCCTCCTTTCCTGGACCACAAGAACCGCATGTACATGATTTTTGGACTTTTTTGCCCTTCCCGATAGGATCGTGGCACCGATCGCAAAACAGTTTGTAAATTAGATTGGAGTCGTCTTTGCTGAGCAATGTCCAGAGAGAAGACTTTGATAGAGGAACGTTGATACACCAGTATAAACTTTTGGACCACTTTAAGGAGTCGATTAGCTGTTCGTAGCTGTTATTGAAGCGGATGGTTCGTGCCAAGGTAACTAGAAGGTGATCTATTGACGGCAGGTCACATCTTAATGGAGCGAACATACCCGCAAGTTTGTCAACACCTAACAGTTCTTCGTTATCCGACTCTTCCTCTGACGACTCTATAGCTATTGATGGATTTTTCTCTACCTCGATTGCATCATTCCTGTTAACTTTTCTCTTTTTCTTCGAAGAGGCTCCTTCCAAAATCTGAGCCATGTCTCTTCAGCTTCCAGTTCCTGAAAATATCGCGTATTTGTTATTTATGACTCTAACATTTTATTTAGGGTAATGTCACCCTGAGTGGACCGCTTAAGCTTTTTTGTTCGAAAAAATTCTTTATGAAAGTAAATTAATTATGCTTCTCTATTCCAAGGTTTAGTTTAGATCCCTAGATAAGAGTTTATGTCATGAGAGTCTTGATTTTGTTATTTAGAAAAAATAAAATTGGCTTTAAAAAGTGTGCTTATTTTTGAGGAATGAAAAAAATGTAACCTTGAGTGGACCACTCCTGAAAAACTGCGAGAAAAGATGAGAAAATCAATAGAAACTTAAGAAATTGCGAAAGTTATTCGAGATTTTGAATTGATTTCGGAAAATTATCTTGTTTTGACTCTCTGTCATTCTATACTGCTTTCGACAATATCTATTTAAAAATCGGAAAAAAAATTTCACGTTTCCACTGTCAGATCACTAAGAGCTTTTAGGCGGTCCACCCAAGGTGGTGGTCCACTTAAGGTGACATTACCCTACAAAAAAATAAAAGAACTTGTTATAGGTTCTAGTGGAGGTTGTAGGTAATAAAAAACTAAAAAGAATGGTATATATTAAATCTCTGATCAGTGGCGTAACTGGGAGGGCAAGGGCCCTGGGTCAGAAAAGAAAATGGGACCCCAATATAATAATTTACCAATTTTCTGTTAAACTTTTAAATCAATTTTTACTAATACTTTTCTATTGTGATTTCAATCACTTACACTGCAATTTTGTACCATTTTTATCATTTTTTAATTATTTTCTGCAATTTTTAATTATTTTTTAATTGTTTCCCTAAATCTCAAATTTACCTTCTTCAAATTTCACTTATTTTGTTTGTCTTTTTCAATTACTTTTTTAATTTTAATTATTTTTCCCTTCACATTCAATCAATTTTTCAATCATTTTTCAATCAATTTTATTCCTAAATTTTATATTATTCATAGGAAATTTGAATTCTTTTTTTTAATTTACCATTATTTTCGTCATTTTGCAGTTATTATTTTAATTTTTAATAATTTTCATAATTTCTGAGTTAATTTTCTGAACTTTCGAATATATATCTTAAAATGATCAATTTTGAATTATTTTGTTCAATTTTCATTTTTTTTTTTTTATTATTTTGTAATTATTTTCTCCATCTTTTAATATTTTTATTATTTTGCTTCCTCATAGAGGAAGCTTTGTAATCGTTAAGATTTTTGATTTTCCAAAAATAGTCTATATCAACTCATTTTCATCTAAAAAGCGTAAATTTACATTCTTAAGCAAATGTTTAGATGTATGTGTGTGTGTGTGTGTGTGTGTGTGTGGCGTTTTTTGTCACCAGGATATCTCGAGAACGGTTAAATCGATTTCAATAAAATTTGGATTATTTATTAAGCTCATGAATATCTAAATTTGGACACAGGGATTTTTGAAAATACCCTATCAAATTTTTTGAGCACCTTTTTTCATAGAGAAAAATTGGTTTTTGTCAAAAATTTTTTCCATGCTAAAAATACAACTTAATGAATTCAAAAATTATATTCTTTATCAAAAACAATTCGATTGACTTATATAACTTTTATAAATGATCAAAAATTCGTAAAATAATTCATGTTTTTCATTTTTCAGCATTTAAAATTCTGTTTTTAATAACTTCTCCAATCAACTTTTATATTACTAATTTATTGCTTTCTCTATGTGGGATCCGAAATTCATTGAGTACACAAATTAACTTTTAAACACAGAACATATTTATTTGATATTTAAGAAATAAGATTTAAAAGAATAATTAGCAAACGAACTCTCTTTACAATCACGCCTCGTTCGACGCCATCTTCTAACTTACCCCTAGTGGCGATCTTATATACTATTAATGTCTCTAAATGCGGGTTATTCAAAAACTTTCAAATATGAATTCATCTGATCCTACACTCGGCCATCCTGGATCTGGTAATGCCCCATTACCAAAGATTGGTCAGTCCTCTGATTCACTATCCTTGATGTCTTCTAAATCAGAATCAAATCCTGGATTCCGAAGAGTTGGCCATGGTTTCATGTGGTCAGCAGACGTGCTTGTCCGATAAGGACCATCGTGTTCCCCAACTTTCTCCACCAGATAACGGTCATTTCGTAGAACAGACACAATTCTATAAGGCCCAAAAAACTGAGGATGGAATTTAAGGCCTGGTCCACGTTGGGTTCGCAAGATGGCTACAAAGTCTCCTTCTTTGTATTTATTAGCTTTCTTTCTCTTGCGGTTTGTTGTCTTCCTGTTTTCATCTTGAAGTTTCGCAATGTTAGCAATTGCTTCATCCCTAAGGTCAGAGCGATTCTTCTGGAAAGCTACAATTAATTCCTCTTCTAGAATAGTTCGAAGCTGAAGATCATTTTTTAACTTCATGTTAGTTCCTATCAATAATTCGAAAGGAGTCATGCGAATGCTCCTACTGTATGATGAATTAAGATGTTGTTGAACAACATCAACATATTTGTACCAATTTTCAGGATTTGGCATGGACAATTTCGTGAGAACTGGTATTATTATCTCGTTGACTCTCTCCACTTGACCATTACTGCGCGGTACGCCGGTTGTGATGAGTTGAAGCTCTATCTTCTCTTCGTCGCAGAAATCCTTGAAGACATTTGACCTAAAAGCAGTGCCTCGATCTGCCACTATTCTCCTTGGATTGCCGAACACTACTGCCTGCTTCCTCAATCGTGTGATTACCTCCTCTGATGTTGTTGATCTCACTGGATATAACCAAGAAAACTTCGTAAATGCATCAGTGACTACAAATAAGTGTTGGTAACTTTTCTTGCTTGATGGAATAGGTCCTAAGTGGTCCACATGAAATGTATCAAAGGGCTTAGATCCCTTATCGATTGGATTTAATAATCCCTCTGGTTTTCCTCGCTTCCTCTCTGACAGAATGCACTTTATACAATTGTTGATTACTTTTTGTATTTTTGCTCTCATGTTAGGAAACCAAAATTCCTGTTGAAGAGCGTATTCAACTTTCCGGGATCCAAAATGATTTTTCTCGTGTTCCTGTTTTATCACTTCTTGTTGCATTAAATTTGGAATTACCAATAGCGAGTTTCCTTCGTTTTCTTTAAACAAGACGTCTCTCTTGAGTATAAAGTTATCTCTTCCTCCTTTCCTGGTTGATTCTATGATTTTTTGTAGTTCCAAGTCTTCTCCCTGGGTTTTCATAATCTGGGCAATCAATCCATCGTTGCGTTCTCGAATTAAGTAAATAACTGGATTTCGACTGAGAGCATCTACGTGTCGCATTGTGGATCCTGGACGATGTACCACGGTGTATTGAAACTCTTCTATTTGCAGTGACCACCGTGCTACACGAAGACAAGTCTCTTTTTTTGACATGGTTGTAGCGAACGCTCGACAGTCAGTGACTATTTTTATGGGAATACCCAACAAATAAATCCGAAATTTCTTAAGAGATTTTATTATAGCTAAAACCTCTAGCTCATAGCTCGAATACTTCTCTTCGGTTGGAGTGGTCTTCCAACTTGCGAAGTACACAGGATGAATTAAATTATCCTTTTGGTCCTTTTGAAACAGAATTGCCCCCAGACCGATCTTCGAAGCATCGGTATGCAGCTCTGTTTCTGCTCCATTCCTGTATAATTTAAGAACGGGTTCTTGAGTCAATAAATTCTTTAGTTTTTCAAAAGCCTCCTCTTGACTTTTTCCGAATTCGAATTTAGTTCCATTTCTCAACAGATTGGATAATGGTCTAGCAATCATCGCATAATGTGGAATGAACTTCCTGAAGTGTCCGGTGAGACCCAGGAAACTTTGTATTTCTTTCGTCGAAGATGGTTTTGGAAAATGAGTAACTGCTTTCGTTTTCTCCTCAGACGGGCGAATAGCACCACTCTGCACTACGTAACCAAGATATTGTACTGTGGTTACCAACAGATGACATTTATTCCAATTAATGATGAGCCCATGGCTGCTGGCTAAATCTAAAACTTGCTTCAGTTTCTTCAGGTTTTGCTCTTCATCCTCGCCGGGGATTATCAAATCGTCAAGATAAGTCAACACTGTACCGTTCGCTATGAGGTCTTTAAATATAGCCCTTATATTTCTTTGGAGGACAGCCGGAGAGTTGCACAGTCCAAATGGCACTTTGAGAAACTCGTAATGTCCATCAGGAACCACAAAAGCCGTATATTTCGTACTACTTTCCTCCAAAGACACATGAAAGAAACCATCTTTCAGATCTAAGGTGCTGAATATCTTAGCGCCTTGTAGCCGATCCAGTAAATCTTCAATCAAAGGAAGTGGATATCGATCTCTCACGACTTTTTTATTGAGAAGACGATAATCCACACATAGTCTTGAATCACCGTTTTTTTTCTCAGTAAGGACAATTGGACTTGCGTAATCCGACACACTGTCCTTGATTATTCCGTTTTTCTTCCACGTACTTATGATGTCGTTGACTTTCTCATTGTTCGATGGAGATAATCGTCTAGGACTTTGATATACTGGAATTTCATCCTTTAACACAATTCGCATTTTCACACCTGTATCTTTCGTTTTATTCGGTTCATAGGTATCAATCAGTTCTTCTACCCTTTTCTTTAATGAAATGTCTTTAATATGATATGTCAGCTCATTAAATTCAGGGCCATTGTGTAAGATGTTTACTCGCAACACTTCTTTCTTCGATACCTCGGTACTGCTGATTTCTAGTTCCACATCTTCATCAGGAATCTTGAAACACGTGGCTTTCCGCCTTTTCAATCGAATTTCCACTAGATCAGATAACTGTCCTCCTATCAGAAGATCGTTATTAATAAAACAGTCCGGAACGACGTGAATCTCCAAGTCAATGAGCATTTCGTCAATTACTACTTCTAAATTGAAACTTCCTAGAGTACGATTTTCCTCGAGGCCCACTCCGCTGAATACAACACAATTGGACGTCAGTGGCGGTGCACCCAACTTCACGTAAAAACTAGAAGGAACCAAGTGCAAGTCACTCCCAGAGTCAATGATTGCCTCTACCTTCTGTCCGTTAACAATCACCACTTTGTACACTTTTTGATCTCCTGTAATAACTGTATCACATTTAGTTTTATACGATCCCTTTGAGTCACCGTTTTTAGGATTCTTGGTACACTTTGTTGATATGTGCCCGTACTCCCCACATGCAAAACATTTTGTTCCTTTTGCCTTGTTCGGGCAGTCCTTTCCTAAGTGTTTTTTATCTCCACAGTTATAACACTTTTTCTTATCATCCACTGGTCGCGGTACACTTTTACCTTTTGTAGGTCCAGAAGACATTCCTTTGTTTCTACTCACTTGCATCTCGTAAAAAGTAAACTTCTTTCTGAGTTCTTTTATAGTCTCAGCACCGTATAAGATAGATTTACTTCCCTCATGATCAGGAACACCGTCAATTATATATTGTATCTTGGCTTCGAGTTCTATGTCTGCGTGACTAGCCACCTCAAGCACACGATATATATATTCCTGGTAGGTTTCATCTTGCCTCTTCTTAATTAAATTCAACTGTCGATGAACTTCTTTACTGTTCAAAGTCGTAGAAAACTCCTCAGATAATGATTTTTTCAATCCTTTCCAGGATTTAGCACCACACTCAAAATTTGCGAACAATTTTGCCGATCCCTTAAGTAATCGCTTGGCATATATAACTTTCTGAACCTCAGACCATTTGCACAAAACTGCAGTCTCCTCAAAGTGTGTGACCCATCGTTGAAAGTTACTGCTACCATCACCACTAAAGGTTTCCAATGCATCTTCTACATCTTTGAACGTCAGTGTGTTATGTGGTATAAATGCACCAGCTCTTCTTGTTTCAACTTCTGGTTGTCTGTTACCTGCTTGACCAACCTCTTCTCTGTCTTCTTCTCCCCCTTCTTCACCTCCATCATCTTCATCATCTTCATCATCACTGGATTCATCCTCCGTAATTTCCAGGGCTGACATCAAACGAATACGCAGTTCATCTTTTTTACCCGTGGATAAAAGACTTAATTCATTTAAACGTTTCACCAGTTCAAATTTCTTCATAGCATACACGTCATTTTTCGTTAACTTGTCGGCATTATCATCTGCATCCACAGACTCAAGAGCACCTCGAAGTCGCTCTCTCAAAACAGCTCTACTACCGGTTATCGGAAGCTGAAGTTCCTCTAACTTGGCAGTCAGTTCTTCTAATGTCAGCTGATTTACATCTATCGGTACAGACATTTTGCCTTCTCTTATTAAAAATTCACTTCATAAAATTTAGACAAATTTGTCATTAAACAACTTAACTTATTAACACTCAGTTTCAAAGATCAAGTACCAACTTGTATTTTACACTCAGTTTAAACTGTCACTCTTTCTTATGAACAAAATGTAAACACTCTCAAATGTCAACAAAAATAAGCACTCAGCTCCACCTATGGGTAACGTAGATTCCACTTCTACCGAACGCGTCTTTCCAGCAGATGGCAGTGTCCTTCTTGATCAATCAACTCGCGGAAGGTCGATAAAACAGATCACACTATTTTAGAAGATAGAACACACAATTCTAACCTTCTAACCAGCACTCAGCTTCTTGATCTATTTAATCAATAAATCCGTTTGATTAGCTACTACCATTAGAAATTGTTTGCACTCAGCAAACAACTTTTATTCAGTGGTTTTTCACTATATCATGTTACCCATTCTATAGTTAAACTTCTACACTTTTGCATTCAAATCTTGCTTTCAATCACCAAAATGTTAAACATTCTTTTCCCACAAGGTTCAGCACTTCTTTTTCGTTTAGACGTTTATTCACTCTAATCTAGTCAAACATTTTTAAACGCGAACCATGAGGCTTTGTTTCGAACGCGTCGCGACGCGTCGTTCATAACTTGCGTATTTACTCGAATCCGCGATCCCGGACGAGCCCCCAATTGTGGGATCCGAAATTCATTGAGTACACAAATTAACTTTTAAACACAGAACATATTTATTTGATATTTAAGAAATAAGATTTAAAAGAATAATTAGCAAACGAACTCTCTTTACAATCACGCCTCGTTCGACGCCATCTTCTAACTTACCCCTAGTGGCGATCTTATATACTATTAATGTCTCTAAATGCGGGTTATTCAAAAACTTTCAAATATGAATTCATCTGATCCTACATCTATGAGAAAGCAAATTATTTTGCTTACTTGGAAGCGAAATATCCATGAAAAGAACATAATTTTCACCTATTTTCAATTTTATTTCAATTAATTTCCTAAATTTTCAGATATTATCTCAATAATTAGATTATTGTCATCAATTTTCAATGTTTTAAACGACTTTTTAATTTTTTTTTTTTTTTTGTTAAAAATAAATTCTTAATTTTTCTATTATTTTCTTCAAATTGTAATTATTTTCATTATTTTGGCATAATTTTCAAAAATTTCTATTATTTATATCAAACTTAAATTATTTTCTTCAATTTTTAATCATTTTCATTAGTTTTCATAATTTCATTTTTTTTATTTTTTATTAATTATCATAAATTTCAATTATTTTTAGCTTTCTTCAATTTTTTTCTCTAATTTTTAATTATTCTCACTTTTTCCAATTGATTTCTAAGATCTTCATGTATTCTTCTCAAATTAAAATTATTTTATTTATTTTTTTCAATTCTGTATTTTTTTCAATCATTTTACTAAATGTAATTTATTTTTACAACTTATCATTGTTTGTATCATATTACAATTATTTTTTTTAAGTTTCTAATTTTAAAACCATTTTTTAATTATTTTCAAAATTTTCTTTTCTTTAATTTTCAATTTTTTTTATTTTTTTTATAATTATAAAAATTTTTTGTATCATATTTCAATTATTTTCTTCAAGTTTCAAACTTGAAAATCATTTTTCAATTATTTTCCAAAATTTGTTTCCTTTAATTTTCAATTTTTTTCATTTATTTTATAATTTCCAAAATTTTGAACTATTTATCTGATATTTCAATTACTTCTCAATTTAAAATTATTTATATTACTTTTTATATTATTTGCTTCAATTTTCAATTACTTTCGTTCTTTTACAAAATTTCCAAAATTTTTTTAATTATTTTTCTTTAATTAAAACTTGTTCTCTGCAATTGTAAATTATGTTTATCTTTTTTCATTTATTTTCTCTAATTTTTAATTATTATTATTTTATTTTTTAATGAACTTCTGAAAGTTTTAAGTATTTTTCTAAAAATTTCTTTAACTCTCCATTATTTAAAATGTTTTATGTAATTTTTTCAACTATTTTCTCAAATTTTAATTATTTCGTTCAATTTTCATTCTTTTTTATTATTTAACAATTTTTTTCTCCATCTCTTAATATTTTCATTATTTTTCAATTTCCTAAATTTTCAGTTATTATCTCAAATTTAGATTATTGTCATTAATTTTCCAAGTTTTAAACAACTTTTCAATTATTTTATTTTGCCTAAAAATAAAGTCTGCAATTTTCTTATCATTTTCTTTAATTTTTAATTATTTTCACTGTTTTGGCACAAATTTCCAAAAAATGCAATTATTTATCTGAAATTTCAATTATTTCCATCAATTCTCGTTATTTCTACGATTTTTTAATTATTCTCTTTAATTAAAAATTATTAATTAATTTTATAATTATTTTCTTTTTCTAATCATATATTCTATGATTTTTTCAATTATACTTCTCTCAAATTGTTTTTAATTTTGTTTTTTAATTTTAATTGCATTTTATCATTTTTCAAATATTTTCCTCGACTGTTAATTATTATTCTCATTTTCTAAATTTTTTTTAAAGATTTTTAGGGTATTTTTCTAAAATTTCAATTTTTTCTTCAATTTTTCATTATTTTCATAATTTTTAAAACTTTTTTATTAATTATCATAAATTCCAATTATTTTTAGCTTTCTTGAACTCTTTTATCCAATTTTTAGTTATTTTCATTTTTTTCAATTGGTTTCTAAGATCTTCATATATTTTTCTCAAAGTTTAAATATTTTTTTTTATTTAAAAAAAATTCTGTAATTTTTTTAATTATTTCACTGAAATGTCATTTATTTTTTACAAATTATCATTGTTTGTATCATATTTCAATTATTTTCTTCAAGTTTCAAATTTTAAAATCATTTTTCAATTATTTTCCAAAATTTATATCCTTAAATTATCAACTTTCGTCATTTGTTTTAAACGTTTCTAAAACATAAAAATTTGTTGAATAATTCATTAATTTTTATTGGTCAAACAAAAACTTTTTAAAATATTGACGGATTTTAGTTTTTCTTGAATTTTTGAAGTTTGACGGAAAATTTTTTTCTTTTTGAATTATAAATATTCTCAAAAATTTAATTGATACTGATTTTTAAAATAAATTGTAAAAAAATGTTTGAAAAATGTCTTTAAAAAGTCGATTAGATAGACTATAAAAGTCGAAAAAAATCTGATTTTTTGGAAAAATTTGAAAAAGTAAATATCTGAAAATTTCAGATAATACTTAGTTATCTGCAAAAAAAGAATTAAAGTAAATGACTAGAATACAATTTTTTAAATTTGAAGAAAATTGTTTAAAAGAAATAGATGAAAATAACTGAACATGAAGAAAATAACAAAAATATATTAAATAAATGTAAAGTGTTGATATAAAAAATTCAAAATAAATATTAATTTGCAGAAAAATATTATTATTTTTTAAATCCTTGTAAAATAGTTAAAATAAAAAAATTATAATAGTTAACAATATGATATATGACTAAGTATAAAGAAAAGTAATAAAAAATTTAAAACAATTACCATTGAAGAGACAAAAAAATATTAATGAAAAACGTGCAATTTTTAGTAAATCCATTGTTAGAATTTTTTTAACGTTTTTCTTTGTTTAGAATTGACTTGAAAATCACGTGGTAGAAACGGTAGAAATTTACGCGCCAATTTTTACAAACTTATTTTTTTATGAAAAAAGTCTTATAAGTAGTCTTTTTCAACATATAAAAATATATAATATCTTTAAAATACGGTAAATTACATTCCTAATGCTTACTTACTTAAATTTTATAATGTAGAAATCAATGAATCGCAAAATATTGTGTAGAAAATGAGGTTATAATCAGCAACTTAACGGTCTGAAGCTTCCATATTTGGTCCTTTGGATGATTTGAAGCAGACCTGACAAAGTCAAATTTGCGGGAACATTCGGACAAAATAAAACTTTTAATTATGAGCACAATTATTGTTTATGGTATTCAAGATTAAACACGTTTCGCCCAAGTTTCACCACATGTTTTGTGTTCAAAACAAATACACAAAACTTTCTTACGGCTAGTTGTCGCGACTTTCGTTAGGAAGCGCTGCATTCTTTATTTACTGAAATATTAGCCAGAGTTGGGAAGTTATGAAGCGGTCACAGCTCCTGGCTGCCTGTATAGGTTACCATGGCAACGTATGAGAGTGAGCAAGAGGGAACAAATTTTCTTTCTTGTTCGCTCTCATACGTTGCCATGGTAACCTATACAGGCAGCCAGGAGCTGTGAACCTACCTTTACGCGTAACTTCGAGTTTTTGACGTATTTTTCAAAATGGCGTATATGTTTTAATGGGAAAATCACATGGATCTGTGAAACGTTATGTCGTAATGAGATAGAAAAAGACGCAGATATGTTTATATCTCTTTCTATCTCATTACGACGCAACTTTGACAGATCTATGTGATTTCACCCAAAGGGTGAAATTCCTTGTGAGCAAAAAGCGTAAAAGCGAAAGCAGAAAATCATAAGTGCAAGAGAGACAGATAGATATCACTACCTCTCTCACTCGCATATTTTTTGTCACAAAATTCGAAATGTTCTTTACATTGAAAAAAATATAATAACATCTACCGATACTTTTCCTAGAGGTGAAGTCACATGCGGAGGATTAGAGGATCAGGGGAATAGATCAGATGATTCATCTCAACAATATATTTCCAATCCATTATTTATATTTTAAATATCAGACAATAGATCTAAGAAACACATCTTAAAATAATTTAAGAACTGAACTGCAATAAGAAACATTAGAAAATGAAGAATTAAATTTGTGAATAAGGTTTATAAACTTTTGAAGGTTTATCAATTCTGTATAAATTTTGCACTGGTGTGAAGAATCCTAAATATTCCACAATTTCGGGAGTTGTGTCCTGAAGATAATGTCCTCCTTCGCCATGATCCGAGAATGTGTGAAAATAATAATTCACTTCTGTATCCTAAAATCGAGAAATCATTAAGGTCAAATCACATGGATGCGTCAAACGTTGCGTCGTAATGAGATAGAAAGAGACAGAAACATATTTGTGTCTTTTTCTTTCTCATTACGACACAATGAGATAGAAAAAGATAGAAACATACCTGAGTCTTTTTCTTTCTCATTACGACGCAAAGTTTGACGCGTCAAACGCGTCATTACGTCAAACGTCTTTTTTGGCTAAAAAAAAACTCACTTTTTTTAAATTTGGAAAATTGATAACTTACCGAATTAATGGATTGGAAAGTTCCAACCTGGACCAAAGGACTAGTGGCCTCGTAATTAAAAACCCACGAGGGATCTTTTACATAAATATTGACCGGTTTTTCCGAATAATCACGTCCCAGTTGAACCTTTACTTTACCCTCTTTTACGACAAAAACTCCGCCTAAAACTATAAAAAATTTCTATTTTTCATAAAAAAAATGGTTAATACACTGAAACTTCACTTATTCAAAGTCTCGCTTATATAAAGTCGCATTTATTTTAACATTTCGAAGTCTCACTTATTTTAACTTGTCGGCCAATCAAAACTAACTAATCTTTTCATTGGTTGATGCGAATTGGAGGATCAGCCAATCAGAGAAGTTCTCTATAAGTACATGGAAGTTAAAATAAGTGTGACTTTTGTCATGGATTTGCGTGGAGCGGGTTAAAATAAGTGAAGCTTCAGTGTACACTTAAATTTACATTATTTTAACAGTAAATTGTTTCTTACCAACAAGTTTGTCAGGATAATAATCAGCTAAAGCTTTCTGCAATGTGATTATAAATTCATTTTCACTTAAACGTTGTTTAGCCACAATTTTTAAAGTTTTTCCTGTTTTGCCCTCAGAATAGCATAAATTAGCCGCGAGTGCAAAATGAGTTTCACTCGGTGGCAATTTTTTATACTCAAACTTATCACTATTTTTGTCGTCAGGAAGATAGGTTATTACCGAGCCAGCAGATTTTTCAGTTCCGTCCAAAATCATATTATACGTTAACTGTAAATTTAAACATATATATTTTATAAAAATGTATATAAACAAAAAATAAAATTTATATTTAATCAGAGTTTTTATTACCTTTGATTTAATTTTTTCGAAAGTCCAGGGACCGAAGGAAGCACCATACACAAATGTCTTATCATCGTATCCAAGATGAGCAGCGATTTCTTTAACATCGTAAAGTTTGTCCAGTTTCGGTAAGGGAAACATATGGTCTATACCTCCAACTTGAATTGCAGTCGTTTTTCCACAAATACCTTAATTTATATTTGTTAATTATGAGAACAATTATGGCACTTCCAGTCTATTTTTACGCCGCGCCAAATTAATATTAGTTTGAAAGAAGTTTAAATAATTAATAAACGTTAAAAAATAAAACGAAATGTCCTTTAACAGAATTGGATATTTTCAATAGTTTCCAAGTTATTTAATAATAACGATTAGCCAATGACGCGCTACTTTAAGATCTGTGGGCGGAGCCTCACTAGACAGAGCGCCCCTCTATGCGCTACGTCTAGTGAGGCTCCACCCACCGATCTTAAAGTAGCGCGTCATTGGCTAATAGTTATTATTAAATAACTTGAAAACTATTGAAAATATTTAATTTTGGTAAAGGACTTTTCGTTCCATTTTTTAACGCTTATTAAGCCTCTGTTATTTTTAAAGGACATAGTAAAAAAAAATATTTTAAGTAATTTTAAAACGAATTACCAGGCGATTTTAAATTAAAAGGAGCCTTCCTCAAGTCTGGAGAGTCAACAATTTCGACGGAAACTTGTGCGAAATTTTTCGACAGAGCTTCGTTAAAAACTGTAATTAATAGATTTTTTAAAATCAGTTTTTGTCGTTTTTTATAAATTTTTACGACTTAAAAGTGTGCTTTTTTTAAATAAAAATTATATTTATTGGAATTAAAAATACAATTTAAAAAAAAATTGAAAATTCTCTTAAAAATTATAATTTAAAAATTTGACGATTTAAACCGTTTTTAAGTTCCTCCAATGAAGGTACATGCACATCTTTTTTTTCATAAATCAGTTTCGTAGAATCCAAGGCTGTGTACTAATAAAAAAAAATTAAATTTAAATATTGTGTTAATAATATAAATTTAATAGAATTAAATTTACTATCAACATAATTAAAATCGAAAATATATTTTTAAAAACTTACATTAAATTCATGTATTGGTTTACTACTTCGATCCATTTCACTTAAAAAAAATTAAACGAATTTAATTTTAGATCGTTGGAAAATTATTACAAGAATTTATCAAAAATAATTATTTATCATTTAAAACGTGCTTTGTTTCGGATTTTGTCAAAGATGAAATAATTCAGTTACTTTCGACTTCACTTGATTTAACATTAACAATGACTGTAGATATTGTAAATTTTTATTTCTTGTATAGTTTAATAGTTTACTTGCTTTTTTATCAATATATGAGTTTTTACCTATTTTTAGCCTGACGAAACAGGATTTCAACAAAGCCGTTTTATTTTCTCGAAAATTAGCGACGTCAATTTTTTACAATAGGTCACCTATTTCTAAGATATTTTAAAACTTGCATATAGATCAAAAACATTATTTTAACGCGTTAGTTTATTTAAAATTTTAAATATAAATTTTAAATTTAGACAATCTAATCTTTTGAATACTTAATATTACATTTTGCCATTGTAAAATTTAAATATTAAATTCTAACATTTTACAACCATATTAATATCGAGTAATTTTTTTCACTTATTTAAATTAAATTAATTTTTATTTAATTTACATCAGTTTAATGCGAAATTTGTATAATATTTTATAATATGTAATTTATTTAAAAAGGAGAAGTTAATAATTAAGAAATGACAAAAAAATGATATAGAAAAGAAAAATTTTGAAAATGTAAGAAAAAATAGAGAATTGAAGAAATTTATTAGAACATCACAAATATAATTTTTTTTTAAATTAATCCTTAAGCATTTAGCTTTTTCAACACTTTGATTAAATTTATAAAAATAAGCCTTAAAATTAAAAAAATTAATCGCTAATCCTTAATCGTAATAATGAGAGGAAGCAGGACAGAGATATATATCTGTCCTACTTCCTCTCCTTCTTACGATTAAGGATTAGCGATTACGATTCATTGTGCGTTAGGCTTAACGTGATTAAAAGAATCATGGCGGATTAACCTGTCACATTTTGGCATTGAATATCAAATTTTAGGTTTTCTTTCTAAAACTCACATTTTTTGGAAGCAAGCAGAAATTTTTATAATCTATTAGAGTGTTAGAAATTCAACTTTAAAAGTTATTTCAATCACAAGAACTTTAAATATTTTTTTATAGTCTTTTTTTTCCTTTATGAAGCACCGTTTTTCGATGCCACTTCAGTTTTTAGAGAAAAACTTTATATGAGGAGCACTTTTTCAAAAGTTGATAAATCCACATTTTATTATTTCGAGAAAATTAGACAAATGCAGTTTTGCACCTAAACCCTAGAGTTAATTAAAGTTTGGAAAAATAATTGAAATTTCTAGAAAATAATTGAAAATGGTGTAAAAAATTAATAAATTCATAAAAATAATAAAGAAAGTGATTTAAATTTGAAGATAATAATTGAAAACCGGTGTAACAAAATTAAAAGTTCATGATAATAAAAAATACATTGAATAAAATAATTGAATTTTGTAGACAATAATTCTAAAATGTCAAAAATAATAGTAATATGAAGAAAATAGTTGGAAAATAACAAAAATAATTAAATAGTGACAAAAGTAATTGGAATTTAAAGAAAATAATTGAAAAATAACAAAAGTGAATTGAAACTTGTGTATTAAAAATTTTTAAATTTCTGAAAATAATTTAAAGATTAAAGAACATTTATTTATTTATTTAATGAGATTAACATAATTGAAATTTTAAGAAAATAATTAAAAAATGGCAAAATTAAAGGAAAACTTGTCTAAAAAATTGAAATATTCAAGACAATAATTTAAAGACTAAAAAAATTATTATTTGGAAATATTTAATTCAAAATTATTTTTGATTTATTATGCTTAGAATAGGTCACTAATTTGTATAAGATACTTTAAAATTTGCATGTATACAAAAAAAAAAAAAATTATTTTAGCTCGTCAGTTTATTTAAAATTTAAATTCAGACAATGATGGACATCAGTCTAATCTTTTTGAATTCTTAATAGGTATTTTGTTATTGTAAAATTTTAATATTTAATTCTGGCATTTTACAATTATTAATAAATATTAATTTTATTTCAGTTATTTGAATTTGAGTTACTTTAATTTAATCCAATTTAAAATTTAGTCTACATAAATTTTATGCCAAATTTTTATAATATTTATTAATACGTAGTATTAAATTTAAAATTGTAATTAACTTTATTTTCTTCGATTTAGATTTGTAAATTTTGTCTAATACTATTATTTACAAATTTTGAGCCTCAAAATATTATTATTATTATTCATAACTGTTATATTGAATTTGTGACTATCTGGAAAAATAAGCTTCGAAATCTTTTATCAATGATTTATCGCACTGTTTAAATTTGACAATTATTATAGTTCTGTTTGGAACTTTACCCATGATTCACAGATATTGATAAATAAGTTGTTTTTCATTAAACTAGAGTTTAGTTGGATTTTATTATTTCAAGATGCAATACAATATTCAAAAGTGCTTTAGATTTTTAACTGTGTTTTTAATTTTTGTTTTTTATTGCAAATCGATAGTAAGAATTTTTTATTAAACCCAGTTTTTTTATTGTTTAATTATATTTATACAATTTCAAAATTTTTTTCTTATACTTAAATTTTACTTTCTTTTTAATTATTTTATAAATTTATTACAATTATTGTTTATTATGATCAAATTGTTTCTTAAATTTTTAAAAATTTTATTTTTTAATAGGACACCCAAAATACGGTTGATTCGTCGATATTAAGAATCGAAAAAATTAATTTACATGTGCCTTCTCTGGAGGAGCTGAAATCTGGTTAATTATTCAATTTAATAATTAATTCAACAAATTCAAGATAAATAGATATTCAAGAATTTTCGAATTTATTTTTCATAATTTTTTTTTCAGTCTTCACTGAAGCACTTTCGAGAAATTTTGAATACGTTTCGGTGGAAATTGTCGATTGTCCGGATCTTAAAAAGGAACCTTTTACACTTGCAGCTTCTGGTAATTATTAGTTTTTTTAATATTACAATTTTTTAATTTATTTAAGGAAACGATTTTGAAAAATTCCACAATTTTTAATTATATTAAATTTTCTGCATAATAAGTGATAAAAAAATTAATTATTGAGCAACTGGATTGAAAACCGAAAAAAATAATTGAAATTGAAGAAATTAATTGAAAATTCGAGAAATCAATTTAAAAATGAAGAATGGAATTGAAATTGAAAGAATATATTTAAAAATTGAAAAAAAGTAATTGAAAAAAGCCAAGAAATATTTAATATTGAAGATGTAATTGAAAATCGATAAAAATAATTTAAAAAAATTAAAGGAAGTATTTGAGAATTGAAGAAAATAATTAAAAATTGAAAAACTAAATTGAAAATTTAAGAGTTAAATTAAAATCTAAAAAATAATTGATAATTGAAAAAAAAAAATTACAAAATAACGAAAATAATTGACAATTGAAAACAAATTCAATTTAAAAATCAAAGAATAATTATAAAATTTCAAGATAATAATTGAAAATTGAAAAAATTGTACGAAATAATTGAAACCTGCGGAAAATAATTAATAATTGAAGGAAATAGTTTCAAAATGACAAGAATAATTTAAAAATTGAAGAAAATATTCGAAAAATGACAAGAATAATTGTCTTGTTAAAACTAAATTTGAAAATTGACTACATTTTTTAGAGAACTGAAAACAATTATTAAAAAAATTAAACACAAAATATTAAATTTTAAGAAAATAATTGCAAATTGAAAAATTAAGAAAATTACAGGAATAATTGTTGGAAATAATTGTAAATTCGACAACTGGATTGGAAATCGAAAAAAATAATTGAAATTGAATAAAACAATAAAAAAATTAAGAAATAAAATGGAATTTTAAGAAATTAATTAAAATTTGAAAAATAATTTATAATTGCAAAAAAAATTACAAAATGACAAAAAATAATTGACAATAATTGAAAACAAAATTCAAAAAATTTTAGTTCAATACACAACCGAACAAAAGAATTTAAAAATCAAGGAATAATGTTATACAATTTTAAGATAATAATTGAAAATTGAAAAAATTGTAGGAAATAATTGAAAATTGAGGAATTTAATTAATAATTGAAGGAAATAGTTTTAAAATGACAAGAATAATTGAAAATTGAAAAAAAATTGACGAAACTAATTTTTATTTGATAACAAATTTGGAAAATAAAACTATATTTTTTAGACATCTAAAAAAAATTATTGAAAAAATTAAACAAGAAATATTAAATTTAAGGAAACTAATTGCAAATTGAAAAATTAAGAAAATTATAGAAATAATTGATGGAACTAATTGCAAATAAAAAATCGAGAAAATAAATTGAAAATATAAGAATTAAATTAAAATTTGTAAAAATAATTGATAATTGAAAAAAATACAAAATGACGAAAATAATTGACAATTGAATGTAAAATTTAAAAAATGGTAGATTAATACACAACCGAACAAAATAATTTAAAATCCCAAAGGATAATTATAGAACTTTAAGATAATAATTGAAAATTGAAATTGAAGATAACAGTTGATAATTGAAGAAAATAATTGAAATTCAAAGAAAATAATTGAGAATTGAAGAATTAAATATTAAACTTTACAAAAAATAACAATTAAGAATTAAAAGAAACAATTAATAATGAAAAGAAATAATTAATAATTGAAAGAAATAATTAAACAATGACAAAGATATTTGACAATTAGAAATAAAATTAAAAAAAGTAAATATTAATCTACAATTGAACAATAATTGAAAAATTGAACAATGGTTATTAAATTCAAAGAATATAATTAAAAATTGGTAAACTAGATAGAAAATCCAAAAAAATAATTAAAAATTTTAAGTTAATAATTCAAAATTGAAAAAATAAATTGAAAATTAAATAATCAGATTGAAATCAGAATATCGCAGAATTATTGAATATTAAAAAAAAAACAATTGAAAATTGAGAAATAAAATTGAAATTCGAATACAATAACTGAGAATTAAAGAAAATTACTGAACAATTGGATTGAAAAAAGAAGAAAATAATTTATAATTAAAAAAAAATGGAAAATGTCAGGAATTATTTAATATTGAAGAAAGCATTAGAAATTGAAGAATAGAATTGTTATTTAAAGAAAATAATTGAGAATTGAAAAAAATAATTGAACAATTGAACAATTAAATTGAAAATAGAAGAAAATTATTGAAAATTGAAGGAGGTTTTAAAACATGAAATAAATAACTCATATTTGAAAAAAAATAATTGAAAAAAGTCGAGATTACTGAATATTGAAACAAACAATTGAAAATTAAACAAAATAATTAAAAATTAAATAAAATAATTGAAAATTGAAGAAAATAATTGAAAATTGTAGGAAATAATTAAAAATTAAAGAACGTACTTAAAAATTAAATACAATATTTGAAAACAACAGAAAAATTTAGAAATCGACGGAAATAATTGCGAATTGATGAAAATAATTTAAAAATTCTCAATTTAAATAAAAATTGAAAGATATACATAATTTAAAAAAGCTGAGAATTGTAAAATTTTGAATAAAATTGAGAAGAAATTGAAAATTGAAAGAAATTGAGAAACTGAAAGAAATATGAAAAAATAATTGGAAATTGAAGAAAATAATGAAATTTAAGACGAAATTGGAATTTGAAGAAAATAATTGAGAATTTTAAAAAAAAATCATTATAAAAAGTCTAGAGTTATTGAATATTAAAAAAAAAATTGAAAATTAAAGAATGGAATTGAATGTCGAAAATTATAATTGAGAATTAAAGAAAATAATTCAAGAATTGAACAATGGGATTAAAAGTAGAAGAAAATAAGTGATAATTGAAGGAGTTATTGAGATGTGAAATAAATAAATGATAATTGAAAAAATAGTTGAAAAAAGTCGAGAATTATTGAATATTAAATTAAATAATTAAAAATTGAAGGAAATAGTTGAGATCTGAAGAAAATAATTGAAAATTGATGAAAATAATTGAAAATTGAAGAAAATGAGTGAAAAATTGAATCGAATAATTGTCAATTCAAAAAAAAAAAATTGTAGTTGAAGAAAATAATTAAAAATTGATAAAAATAATTGAAAATCGTAGAAAATATTTCAGAATTAAGTAAATTAGTTAGAAATTGATGAAAATAATTGAAAATTGAAGAAAATAATTGTCAATTGAAAAAAATAGTAGAAAATCGAAGAAATTAATTGAAAAATGAAGAAATAATGTAAAATTAATGAAAATAATTCCAAATGGAAGAAAATAATTGAGAACTGTAGAAAATAATTGGAAATTAAAGAAAATAATTGAAAATTGAAAAGAATAATTGTCAGTTGAAGAAAATAATTGTGAATTTCTGAAAATAGTTGAATAATTGAAGAATTGAATTGAAGCTTCAAGAACGTGATCGATAATTGAAAAAATATTGAAAAAAGCCGAGAATTATTGATTATAGAAGAAAATAATTGAAAAATGGAGGAGTTATTGAGATGTGAAATAAATAATTGATAATTGAAAAAAATAGTTGAAAAAGTCGAAAATAATTGAATATTAAATTAAATAATTAAAAATTGAAGGAAATAGTTGAGATCTGAAGAAAATAATTGAAAACTGATGAAAATAATTGAAAATTGAAGAAAATAATTGAAAATTGAATCAAATAATTGGCAATTCAAAAAAAAATTTATAGTTGAAGAAAATAATTAAAAATAGATTAAAATAATTGAAAATCGTAGAAAATATTTCAGAATTAAATAAATTAATTAGAAATTGATTAAAATAATTGAAAATTGAAGAAAATAATTGTCAATTGAAGAAAATAGTAGAAAATCGAAGAAATTAATTGAAAAATGGAGAAATAATGTGAAATTAATTAAAATAATTTCAAATGGAAGAAAATAATTGAGAATTGTAGAAAATAATTGGAAATTAAAGATAATAATTGAAAATTGAAAAGAGTAATTGTCAGTTGAAGAAAATAATTGTGAATTTCCGAAAATAGTTGAATAATTGAAGAATTGAATTGAAGCTTCAAGAACGTAATCGATAATTGAAAAAATATTGAAAAAATGCCGAGAATTATTGATTATAGAAGAAAATAATTGATAAATGGAGGAGTTATTGAGATGTGAAATAAATAATTGATAATTGAAAGAAATAGTTGAAAAAGTCGAAAATGATTGAATATTAAATTAAATAATTAAAAATTGAAGGAAATAGTTGAGATCTGAAGAAAATAATTGAAAATTTATGAAAATAATTGAAAATTGAAGAAAATAATTGAAAATTGAATCAAATAATTGGCAATTCTAAAAAAATAATTTATAGTTGAAGAAAATAATTAAAAATCGATTAAAATAATTGAAAATCGTAGAAAATATTTCAGAATTAAATATATTAATTAGAAATTGATGAAAATAATTGAAAATTGAAGAAAATAATTAGCAGTTGAAGAAAATAGTAGAAAATCGAATAAATTAATTGAAAAAAGAAGATATAATGTAAAATTATTGAAAATAATTCCTAATGGAGGAAAATAATTGGAAATTGAAGAAAATAATTGAAAATTAAAAAGAATAATTGTCAGTTGAAGAAAATAATTGTGAAGTTCTGAAAATTGTTGAATAATAATTGATGAATTGACGGATAATTTGACGGATAATTCCCGGTTTTCCTGATTAGTAGACACCCTGTCTAAAGTATTAATTTTTTCTGTACATTTCTCTAAATATTTTTTTAAAAAATTAATTTCAAAGGTCTTGGAGGAAAGCCAACAATTTTAGACATTGGGAGACCAAGTTCGACATTTCCCGTACCTGGAAAAACAAAACTTTATGATATTAAAAATCTGGTCAATTTTCTAAATCACAGCAGTGATTCTTTTGTGATTGGAGCAGCTGGTGGACCATGGCCCCAAGTAGACAACGACTGCGACGTAAGAATTTCAATTCAAAAACCAAAAAAAAAAATTTATTGTAATTTTTTTTTTTTTCTCCTTTATGCTGAAAATTTCTTTTCTGTAATTTTTCCAATGTTCTTGAGTGTTTTTAATGTTCCTTTTTTATTTCTTTTTTACAAAAAAAATTTTTTAGCAAACAATGAACATGGTTTTAAATAAACCTAATTCATCAGCTTCTTACATGGCCCACGTGAACAAAAAACTTGGAGCGGTCGTCTTCGAACTTTTGCCACCGGACGAAACTCGATTCTCAGCTTTGGGAAATTTGCTCCTAAGTGAAGGAGAATCTGGAAAAGTCTTAAAAGTCAATGTTCAAAAACGAACCGGAACAGATAATTTTATTGCTTCTATGAGAAAAGGTCTAGAGAATCGATACAATGGAAAACTTGTTGGTAAGAATTTTATTTTTACGAAATTACTATTTTTTAATTCGTTTTGTAATTTAAAATATTATTTTCGTTTTCTCTTTATATCTGCACTTTATTTCTTTTCTTATTTCTAAAACTGAAAATCCTCGATTAAAGAATTTTTGTTTCGGTTTACAAATAAGTACGGATTTTCTTAACCCTTCAGTGTACATACTCTGAAAAATTACGTTGCGTACACACTGGGTCATTTAGACCCGGTCATACTTTGAAAGCTTATAACTTTTAACGTAATTGATGAAATTAAGAATTTTTTTTTTAAATCGTTATGAAATTTTGTGCGCAAGAAGAAAAACATAGCTTTATTGACTTTATAAAAAAATATTTAAAAATAACCAATGGTCAAAAAAAAAAAATTTTTTTTGCTTGTAAATGTCTATATTTTTATTAAAAATTAACGTTTTTTTTATCCATTCCAAAAACTATATTTTTTTTGCAAATCGAAAACACCCGGGTAATTTGGACCCAGTGTGTATGCTGAGGGTTAATTTAGTAATCTGAAAAAAATTAATTATATATATTAATTAAAAAAAAATTTCCTAGGCTTGGGTGGAACGTTTATTGCAAAAGAAGGAAAAATTTTACAGCACTTGTTGCCCAATTTTACCGAATATCCGATAGAATTCAACAACAACAATTTTGAAATTCTGAACAATAAATTTTATCTCTTCAATACATCAGCTCCAATTATCGCAGTTGGAACTTTCGTCTCTGCTAAAACGGTGAGAATTGATAAAAACTCAAAAAGAAAAAAATTCTTTTTTGAAATTAATATTCATTTATTTAAAAACATATTTAAAAGAAATATAAGTGTATTCTTTTGGTATAATTAGACCGGTAAAAGGTATTTACGAATTTTCAAATTTTTTAATCGAGACTAAGTGATAATTAAATATATGTTTATTTTGATATAATATAATATTTCATAACCTTAAAATTTTTATTTTACTATTTTATTACAAGAGTTTATATACATTACAAATTTATAATTGTATAAAATTTATATTGTATTATAATATTATATACATTAAAATTTTTTTTTCAGAATCTTGAGCTTGAAGTGCAACATTTTCACACATTTTCTCATCACGGAGAAGGAGGTCACTATCGGACAGATTCGACTCCTGAAATTGTCGAATATTTAGGATATTTCACTCCTTGTGAAATTTTGTACCGAGTGGATCAAAAAGAGAAAGACTAATAATTTTTCCAATAATAAATAATTGACTTTACAAAATTTAAATCTTTCTTATTAATTTATCAAATTTTCTTGGCTTTTGTCAAATTATACTTATAAAATGTAATTTTTCTCAAAGTATTATATTTACTTATTTTAAAAACAAATATATTTTCTTCTTTATAGATTCTCTTAAATTATGTATTTTCCGTTACGTTTTTCTTTCCCTTTCGTCTTATTTCCTTAATTCACGATTTCTTGTTTTTTAAACCAATTAAAACTTATTTTACCTGACATTTTATTATTTTGAGAATTTAAAATAGTTTCCGCTTTACGCCGACGCTTTTACTTCGACATTATTTAAACGCGGATTTAAAAACTATTCTATAACTAGCAAAATATACGATTAGCTTTCCACACCTTTTAAGAGTAAAACTATAATAATAAATAAAAAAAAAATCGATGAATAATATTTATCCAATAAGCAGGGCTGCCTGCGGACTTGCAGATTGAAAAAAGGGAAAAAAATGACTTTTTCATTAATTAAAAATAATTAAAATTTGAAACAAAAATTTGAGATTGGTGTAAAAAATTTTAATTTTGGGCACAATAACTGAGATATTGATGAAATAATTAAAATGTATATATATATATATATAAAAGCTGGCGTAAAAATTACACTTTTTAGACAATAGTTGAAAAATTGAAAAAAAATAGAATTTTCAAGAAAATAATTAAAACTTGAAATATTTAAAGAAAATAATTCTAAAATATCAAAAATATTTGAATATTGACAAAAATAATTGTAATTTAAAAAAAAAATTTGATAAATTGGTTTAAAAAATTAAAAATTTAAAGACAATACTTGAAAACATGACGAAATAATTTAAACATTTAAAATGGCAAAAAAATTTGAATATGAAAAAAGTACTTAAAGTTTGAAGAAAATAATTGAAAAAAGCGTAAAAAATTAATAAATTCGTGACAATAATAAAAAGATGGTCTCCTAGATTCATGTACAATATTAAATATTTTTTTTTTACTCACCTGCATCGCAATCATCAGCAGCAGCGTATGCTATTAGCGCAAAGAATAGCATTAAATAAGCCAATATTGACATCTTCATTTTTAATGAAAATAACTGTTTAGTATTATTAAAACGAATCACTTTTGAAGTTTAACTTGATAATTTGAGTATGTATAGTAAAAAAAAAATTGTCCTAACAATATCTAAAGCGCAATATCTCTTCAATTAACAGTTATTTTAGCAATTAAATTCCACTCTAAATAATTACTTCTTTTAAATAATGATGATTATACGTAATTTAGATTTTTTTATCACATTATTCATGGCTAATTTTGTTATCAATATTGTAAATTACAATTTTTATGCAACAATGTTACATATAAACTAGACAACTTTTATAAAAAAAATAGTTTGTATTAATTGCATTTTTTATTTTTTTTTTTTGTCCATTTTTCGTTTTAGTATAATATTGATCATTGCCGAGAAGTTTAAAATATTTCTAAAAAATAGAAAAATTATGACAAAACTACAAATTTTATTTAAAGTTAAAAAAAATACATAAAAGAAATCAAATAATTTGAAAATTAACAAAAAATAAATTCAGATGCAAAATATTTAATTTCAGAAATAGAAATTGAATTAATAATTGAATATTGAAAAAATTGTAGAAAATAATTGAAAATTGCGGAAAATAATTAATAATTGAAAGAGATAGTTGAAAAATGATGACAATAATTAAAAAAAATTGATAAAAATATGTGAAAAATAACGAAAATAATGGCAAGTTGAAAAATTAAAAAAATTTAAGGAATAATTGTTGAAAGCAACTGCACATTTAACAACGGGATTAAAAATCGAAAAAAATAATTAAAAATTAAAAAATTGAATTTAAATTTTGAAGAATGGAATTGAAAATTAAAGAAAATAATTGAACAATTAAATTTAAAATTAAAGAAACTTAATGATAATCGAATAATAATAACAATTGTATTAATTTAATTGTATTCTGCGGTAAATCAATACTTTTTCTTTTACTACCTTTTTTTAATAAACTTCTGTCAAAGACCTTTTCAGATTTATTCAATGTATTTTCAATAAAAATATTTATTAAAAACAAATTCATTATTTCCTTTAAATGTATTTTTTTTAAACGATGTTGAAGGCTTAGAAAATTCTTCTTCTTTATCTTCTGTTATTATATTCAATTTTATAACAAATTATTTTACTTCTTTTTCTTCTTTTATTCTCGCACGATATCGCTTCATTTTTTCGTTCTTTGCATTCTTTTTAACTTCTGTCATTTCATTTAGGCTTTGTTCTCGAATTGATTGTTTTAGATTATTTTCAATTACTTTTCAAAATAAAATATTCTCATTATCATCTGTTATTTCATTCAATTTTTCGCCAACTAACTTTCTTTCCATCTTAAAGAAATTTTATAAAACAAAAGTTATCATTTCATTTATAAAAAAAACAATTAACAAGAAAATGAAAACAAACAAAAAGACTGCAAATTATTATTAAAAGTCTTTCCAAATAAATTATTAAACTGTGATATTATTACATATATATTAATATTATTAACAATTATAAAACTCTTTCTCAATAGATTACACTCTACAAATTATTATTTTCTTTCAAAATAAATTATTGTACATGTATTACTAATAATAATAAATCTTTCTAAATATTTACTTCAATAATTTCTTCAACTCTTTATATCTTCTTTATCTCTGTATCTTTTATCTTTTTCATCTCTTTATTTCTATCTCTTAATCTCCTTTTATATTTATCACATCTCTTCATGTAATTACATTATTTAAACTTATTTTTCACTTTAACGGTTTCTGAAAACATTATTCACTTATCATTTCATTTTTTTTTTTATTAACACATAAATTTTTATAAACACATACTTTCTAGAACTCACTTTATTGAACACTTTTTAAATGTTTTCACTTGATTAAAAATATTATTATATATTATTAATTAATTATAATTAATTAATTTATATATTATTAGTATATATTAACCCTTTAATTACCAGTAATTTTTTTAAACAATAAAACGCTTTTTATAATCTATTAGAGTGTTAGAAATTCAACTTTAAAAGTTATTTCAATCACAAGAACTTTAAATATTTTTTTATAGTCTTTTTTTTCCTTTATGAAGCACCGTTTTTCGATGCCACTTCAGTTTTTAGAGAAAAACTTTGTAGGTATGAGGAGCACTTTTTCAAAAGTTGATAAATCCACATTTTACTATTTCGAGAAAATTAGACAAATGCAGTTTTGCACCTAAACCCTAGAGTTAAAAATTAATGATAATAAACAAATAAAATAATTTAAATTATGTTGAAAATAATTCTAAAATGACAAAAATAATAGAAATATGAAGAAAATATTTGGAATATAACAAAAATACTTAAATAACGACATGAATAAATGAAAACTGGTGTAAAAATAAAAAATTTAGAGACAATAATTGAACAATTGAACAAAATCTTAAAAGTTTGAGGAAAATAATTTAAAGCTGAAGAAATTAATTGAAGTTTGAAGAAAATGATTGAAATTTGAAGAGAATAATTGAAAAATGGAAAACAAAATTTAAATATGAAGAATGTAATTAAAGTTTGAAAAAATAATTGAATTTTCTAGAAAATAATTAAAAAAGGTGTAAAAAATTAATAAATCCATAACAATAATAAAAATAATAAAAAAAAGTGATTTAAATTTGAAGATAATAATTGAAAACCGGTGTAACAAAATTAAAAGTTTATGATAATAAAAAATACATTGAATAAAATAATTGAATTTTGTAGACAATAATTCTAAAATGTCAAAAATAATAGTAATATGAAGAAAATAGTTGGAAAATAACAAAAATAATTAAATAGTGACAAAAGTAATTGGAATTTAAAGAAAATAATTGAAAAATAACAAAAGTGAATTGAAACTTGTGTAGTAAAAATTTTTAAATTTCTGAAAATAATTTAAGGATTCAAGAAAATTTATTTATTTATTTAATCAGATTAACATAATTGAAATTTTAAGAAAATAATTTAAAAAATGTCAAAAATAATGGAAAACTTGTGTAAAAAATTTAAACATTCAAGACAATAATTTAAAGACTAAAACAAATAATTATTTGGAAATATTAAATTCAAAATTATTTTTGATTTATTATGCTTAGACTAGGTTATTAATTTGTATAAAATACTTTAAAATTTGCATATATACAAAAAAAAAAATTATTTTAACTCGTCAGTTTATTTAAAATTTAAATTTAAATTCAGACAATGATGGACATCAGTCTAATCTTTTTGAATTCTTAATAAGTATTTTGTTATTGTAAAATTTAAATATTAAATTCTGGCATTTTACAATTATTAATAAAGATTAATTTTAATTCAGTAATTTGAATTTAAGTTAATTTAATTTAATCAAATTTAAAATTTATTCTACACAAATTTCATGCCAAATTTTTATAATAATTATTAATATGTAGTATTAAATTTAAAATTGTAAATAACTTTATTTTCTTCAATTTAGATTTGTAAATTCTTTTCTAATACTTATTTCACAAATTTTAAGCCTCAAAATATTATTATTATTATTCATAACTCTTATATTGAATTTGTGACTATCTGGAAAAATAAGCTTCGAAATCTTTTATATTTATCGCACTGTTGAATATTGACAATTATTATAGTTCTGTTTGGAACTTTACCCTTGATTCACAGATATTGATAAATAAGTTGTTTTTCATTAAACTAGAGTTTAGTTGGATTTTATTATTTCAAGATGCAATACAATATTCAAAAGTGCTTTAGATTTTTAACTGTGTTTTTAATTTTTGTTTTTTATTGCAAATCGATAGTAAGAATTTTTTATTAAACCCAGTTTTTTTATTGTTCATTTATATTTATACAATTAAATTTTTTTTTCTTACTTTAAATTTACATTTTTTTAATTAATTTACAAATTTCTTACAATTATTTTTTCTTATGATCAAATTGTTTCCTAAATTTATAAAAATTTTATTTTTTAATAGGACACCCAAAATACGGTTGATTCGTCGATATTAAGAATCGAAAAAATTAATTTACATGTGCCTTCTCTGGAGGAGCTGAAATCTGGTTAATTATTCAATTTAATAATTAATTCAACAAATTCAAGATAAATAGGTATTCAAGAATTTTCGAATTTATTTTTCATAATTTTTTTTCAGTCTTCACTGAAGCACTTTCGAGAAATTTTGAATACGTCTCGGTGGAAATTGTCGATTGTCCGGATCTTAAAAAGGAACCTTTTACACTTGCAGCTTCTGGTAATTATTAGTTTTTTTAATATTACATTTTTTTAATTTATTTAAGGAAACGATTTTGAAAAATTCCACGATTTATAATTATATTAAATTTTTTGCACAATAAGTGATAAAAAAATTAATTATTGAGCAACTGGATTGAAAACCGAAAAAAATAATTGAAATTGAAGAAATTAATTGAAAATTCGAGAAAGCAATTTAAAAATGAAGAATGGAATTGAAATTGAAAGAATATATTTAAAAATTGAAAAAAAGTAATTGAAAAAAGCCAAGAATTATTGAATATTGAAGAATTAATTGAAAATCGATCAAAATAATTTTAAAAAATTAAAAAAAGTATTTGAGAATTGAAGAAAATAATTAAAAATTGAAGAAATAAATTGAAAATTTAAGAGTTTAATAAAAATCTAAATAATAATTGATAATTAAAAAAAAATTACAAAATGACGAAAATAATTGACAATTGAAAACAAATTCAAATTAAAAATCAAAGAATAATTCTAAAATTTCAAGATAATAATTGAAAATTGACAAAATTGTACGAAATAATTGAAACCTGCGGAAAATAATTAATAATTGAAGGAAATAGTTTCAAAATGACAAGAATAATTTAAAAATTGAAGAAAATATTCGAAAAATGACAAAAATAATTGTCTTTTTAAAACTAAATTTGAAAATTGACTACATTTTTTAGAGAACTGAAAACAATTATTAAAAAAATTAAACACGAAATAATAAATTTTAAGAAAATAATTGCAAATTGAAAAATTAAGAAAATTATAGGAATAATTGTTGGAAATAATTGCAAATTCGACAACTGAATTGGAAATAGAAAAAAATAATTGAAATTGAATAAACAAATAAAAAATTTAAGAAATAAAATGGAATTTTAAGAAATTAATTAAAATTTGAAAAATAATTTATAATTGCAAAAAAAATTACAAAATGACAAAAAATAATTGACAATAATTGAAAACAAAATTCAAAAAATTTTAGTTCATTATACACAACCGAACAAAATAATTTAAAAATCAAGGAATAATATTATACAATTTTAAGATAATAATTGAAAAAATTATAGGAAATAATTGAAAATTGCGGAATTTAATTAATAATTGAAGAAAATAGTTTCAAAATGACAAGAACAATTGAAAATTGAAAAAAAAATTGACGAAACTAATTTTTATTTGAAAACAAAATAATTTAAAATTCCAAAGGATACTTATAAAACTTTAAGATAATAATTGAAAATTGAAATTGAAGATAACAGTTGATAATTGAAGAAAATAATTGAAATTCAAAGAAAATAATTGTGAATTGAAGAATTAAATATTAAACTTTACAAAAAATAACAATTAAGAATTAAAAGAAACAATTAATAATGAAAAGAAATAAAAAAAATGAAGCATATTGAAAATTGAAGGATATAAATTTTGGTAAATAATTGAAAAATGATTTTACAATTTCAAACTTGAAGAAAATAATTGAAATATAATACAAACAATGATAATTTGTAAAAAATAAATGACATTTGAATGAAATAATTGAAAAAATTAAAGATTTTTTTTTAAATAAGAAAAATATAATTGAAATTTGAGAAAATTACATGAAAATCCTAGAAATTAATTGAAAAAAATGAGAATAACTAAAAATTTGAGAAAAGAATTCAAGAAAGCTAAAAATAAGTGAAATTTACGATAATTGATAAAAAAAATTTAGAAATTAAGAAAACAAATACAATTAATTAAAAATTGAAGAAAATAATTGAAAAATGGTCAAATTAATTCAAAAATGAAAAAATAATTGAAAAATGATAAAATTAATTCAAAATTGAAAAAGATAACTGAACTATGCGGAAAATAATTGAAATTTATGATGAAAATAATTTAAATATGAGAGATTGAAAACAGAATATAAAATTTAAGATAAATAATTAGAAACATCATAGAATATATTTTTAAAAAAAGAAAATAATTACAAAATGACTTAAATTTTCTACTTAAAGAGAATAATTAAAAAATCGCAGAGATAATCGTAAATTAATGAAAGTAATTGTTGAAATTTTAGATAAATAATTTGAAATTTTTGAAAAATATGCAAAAAGAATGAAAATAATTAAAAATGGAAGAAAATAATATAAAATTTCAGAATTTGTTTTTATCAAAAGAAAAGAGTTGAAAAATTGTTTTAAAAATTGAAGACAATAATTAAAATTTGAGATAATAACTGAAAATTTAGGAAATTATTTGACAAATAATAAAAATATTAAAAGATGGAGATAATAATGGCAAAATAATAAAAGAAATGAAAATTGAAAAAAATAATTGACAATTCTGATATATATTTGAAATTTCAGTAAATGAATTCAGAAATTATGAAAATGATTAAAAATTGAAAATAATATTTTGCAAAATGACAAAAATAATGATAAATTAAAAAAATTAATTAAAATTTCTAATTAATAATATAAAATTAAGAAATAAATAATTAAATTGATTTAATGTCAAGGCAAAAATAATTAAAATTAGAAAAGCGATTGAGAAAACTAAACAAAATAATTAAAAGTTGAGAGAGGTAAATTTAAGATTTGGGGAAAGAATTTAAAAACAATTAAAATAATTAAGAATTGTAGAAAATAGCTGAAAAATGTTCCAATTAATTCTAAATTGAAAGAAATAATTGAAATATTTTGAAAATAATTGAAGATTGAGAAAAATAATTGAAATTTATGATGAAAATAATTTAAATATGAGAGATTGAAAATAGTATATAAAATTTAAGATAACTAATTGAAAACATCATAGAATATATTTTTAAAAAAAGAAAATAATTACAAAATGACTTAAAATTTTTAATTAAAGAGAATAATTAAAACATCGCAGAGATAATCGAAAATTGATGAAAATAATTATTGAAATTTTAGATAAATAATTTGAAATTTTTGAAAAATATGCAAAAAGAATGAAAATAATTAAAAATCGAAGAAAATATTATAAAATTTCAGAATTTGTTTAAAAAAAAAGAATTAAAAAATCGTTTAAAAAATTGAAAATTGAGGACATTGAGGACAATAATCTAAATTTGAGTTAATAACTGTAAATTTAGTAAATTAATTGACAAATAATGAAAATATTAAAAGATGGATGGAATGAAAATTACAGAAGTTATTATCTCTTAATTTCTTTAGCTCTTTATATATTTTTTATCTTTGTCTCTCTTATCTTTTTCATCTCTTTATTTCTATCTCTCTATCTCTTAATCTCCTCTTTCAGTTTAGCAATTTTTTTAAACAATAAAACGCTATTAGAAAAATTTGGTAATATACATTTTTAATTGCTCAGGAACCGCTATTTCAAATAATGGATCAAAAAATTGTGTAAAGTTAGAAATAAACAAATTATAATTAATCTGTGGTTACGTCATCTGGAAAAATAAATTTCGAGATTTTCCGGCAATGAATTTACAGATGAAATTTGATAATAGGCCTGTTTGAAACTTTATCCTTGATTCATAGATAAAAGTATAATTAAATTGTTTTTTATCGAACTGGAGTTTAGTTGAATTTTATTATTTCAAGATGGAATACAATATTCAAAATTGCTTTGGATTTTTAACTGTGTTTTTAATTTTTGTTTTTTACTGCAAATCGATAGTACGAATTTTTTAATTAACCCAGTTTTTTATTGTTCATTTATTTTTATACATTTAAAATTTTTTTCTTACTTTAAAGTTAAAATTTTTTAATTAATTTACAAATTTCTTACACAATTATTACGATTATTATTTATTACTATCAAATTGTTTTTTAAATTTGTAAACATTTTGTTTTTAAATATAGGAAACACAAAATCCGGTTGATTCGTCAACACTGAGAATCGATCAAATTAATTTACATGTGCCTTCTCTGGAGGAGCTGAAATCTGGTTAATTAAATTTTATAATTAATTCAACAATTTTGTGTTAAATATATTCAAGACATTTTGAATTTATTTTTCATATTTTTTTTCAGTTTTCACTGAAGCACTTTTGAAAAATTTTGAATATGTCTCTGTGGAAGTTGTCGATTGTCCGGATCTTAAAAAAGAACCTTTTACTTTTGCAGCTTCTGGTATTTATTATTTTCCTAAATATTACAATATTGTTTTATTTCTTTATAAAACAATTTACAAAAATTTTACTATTTTTAATTACTAAATTTTCTATACAATAATAAGTGCTAAAGATTTAATAATTCAGTAAAATAAATTTTTGTTACAAATTTTCCGGTTTTTTATTTTATTTTTCTCTAATTGTTTCTTTTTTTTTTAATTATTCTATTAAATGCTATTTTCTTTTATCATTTGTTTTCCATTTTTCTTCTGTTTTTGATTTTTTTTTTCTAAAAATCATTTTATCTTCAACATTTTTTTGAAATACTCTTTTCTATGTCTTATTTTTAACTTTTTCTTAATTTTTTTCTATCCTTCTTCTCTATTTTTTCTCTATTTTAATTTTTATATATTTTTAAATTATAAAATTTTTAATATATTTATATTAAATTAATTAATTTTATATTATTAAGTTTAACCGCAAAAGCTGGCACTTAAATATTTAATAATTATAAAATTTTACAAAATAAAAATTTATTTTATTTTTTAATTTTATTAATTAAAATTATAAATAAATTAATTTATTTAATTAATTCTTTCACAAAAATTTATATACCCAGACAGCACCATAATTATCGGCAAGTTAACGGGAAGTTAACGGCGCTAGTTAACAAATTTATCGAGTTTAACTTTAGGCTAACTTTCTGCTAATATATAAATGTCCGCCACATCTTTAGTTATCCAAGATAACTTCCCGTTAACTACAAATGTAAATTCAATGCAGATTATGAAATAAAATTTTCAGAAATGTTTAAATGATAATTAAATTAAAATTTGCTTTTCATATTTCCTTAGTATTAGCCATGAAAATTAGCCTTAAGGAAGACAATGAAATTTCTCTGAAAATAAAGTGTCATGTTTCAGTGAAAATAATTAGGCTATGTTTACTTAATTTATAGAAACAATTTTGCTGAAAATGAACAAGGAAAATTTTCTTAAATATCGAAATTATAGTTTTAAAGAAATTTACTGAATATTTTTCACTAAAATTAGACAGGTAAACTAACTTAAAAATAAATAGAGTGATATCCTGGAAATTAGACTGGCAAGTTATTGACAAATAAAGTTTACGTAATTTAAATAAACTGTTTAGTTTAAAAAATTATAAACTATATAATAAAAAATGCAGGCAAAATTAAATTTTTTTTTAATTATTACACTCATTTTTGAGTTGTTGACAGATTTTTGTTTTTGCTCTGAATAAAAAATTTTTGCCAGGGAATTACGTTGTAAAGTCAGTAAAATGTCAGGGAAATGACAGGGAAATTGATAAACTGAATCTTGTAGCTACCCTGTTTAATTTTTTACTGCTTAATATACTATTTCTTATGGAACTAAGAGTGTAATTATAAAACAAATTTAATTTAGCCTGCATTTTTTATTATATAGTTTATAATTTTTTAAACTAAACAGTTTATTTAAATTACGTAAACTTTATTTGTCAATAACTTGCCAGTCTACTTTCCAGGATATCACTCTATTTATTTTTAAGTTAGTTTACCTGTCTAATTTTAGTGAAAAATATTCAGTAAATTTCTTTAAGACTATAATTTCGATTTTTAAGAAAATTTTCCTTATTCATTTTCAGCAAAATTGTTTCTATAAATTAAGTAAACATACCCTAATTATTTTCACTGAAACATGACACTTTATTTTCAGAGAAATTTCATTGTCTTCCTTAAGGCTAATTTTCATGGCTAATACTAAGGAAATATGAAAAGCAAATTTTAATTTAATTATCATTTAAACATTTCTGAAAATTTTATTTCATAATCTGCATTGAATTTACATTTGTAGTTAACGGGAAGTTATCTTGGATAACTAAAGATGTGGCGGACATTTATATATTAGCAGAAAGTTAGCCTAAAGTTAAACTCGATAAATTTGTTAACTAGCGCCGTTAACTTCCCGTTAACTTGCCGATAATTATGGTGCTGTCTGGGTATTAAAATCTAATCTTATAAATTAATTTAAAGTATAAATTAAATTTAATATAAATTGTAGATTATAAATTTTATTTTTAATTATTTTTATAATGAAATTATAATGTTTTTTTTTTAAACTATATAATCAAATAACTTTTATATAACATTAATTTTATTCAATTAAAATTAATTTTTTATTATTTATTAAAAGTTAAAGTCCTTTCGTACAATTATTTAAAAATTATTTAAAGATAGAAGCCAATCTGGCTCACACCGATTTTAACTCAAATCATGTAAGATTTTAAAAGTTAAACAAACTTAATAATTAAATTTCTTCACACTCTACCTAATTTTTTAAAAAATCAATTTTCAAGGTCTTGGAGGCAAGCGAACAATTTTAGACATTGGGACTCCAAATATTACTTTTCCCGTTCCTGGAAAAACAAAACTTTACGATATAAAAAATCTGGTCAATTTTCTAAATCACACTAGTGACTCTTTTGTGATTGGAGCAGCTGGTGGACCATGGCCCCTAGTAGACAATGACTGCGACGTAAGAATTTCAATTCAAAAACCCAAAAAAAATTTTGTTTGTAAATTTTAGTTTCGTATTTTTCTCCCCTTATGCTGCAACATTTTTTAATGTAATTCTACCCATGTTTTTAAAATGTTTTAATTTACCTTCTGCTTAAAAAAAAAAAAAATTCTAGGTAACAGTGAACATGGTTTTGAATGACCCTGATTCATCAGCTACTTATATGGCCCACGTGAGCAAAAAAATTGGTGCTGTCGTTTTTGAACTTTTATCACCGGACGAAACTCGAATCTCAGATCTGGGAAATTTGTTCCTAAGTGAAGGAAAATCTGGAAAAGTGTTAAAAGTCCATGTGAAAAAACGAACCGGAGCAGATAATTTTATTGCTTCGATGAGAAAAGGTCTAGAGAATCGATACAGTGGAAAACTTGTTGGTATAAGACTTATTTTTTCGAAAATTAAAAGTTTATTTTTCAATTTATGTCAAAAATTAATTATAAACAAATTTTCCTACAGGCTTGGGTGGAACGTTCATTGCAAAAGAGGGAAAAATTGTGCAGCACTTGTTGCCCAATTTTACCGAACATCCAGTAAAATTCCCTAACGATAATTTTCAAATTTTGGACAATACATTTTATCTCTTTAATACATCGGCTCCAATTATCGCAGTTGGAACTTTTGTATCGGCTAGAACGGTGAGAATTTATAAAAACTAAAAAGAAAACAAAACAAAATTCATCTATACTTTGGAGGAAATTAGAAAATATTTCTTGAGAGAAATATACATTTATTTAAAAACACTTATTTAATAAAAAGAAATATTTTATTTATTTATTTAAGTAAACGGGACAAGCCCTTTAACTACAACTAGAAGTTACAATCCGTAACTATATTTGAAAATAGAGAATAATACTTATAAAACTCGCCCTGATTCATATTTGTATAATTTTTGATTTAGTATCGCTTACTTTCATTGTTTTGAATTAACATGTTTCCAAAAATAATATTAATTCTTTTAGTCATTAGCCCAAACACAATATTCAATTCAATATAACTCAAATAATATTAATTAAAAGTTAAAAATTAACTCGTGGTTAGACCACAAGCCATTTTAATCGAAAAAATAAACATATGCGCAGGGTTGGGTAGTGACGCGCTGGGATCAGGGATGGGAAGTGATGCGCCACTTAAAAATGTTTACGTAATGCTACAATAACAAACATTTATATTTCTTTCAAGAATAATTATTTTTTTGACAAAATAAATACATGTCTATTATATATAGTTTTTTAAACACTTTTTCAGGATCTTGAGCTTCACGTGCAACATTTTCACACATTTTCTCATCACGGAGAGGGAGGTCACTATCGTACAGATTCGACTCCTGAAATTGTCGAATATTTAGGATATTTTACTCCTGGTGAAATTTTGTACAGAGTGGATCAACGAGCGAAAGACTAATACATTTTTAAACAATAATTTCTTTCGTATAGGTTGACTTTTGACAATATTTTGTCCTCTTGATATAATCTCTTAAACTGCGTCTATTTGGTTTTTCACGAATAAAAATTATTATCTTTAATTTTTAATTATTTTTATTTATTATTGCTCGGGAAAAGAAAACTTATCAGTGTAATTTTAATGGTTTATAAGATTTAATTTCGCGCCACGGAAAAATTAAATAATAATAATCTCCGTAAACTCCTGAAGTTAGTTAGTATTAATAATTATTCATCTTTTCTGTCCACGTTGTAAAAACTGAAGTGAAGTTAGTCCCTGTTATTCTATTTTGTGCTGGTTTTTAATTGTCATTTGAATAAAAAAAAAGTTTCGAAAAATGATTTAAAAATTTATTATGGTTTTTCAAGAAGTTGAAAATATGTACACATGCAATTAATTTCCTAAATTTTCAGTTATTATCTCAAATTTAAATTATTGTCTTCAATTTTTCATTATATAACGATTTTTTAATTATTTTCTTTTGCTTCAAAATAAATTCTGCAATTTTCTTAATTTTCATCAATTTATAATTAAATTCATTATTTTGTCATTACTTAAAACTTTTAATTATTTATCCGATATTGCAATTATTTTCATAAATCTTCGTTATTTCTGCGATTTTTTAATTATTCTCTTTAATTACAATTTTTCAAGTAATTTTGTAATTATTATTTTTTTTTTAAACATTATACTCTATGATTTTTTCAGTTATTTCTCTCAACTTTTATTGAATGTCTTATATTTTTCATATTTAAATTATTTTCATCATAATTTAATTTTCTTTCCCAATCTTAAATTATTTTCAGCACATTTCAATTATTTTTTCTAATTTTGAATTAATTTGATCATTTTACAAGTATTTTTCTCGATTGTTAATCATTATTCTCATTTTCTAAAAATATTTTCTAAGATTTTTAAGTATTTTTCTGAAAATTCAAATATTTTCCTCCATTTTTAATTATTTTCATTTGTTATCAGCTCTCTAAATCTGAATTAGTAGTTTTCTACTATGAATTAGTCAAATTCATGGCTCATTTTTCTCTAATTCATATAGTCGGAAACTACTAATTCTTAGTAGAAAACTACTAATTCTTAGTAGAAAATTACTAATTCTTAGTAAAAAACTACTAATTCAGATTTAGAGAGAGAATTTCAGATTTTTTTTTTTTAATTAATTATCGTAAATTTGAATTATTTATAGCTTTCTTCCAGTCAATATTTTTAGTCAATATTTTTAGTTTTTCTCATATTATAAAATTAATTTCTAAAATTTTTCAAGTAATTTTCTCAAATTTCTATTATTTTCTTAAATTTTTATTTATTTTTATTTGTTTTCATAATTTCCAAAAAATTTTATTAATTATCGTAAATTTCGATTATTTTTAGCATTCTTCCAGTCTTTTCTCTAATTTTTAGTTATTCACATTTTCTAAAATTATTTTCTAAGATTTTTAAGAATTTTTCTAAAATTTCAATTGCTTTCTTCAATTTTGATTTATTATTTTTTTTTTAATTGATTTCTAAGATCTTCATGTATTTTTTTCAAATTTCAATTATTATTTCTTTACTTAAAAAAAATTCTGTACTTTTTTTTAATTATCACACTTAAATATCATTTATTTGTTACAACTTATCATTGTTTGTATCATATTTTAATTATTTTCGTCAAGTTTTAAAATTTAAAAACATTTTTCAATTATTTTCCAAAATCAATTTCCTTCAATTTTCAATTCTTTAAATTTGTTTCATAATTTCAAAAATTAATTATTGTTTATCGGACTTTTCAATTATTTCATTATTTATATTATTTTTTATATTTTTTTTTCTCGTTCTTTTTTCATAATTGCCGAAAATTTTTACTTATTTCTCTTTAATTAAACCATGTTCTGTTCAATTTTAAATTATTTTTATCTTTTTTTATTTATTTTCTTTAATTTTTAATTATTTTTTATATTTCAATAAACTTGTGAAAGTTTAAGTATTTTAGTCAAATTTTGTTTAACTTTCCTTTATTTAAAATATTTTATGTAATTTGTTTAGTTATTTTCTCAAATTTTAATTATTTTATTATTTTATTTTTTTTTAATTTATTTATCTCAATTTTTAACCATATTTTTTCAATTTTCAATTATTTTCTCTAATTTTTCATTATTCAATTTGTAATTTACTTTTAAGATTCTCAAGTATTTTTCTCAAATTTTAATTATTTTTTTTATGTTTAAAACATTTTTATGATTGTTTAAATTACTTTTCCCAATTTTTAATTGATTTCATTATTTATTTTCAATTAATTTGCAAAATTTGCAATTATTTTTTACAATTCTTTTTAATTCTAAAATATTATAAATTTTGTCCTAAATAAATATTTATTTTATTTATATTAACTGATTTTTAAATATTATATTTAAAATATTTATCTTTCTTATTAGATAAATAGTATTTACCGATTTTTTTTTATATTTATTATTGTATTTTATAATTTGAAAATGTAGGAGAAACTAATCGCGCGCTTGCGCGCGTTTTATTTTGCTAGTAAAATAAATAATTGGAAACTAATCCCTGGGGTTCATCCTAATAATATGTGGAACGTCTAAAAAAAAATTATTTCTATAACCTAACCTTTCGTTTTTTTGGATGAGAAATAGAAAAACAAAAAGAAAAATAATTTAAAGGAAATAGAAGGATAAAAAAATGAGATCCAGGTCGCAAAGGATTTTACCTCGACCCCGGCGACTTCAACAAAAAATATTTAAAAGAAATGTTGAAATGAAAATCTAAAGCAAGAATATATTTTTTTGAATAATAAAATTGGTTTATTGAACTTACTTTTTTTTAGTAGATTTCAGTTGATAAGAAAGAATAGCAGGATTTCAGAAATAACACGGCACGACGGCACGAGGCAGAGTCGGAGCAGGCCCTCGAGGATAAAATTCCAAAATTTTCAATTATTTATCTCATTTTTAAATTATTTTTTAAAATTTTCAATTTCTTTTATCTTTTTGCAATTATTTTCTCCACCTTTTAATTAGATACATAACTATTTTTTAATTAATTCCCTAAATTTTCATTTTCTATTATCTCAAATCTAAGTTATTGTATCCACTTTTCAATGTTTTAATCATTGTTAAATTATTTTTCTCAAATTTCAATTATGTTCGTCAATTTTTAATTTTTTTGTTTAATTTGCAATGATTTTTACAAATTTTATATTATTTTGATTATTCGTTTATTAATTCCGATAATTTTAATTACTTATCTTCCATTATTTTCTTCAATTTTCGATTATTTCTATAATGATTAAATTATTTTGTTCTTTTTAAAATTCTTGAAATCATTTTGTAATTAGGTACCTTTTTTTACTTCCCATAACTGTATTTTTTTCAATTATTTTTCTAAAATTGCAAGAATTTATCTTCAATTTTCTGTTATTTTTTATTATTTTTCAATCATTTCACCCAATTTTAATTATTCTCATTTTTATCGAATTAATTTCTAAAAATATTAAGTATCTTTTTTTCAAACTAGCAAATAATTATTATTTATATTATCGAACATGTTTTACAAGGTTAAAGAGAAATACACAATAATATTATCTTTTATTACTTAATGACTTTTTTGTTGTTTTCGTTTTACAACTGAAGCTATATCACTTATTTTAGTCACTGTTATAGAGCACGATTATATTGAAAAACTTCCTGTATTGTTAAAAATGGTAATAAACTTTTTAGAATAAACATACTTTCGTACAAAATTACAAATTTGTCAAATATTGATAATATAGTTAAATTTTATTTTTTATTTGACATACTATTATTTATTTAATCAGATGAAATTTTACAATATTGTGATGCAATCTGACATACAGAAATTAATTTTGCGGGTAAAGAAAATTTTTTTTAAATTTTATTTTTATTAAAAAAATATTAAATATGTTACGAAAACAATAACAAAATTCCTCTAGTTTAAAAAAAAAACCTTACTTTCAATATAGAAAGCAGTAGATTCTTCAACACTGAAAATTGAAAAAATTAATTTACATGTGCCTCCTTTGCAAGAGTTGAAATCTGGTAATTATGCAAAATTATATAATAACCTATATATAAAAAAATTATTTTCGTAAAATAACAAAAAAAAAATTTATTTATAAAAAAAATTCGTTTAGTTTTCACTGAAGCACTTTTGGAAAATTATGAGCATGTTTCGGTGGAAGTAGTCGATTGTCCAGATCTTAAAGAAGAACCTTTCACTCTCGCAGCTTCCGGTATTTATCATTTCTTAAAATATCCCAAATTATAATTTTTTTAAACGAAAAAAAAATTGTAAAAAACTGTATAATTTACGAATTTTATACTTTTTTACACTGTTTCTTTGTCTTGTATAATTTTTTCCCTTATTTTTTTTTTAAATATTGGATTGTTTCAAAAACAATCAATTGACAAATAAACAACAGATGAAAAATGTAACGAAATAAGGCAGATGCGGGTAAAATGCCTTTTTGGGTAAATTGTCACTCGATAATTTAGTTTTTTTAATTTTAATTATTTTTCTCTTGACATTAAATCAATTTAAATATTTATTCCTGAATTTTATATTATTCATCGCAAATTTAAATTAATTTTTTCAATTGACCATTATTTTTGTCATTTTGCAATTATTACCTTCAATTTTTCATCATTTTCATAATTTCTGATTTAATTTCCTGTACTTTTAAATATTTCAAATAATTATTTTGTTCAATTTTCCAAATTTTAAACGATTTTTCAATTATTTTCTTATGCTTAAAATAAATTGTGCAAATTTTTTATTATTTTCTTCAATTTCTAATGATTTTTATTATTTTTACATAACTTTCAAAAATTTCAATTATTTTCATCAATTTTCGATTATTTCTGAGATATTCTAATAATTCTCTTTAATTAAAAAATTTTAAGTAATTTTATAATTATTTTATTTCTTTAAACATATGTTCTACGATTTTTTCAGTTATTTCCCTCAAATTTTATTTACAATTTTTATTTTTCATATTTTAATTCTAATTATCAAATTTCCATTTTTTTCTCACTAACCTCAAGTTATTTTCACCATAATTCACTTATTTTTTTAAAATTTAAATTAATTATATTATTTTTGAATTATTTTCTAAGATTTTTAAGTATTTTTCTAAAATTTCAATTATTTTCACCAATTTTTGATTGTTGCTGAGATTTTTTAATAACTCTATTTAACTAAAAATTTTTAAGAAATTTTGTAATTATTTTCTTTTTTAAAACATATATTCTATGATTTTTTCAATTATTTCTCTCAAATTTTATTTACTGCTTGCAAATTTTCATATTTCAATTATTTTTATCATATTTCAATTTTTTTCTCAACCTTAATTTATTTTCAGCATATTTCACTTATTTTTTTTCAATTTTGAATTAATTTTATTATTTTTCAATTATTTTCCTCGATTTTTAATTATTATTCACATTTTCTAAAATTATTTTCTCAGATTTATAAGTATTTTTCTAAAACTTCAATTATTTCATTCAATTTTCAATTATTTATATTAATTTTTATTTTTCTTTCTTTAATTATCAATTACTTTCGTTCTTTTTCATAATTTCTAAAAGTTTTTTAATCATTTCTGTTTAATTAAAAATTATTCTTTTCCATTTTAAATTAAGTTTATCTTTTTCCTTTTATTTTCTCTAAATTTTAATTATTTTCTTTTTTTTCAAGAAACTTCTGAAAGTTTCAAGTATTTTTCTCAAATTTTTTTAAACTTTCCTTTATGTAAAATATATCGTGTAAATTTTTCAATTATTTTCTCAAATTTAAATTATTTTTTTCAATTTCCAATCATTTATTTTTGAATTTATAATTATTTTCTCTAATTGTTTATCATTCAATTTTTTCAATTTATTTTTAAGATATTTTTCAGTCTTTTTCTCAAGTTTAATGTTTATATTTTCCAAAAATAGCATTAAATAATATTTTCTTTACTCCAAACTTTTACACAGGCATTTTGACCGGTTCTCCCCTAATAGATGTTAATTTTATAAAAATAAAAATAAATTAATTTTTAAGGTCTTGGAGGAAAACCGACAATTCTGGACGTGGGGAGACTCAAATTTTATTTACAATTTATTTTTATTTACAATTTTTATGTTTCATATTTTAATTCTAATTATCATATTTCCATTTTCTCTCACTAACCTTAAATTATTTTCACCATATTTCACTTATTTTTTTTTTTTAAATTTAAATTAATTATATCATTTTTGTATTATTTTCCTCGATTGTTAATTATTATTCACATTTTCTAAAATTATTTTCTCACATGTATAAGTATTTTTCTAAAATTTCAATTATTTTCTTCTATTTTTAATTATTTTTATTTGTTTTCTTTATTTCCAAACTTTTTTTTTAATTATCGTAAATTTTAATTATTTTTTGTTCTGGTAAATTCTTTGATCCAATTTTTAATTATTCACATTTTTTTCAATTAATTTTTAAGATTTTCATGTATTTTTCTTAAACTTCAATTATTTTTTTTTTATTCCAAAAAAATTCAGTAATATTTTTAATTAGGTATTTCTCTTAAATGTTATTTATTTTTACAACTTATCATTGTTTTTATAATATTTTAATTATTTTCTTCAAGTTTCAAATTTTAAAATCATTTTTCAATTATTATCCAAAATTTATCTCTTTTAATTTTCAATTTTTTTCATTTATTTTAAAATTTCAACAATTTTTAACAAATTACCTGACATTTTAGTTATTTCATTCAATTTTCAATTATTTATATTTTTTTTACATTTCTTTCTTTAATTTTCAATTACTTTCGTTCTTTTTCATAATTTCTAAAAGTTTTTTAATCATTTCTGTTTATTTAAAAATTATTCTTTTCAATTTTAAATTACGTTAACCTTTTTTCTTCTATTTTCTCTAAATTTTAATTATTTTCTTTTTTTTTCAAGAATTTTCTGAAAGTTTCAAGTATTTTTCTCAAATTTTTTTAAACTTTCCTTTATTTCAAATATATTGTGTAAATTTTTCAATTATTTTCTCAAATTTAAATTATTTTTTTCAATTTTCAATCATTTATTTTTAATTTATAATTATTTTCTCTAATTGTTTATCATTCAATTTTTTCAATTTATTTTTAAGATATTTTTCAGTCTTTTTCTCAAGTTTAATGTTTATATTTTCCAAAAATATCATTAAATAATATTTTCTTTACCCCAAACTTTTAAACAGGCATTTTGTCCAATTCTCCCCTAATAGATGTTGGTTTTATAAAAATAAAAAAAAATTAATTTTTAAGGTCTTGGAGGAAAACCGACAATTCTGGACGTGGGGAGACCAAGTCCGGTTTTGCCCGTGCCTAAAAAATCAGTAGTTTACGATATAAAAAATCTGGTCGATTTTTTAAATCACAGTAGCGAGCCATTTCTAATTGGAGCAACTGGTGGACCATGGCCTCTCTTGGACAATGATTGTGATGTAAAAATTTTCTTATTGACAATCAAAAATCCACTTATTATTTTGTAAAAAAAACCTGTTATCAAATTTTCCCATTTTCCGAATCTTAAAATCATTTTTTTTCTGTTTTTCCTTCTCGGAAAAAGCTATTTTTCGACCGGTGACGGAAATGGTCATTTTACCCACTGCGGATAGAAAAAGAGATGAAAATTGACATTTTTTATCAAGTTTCTTAACCTTTTCGTCATCGTGTTTAGAAAAACAATATTTCTTTTGAATTTTAAACCGAAATTTTTTTTTTAGGAAATAGTGAATATGGTTTTAAATAAACCCGAGTCATCAGCCTCTTATATGATTCATGTTAACAAAAAAATTGGAGAAGTCGTTTTGGAACTTTTGCCACCCGATGAAACTAGATTCTCAGCTTTAGGAAATTTGCTCCTGAGTGAAGGAAAACCTGGAAAAGTGTTGAAAGTTCACGTTAAAAAACGAACTGGAAATGATAATTTTATAGATTCAATGAGAAAGGGTTTAGAAAAACGATACAATGGAAAACTCGTTGGCAAGTCTAGTCGATTTTTTTAAAACTTTTCTTTCGTATTAAAAAATTGTTTTGTCACTATTTCTGTATTCTTCTTTAGTTTCTTTTTATTTCGCCCCTATTTTTTTTTGTTTACAATATTTTTTTCTTTCTGTTATTTACGCACATTTCTATAATTTCCTTAAAATTTCGGAATGAGAAAAAAATAATTTTGTCTTTTTAAAAAGTTTCATAATTTTCTAGTGTTGGGAGGAACTTTTGTTGTAAAAGAGGGAAAAATTGTTCAGCACTTGTTGCCCGATTTTGCCGAACGTCCAATAAAATTCGCAAACAATAATTTTCAAATTCTGGATAATGAATTTTATATTTTTAATACATCAGCGCCAATTATTGCAGTTGGAACTTTTGCCTCTGCTAGAACGGTGAGAATTTATAAAAATTAAAAAGAAAACAAAATTCATCTAAACTTTGAAGGAAATTAGAAAATATTTCTTGAGAGAAATATACATTTATTTAAAAACACATATTTAATGAAAAGAAATATTTTATTTATTTATTTAAGTAAACGGGACAAGCTCTTTAACTACAAGTAGAAGTTACAATCTGTAACTATATTTGAAAATAGAGAATAATACTTATAAAACTCGCCTTGATTCATATTTGTATAATTTTTGATTTAGTATCGCTTACTTTCATGGTTTTGAATTAACATGTTTCCAAAAATAATATAAATTCTTTTAGTCATTAGCCCAATCACAATTTTCAATTCAATATAATTTAAATAATATTAATTCAAAGTTAATAATTAACACGTGGTTAGATTAAACACCATCCAAGTGTTTTGTAATCGAAAAAATAAACATATGCGCAGGGTTGGGTCGTGACGCGCCGGGATCAGGGATGGGAAGTGATGCGACACTTAAAAGTGTTTACGTATATAGTTATATAGTATATAGTTTACGTATATATCTATTTTATATAGATTTGATTTAATATATATTTTATACATTTAATAATTATTTTTCCAGCATTTGGGTCTTAGTCCACAACATTTTCACACATTTTCTCATCACGGAGAAGGAGGTCACTATCGTACAGATTCGACTCCTGAAATTGTCGAATATTTGGGTTATTTTACTCCTGGTGAAATTTTGTACAGAGTAGATCAACCTGAAAAAGTTGAATAATAACGCCATTATTATTATTATTATTATTAATATTAATATTATTATCCTATATCAAAGAATAGGTAAACTTGGATTATAAGCGAGGTTATGTTTAATTTTTTTTTTCATTTTAAAGGGTTTAAAAAATAAATTCCACAAATTTGTAGAAGTAATAAATTCCAGAAAACAACTTATATAAAATTCTGGATTTTCTAAATTCTGGAAATTTAAATATGAAAGATTAAAATCAGTAAATAAAATTTGAGATAAATAATTGAAAACATCATAGAACATATTTAAAAAAAAAATAATAATAATTACAAAATTATATAAAATTTCTAATTAAAGAGAATTATTAAAAAATCGCAGAGATAATCGAAAAATGATGAAAATAATTATTGAAATTTTAGATTAATAATTAAAATTTTTGAAAATTTTGCAGAAAAAATGAAAATAATTTAAAATTCGGAGAATATAATATAAAATTACAGAATTTGTTTTTAAGCAACAGAAAAGAATTAAAAAATTGAAAATTGAAGACAAAAATCTAAATTTGAGATAATAACTGAAAATTTAGTAAATTAATTGAAAAATAAGCAAAATAAAAGTCATAAAAATTATTTTAAAATTTCATTTGAACTCTTCAATTCTAGAACTTTTCTCTTCAATTGAACAATTGAACTAAAATTTTAAAATAATTTTTATGACTTTTTATAAGGATTGTAATTTTTTTTCTTATAATTTCAACAAGAAGAACTCGATAACGATTTCAATGTAAGTTGACGATTTTGGACTTTTGCAAAATTAGACTAATTATTATGTGATAAAAAATATATATCACTAATGGACTTCTAAATTGTTTCAAATGACATAATTATCAATATTTAAAAGAAACAATTATTTAGAGTGGAATTTAAGCGCTATATAATAATTGTAGTCATAATTTGTTTACAGATATTTTTTAAATCCGCACTTTTACATTGATTTTAAAAACTTAGTCACATAATTGTCACCATTTAAAAAAAAAACAATTATTTAGAGTGGAATTTAAGAGCTAAATTAACTGCTAATTAAAGAGATATTGCGCTTTATATAATTTCAGTACAATTATTTATTGACTATATAAATACTCCAATTCTCAAGTTAGGCTTCAATCGATAAATTGCATTTTATTGAAAAGGATTTTAATAATATTGAGCACGTATTTTTATTAACAATTATGACAATGTATTTGCCTTTATTATTTTTATTCTTGGCATTAATAGTATGTGCTGTTGACGGTGGTAAGTAAAAAAAACATTCGTTAAGTAAGGGAGGACCGAGCAAAATGGCAATATAAAAGTTTGGAATAAAAAATAATTATTTAATGATATTTTTAGAACATAAACCATCGTACATTAAAATCAAACCCTTTGAGAATTAAATAAGATAATTATCACGGTGGCCCCTTGACCAATAATTCAATAATTATTTTCATCAATTTTCGATTATCTCTGCGATTTTTTCAATTATTCTCTTTAATTAGAAATTTTAAGTTATTTTTAAATTATTTTCATTTATTAAAAATATATTCTATGATTTTTTCAATTTTTTGTCTCAAATTTTATTTACTGTTTTCAATCTTTCATATTTAAGTTATTTTCTTCATAAATTTCAATTATTTTTCTAAATCTTCAATTATTTTCAGCATATTTCAATTGTCTTCTTCAATTTTAAATTAATTTGATCATTTTTCAACTATTTTCTACAATTTCTAGTTACTTAAATATTTTCTAAAATTGTTTCCCTAAATCTTAAATTTACCTTCCTTAAATTTCAATTATTTTGTTTCGTCTTTTCAATCACTTTTTCAATTTTAATTATTTTTACTTTGACATTAAATCAATTCAATTATTAATTTCTTAATTTTATATTATTCACCGAAAATGAAAATTAATTTTTTTAATTTACCTTTATTTTTGTGATTTTGCAATGATTATTTTTAATTTTTAATCATTTTCATAATTTCTATTCATTTACTGAACTTTCAAATATATATCACAATTGTCAATTATTTTTTTCAATTTTCATTTCTTTTTATTATTTTGCAATTATTTTCTCTATCTTCTAATATTTTCATTATTTGGCAACTAAATTCCTAAATTTTTAGTTATTATCTAAAATTTAGATTATTGTTTTCAATTTCCAATTTTTTAAACAATTTTTTAATTCTTTTCTGTTGCTTAAAAACAAATTCTGTAATTTAATATTATATTCTCCAAATTTTTATTTATTTTCATTTTTTCTCCAAAATTTTCAAAAATTGTAATTATTTATCTAAAATTTCAATTATTATTTTTATCATTTTTCGATTATCTCTGCGATTTTTTAATTATTCTCTTTAATTAGAAATTTTAAGTAATTTGTTAATTATTTTCTTTTTTAAAAAATATATTCTATGATGTTTTCAATTTTTTATCTCAAAATTTATTTACTGATTTCAATCTTTCATATTTAACTTTTTTTCTACATAAATTTTAATTATTTTTCTAAATCTTCAATTTTTTTTAACATATTTCAATTTTTTTTCAATTTTGAATTAATTTGATCATTTTTCAACAATTTTCTACAATTTCTAGTTATTTAAATTTTTTTAAAATTATTTCCTTAAATCTTAAATTTACCTTCAAACATCTCAATTATTTTCGTTTTTCAATTATTTTTGTTTCGTCTTTTCAATCATTTTTTCAATTTTAATAATTTTTGCCTTGACATTAAATCAATTTAATTATTAATTTCTTAATTTTATATTATTCACAGAAAATTAAAATTAACTTTTTTAATTTACCATTATTTTTGTCACACAGCAAACTATAATTTTCAATTTATAATCATTTTCATAATTTCTGAATTAATTTACTGAACTTTTAAATATATATCACAATTGTTAATAATTATTTTCAATTTTCATTTCTTTTTGTTATTTTGCAATTATTTTCTCCATCTTTTAATAGTTTCGTTATTTGTCAATTACTTTCCTAAATTTTCAGATATTATCTAAAATTTAGATTATTGTCTACAATTTTCAATTTTGTAACGATTTTTCAATTCTTTTCTTTTGTTTAAAAACAAATTCTGAAATTTTATATTATTTTCTCCGATTTTTAATTATTTTCATTCTTTTTCCATAATTTTCAAAAAATTTCAATTATTTATCTAAAATTTCAATAATTATTTTTATCAATTTTCGATTATCTTTGCGATTTTTTAATTAATCTCTTTAATTAAAATATTTAGGTAATTTTGTAATTATTTTCTTTTTTTAAAGATATATGATTTTTTCAATTATGTATCTCAAATTTTATTTACTGTTTTCAATCTTTCATATTTTAATTATTTTTATCATAAATTTCAATGATTTTAAGCATATTTCAATTATTTTTTTCAATTTTGAATTAATTTTATCATTTTTCAATTATTTTTTTCAATTTTGAATTAATTTTACCATTTTTCAATTATTTTCTTCGATTTTTAATTATTTTTATTTGGTTTCTTAATTTCCATTTTTTTTTTTTTAATTATCGTAAATTTCAATTATTTTTAGCTTTCTTCAATTCTTTTTTCAATTTTTAGTTATTTATTTTTTCAATTGATTTCTAAGATTTTCATGTAATTTTTTCCAATTTCAATTATTTTTTTCTTATTTAAAAAAAAAAAATCTTTAATTTTTTCAATTATTTCACTCAAATGACATTTATTTTTTACAACTTATCATTGTTTGTATTATATTTCAATTATTTTCTTATAGTTTCAAATTGTAAAACCAGTTTTTAATTATTTTCCTAAATTTATATCTTTCAATCATCAATTTTCTTCAATTCTTTTATAATTTTAAAAATTTTAAACTATTTATCTGAGATTTTAATTAATTCATTCAATTTTCAATTATTTTTATGATTTCTTATATTATTTTCTTCAATTTTTAATTTTTGTTCTTTTTCGCAATGTCCAAAAAGTTTTAAATTATTTCTGTGTAATTAAAAATTATTCTCTTCTATTTTAAATTATGTTTCTCTTTTTTCATTTATTTTCCCTTATTTTTAATTATTTTCTTTCTTTTTCAATGAACTTCTAAAAGTTTTAAGTATTTTTCTGTAATTTTCTTTAACTTTCCTTGATTTAAAAAATAGCTATTATGTAATTTTTTCCATTATTTTCTCAAATTTAAATTATTTTCTTTATTTTTAAAACATTTCTATGATTTTTTAAATTACTTTCCCCAATTTTGCAATTGTTTCATTTTTTTATCAATTGATTTTCAAAATTCGCAATTTGTTTTGTTTAATTTCAATTATTTTTTGCAATTGTTTTTTAATTCTAAAATTTTATAAATTTTGTCCTAAAAAAGAAAAGGATTTTTAGGGTTCACTGAGGGCCCCCTGAGCTAAAGGGCCCCGTGGCACTGCCCCACTTTGCCCCTTAATAGTTACGCCACTGATTTGTTTGTCTTCTAAAATCAATCATCTTATTAGTATTATAAAAAGAATTTTACAGGAAATATAAAGTTTTTTTTCAAAAAAATATCTGAAGCTCCTGTGATATTTGAAAAGATTTTTTAAAAGTTTCTGGAAAATTACAGTGGCAAAAATAAAAAAAAATAAAAATTTGACCTGAATGCCAAATTCCGTAGGAAAGCATCATTTTAACAATTCTTTTATAAATTCTTTAATAATAAATAATAAATAAATAATAATAATAATAAACTGATAAACATGAAAATTTATAAAAATTATCTTCACCTTGTTATATTTCATTAATAAAAGCAATTATGTTTAATATTTATTTTTGGCCAAGTATTAACTACTGCCAATTTACCCGGTTCTCCCCTATTTTGACTAAATTATTGACATGTAGGTATATATTACTTAAATATATGTATTTTATATGTAAAAGGCGCCGCTGCTGTGGCCGCGGCACGTAGGAGGAAGAATAAAGCTTCGAAGAATTGAAATATCGAGAAACTTCCTGCTTATGGATTCAAGAATTAATAAAAACTGTAAAAAATAAATTGTATGATTTTAATCAAATTTAACCTACTCTCCTTTATAACATTTTGCCCATTGAAAGAAAGTTATTTAATTATTAAAGGGTACTTTATTGTCAAAATTATTCAATATTCCATTATCCTGTGTTTTTTGCAATTATTCGAAAATTATTTTCAACTTTAGATAAAAAATAATAGAAAACAATTTATCAGCTTTCAAACTTGTTTTTCAAGGTCTTGTTTAAAGTTTTTCACCTGAAAATTTGTAATCAGTTTGAAGTTCAGGTTCTTAGCTTTAAGTATAGTCACATTGGTGTAGAATTTTTTTTATTATTTACAGTTTAATAAAAAATTTATTATTTTGACACTTTATGTTCCTTTGGTCAGTATGAGTGGATGATTGCAAAAAATCCTCATCTTTTGAAAATGGTAATCAAATTTTCAAAGAATATTTTGGCCATTGCTTTTAATTAAACAATTGACAAAAATTTGACTAATTTTAAATTCAATTTTTATTTCAAATTGATGATTTTGTATTTATTTGACAAAATGTTATTTAAATATTTAATTAATTTTAATTTAACAATTTTGTTAAGTCTTGATATAAATAAAAAATTTTAAGTCACACACAGTTATGGGTGATACGCATACATACATATAAAATTAGGTACATAATACAGAGAATTTAAAATTTTGTTCAATTTGAAAGACTACATTTTTTTATGAGGAAGATATTTTTTCATTTATTATGTAATTACAATTTTTTATTTTGTAAATAGGAAGCACCTAATGTAGTAGATTCGTCGACGCTGAAAATTGAAAAAGTTAATTTACATGTGCCTATATTGGAAGAGCTGAAATCTGGTAATTTTAATTAATTGATGTTAATTAATTAGCTGAATAATTGGGTTTTAAATAACAGAGTGGATTAGGAGAAAAAAAAGTGTAAATGGAAGGAAATGATAAAGAATGTGGAAGCTTAGAGAAGAGAAAATAGGAGGAAAAGAGGAAGATAGAAAGTCAGAAAAAAGAGGATAAAGAGGATAAGGAAGAGGAAAATTAATAGGAGAAAAAAGTGAGGGAATTAGGAGCAGAGAGTGAAAGATAAAGAGTAGAGGAGGAAAAGGGAGACAATTGAGGAAAAAGTAATGAAAAGAATATATTTATATAGAAAAGAAAAATATATAAAGTGTAGGGAATAAAGTACAGATTAAAAAGTGGAAAGGAAGAAGGAAGAAGGAGGAGGAATCTAATTATTCCTAATATTTTCCTTCCCCTTTAACCTTCTTCCTTCCCCTACCTTACTTCCTTTCAATCTAATCCCCTTCCTTTTTATTGATTTCTCCTAATATTCTTCTCCTCCTTCATTTTTCTTCTTCTCCTTAATCTCTTTGTTTTTTTAATTCTTTTCCCTTATCTTTTTACTCTCGAATCTTATTACCCCACTCTTTATTATATTCCTAATCTTGTTCTTTTCTATTCCTTCTTCTCTCTTCTTTTTTCCACTCTCTACTCCATTTCTCTTTTTTTCTTTTCTTCATTTTTTTTCTCCTCCTTACAATCTTTTCCTACATAAATAGGAATACTAAGTGAAAAGAAGAGCGAAACTAATCGTAAAGAAAGAAAATAGATTAAGAAAAAGAAGAATATTATGAGAAAGAAATAAATAGGAAGGAGTGAAGAGTAGAAAGAGGAAGGGAAAGAAAGAAGAATTAAGACAAGGGAAAGAGGAAGAAAGGATTTAGGAGGAAGAAAGAGAATTGTGAAAAAAGAAAAAATGTAAGAAGGAGAAAAAAGAAGATAAGGAGAGGGAGGATATTAGAAGAAGGGAAGGAAGAGCAATCTTAGTAAGTCTTTCTATTTTACTTCTGCCCCTCTCATTCTTCTATTTTCTTATTTTTTTAAAATTGCACTCTCTTTTCTAATACCTCTTATTCCTCTTTTCCTCCTCTTGCTTCCACTTTTTTTTGTTTTCACACCATTACCCTTCATATTTATTTATTTCTCCTAATGTTTTCCTTTTCCCTTCTTCCTTCCTCTCCTCCTCTCTTCCTCCTTCTCAACCACTTTCGTTTCTTTACAATTACATCCTTATCTTGTTTTTACTTTCTCTTCCTATTGTCTCCACCTAGTTATAATTTTACTATTTCTCACCTTCTCTTCCTCAACCTTCTTTCCTTTTTCTTTTCCTCTATTATCCCTTCTTCTCCTTGAAATTTTTTTTATTGTTACAAACTACCCCTAAATAAATAGAAATAGAAAGTGAAAAAAGGAGGGAAAGGAAAAAATAAAGAGTAGGAGAAGGAGGATATATATAAGGAGGATTAATTAAATATGAAGTATAAAGTGAAGAAGGAAGGAGTAGGAAAAGAAAGAATGAGGAGAATTAACGGGATAAACATAAGAGGAAGAAAAAATGAAGATATTAGAAGAAAAGAATATGATTACATGGATCCCGGCATAGTGAGAAAAAAAAGTAAGAGAAAAGAAGAAAAAAGAAGCATGAGAAGAGAATAAAAAGACAACTGGAAAAGGGATAGAAGTAAGAAAGGAAGGTACGTTAGAGAAAGGTCGGAAGGAAAAAAAGAATTAAGAGAAAAGAATAGTAGGAAAAAACAGTAAAAAGTTGACCGGAAAAGAGAGAGAGAGAAAGAGAGAGAGAGAGAGGGAGGGAGAATTTACAAAGGAAGGTAAGAAGGAAAGTGTTCAGAGGAAGAGAAAAAGGAAGTAGAACATTAGAATAAAGGAAGGGAAAGGAGAAAAAATCTATTTTTTTCTTCTCCTTTCTTCCCTTTTCTTCTGTTTATTATTCTTTATTTCTTACAAATTTCCTTATTTCTTCCTTTTAATACCCCCCTTCCTCATCCCTTTCTTCTTTACCCCTTTCCTTCTTTTTTATACTCAATATAACTTCCTACTTATTTTACTCTTCTTATATCATCCTCTTTTTCCTTCTTCTCTATCTCTTGCTTTCTTTTCGACCTTTCACCCTCTTTTTTCTTTTTCTATTCCTATTAACTATCTCCTTATAATTTTCTCAATCTCTTCTTCTCCTTTTCTTTCTTGTTCCCACTTCTTTTCATTTCAAACACATTTCACCCTTATTTTTCCATTTTTCTTCTTTCTTAGAATTCTTTCCTTTAATAAATAGAAAAAAGTATTAAAAGAAAGAAATAGAAAAAAGAGATCGGGAAGAGAAACGAAAAAGGAGGAAGGTAGTGAGAGAGGAAGGAAGGGAGAAGATTCTAAGAAAGGAAAAAAAGTAGAAGAAAAAAGAAATAATGAGGAGGAGGGTAATAGAGGTATAGAATAAAAAAACGAAGGAATAGCATTGTAGGAATGATTTTTAGTTTAGAAGAAAAGTGTGAGAAGGAGAAAGAGAAAAAGAAGGAAAATCAGAAGGGAGTGAGACAGAAGGAAGGAAGGAAGGAAGGAAGGAAGGGAGGAAGGAAGGAAGGAAGGAGGGAAGGAAGGCAGAGGATTGTAAGAAAGGAAAAAGAGTAGAAGAAGAAGAAGGAAATAATAAGGAGGGTAATAAGGGTGTAGAGTGTAGCAAAAGTAAAAGAGTAATTACTTCTTATATTGTTTTTACTTTCTTGACCTATTTCCTCCAACTCATTATATTTTTACTATTTCTCACCTTCTCTTTCTCTTCCTTGTTTCCTTTTTCCTTTCCTCTTTTACCCCTTCTTCTCCTTAATATTTTTTCTTTTTCTTACAAACTACCCTTAAATAAATAGGAATGGAAAGTGAAAAGAGAAAGGAAAGGAAAAATACAGAGTAGGAGAAGGAGAATAAATATAAGGAGGAGTAATTAAATATAAAGTATGAAGTATAAAGTGAAAAAAGGAAGGAGTAGGAAAAGAAAAAATAAGGAGAATTATCGGGATAAGCAAAAGCGGAAGGATGAAAACAGATAATAGAAGGAAAGAGTATGATTATTTAGATCCTGGCATTGTGAGAAGAAAAAAGTAGGAGAAAAGAGGAAATTCTTCCACTCTGCAACTGGAAAAGGAACAGGAGTAAGAAAGGAAGATACGGAAGAGAGGGGTCGGAGGAAAAAAATTAGGAGAAAAGAATAGTAGGAGGAAAGAGTAAAAAGACGACTCAAGAAAGAGAGAGAGAGAGAGAAAAAAAGAAAAAGAATTTAGAAAGAAAGGTAAGAAGGAAAGGGTTGGGTGGAGAAAAAGGGAAGAAGGACATTAGAATAAAGGAAAAGAAAAGAGAGAGAATCAACCTTTTCCTTTTCCCCTTCTCTTCTTTTCGCCTATTTTCTTCTTTTTATTATTCTTTCTTTCTGACAATTTTCCTTCTTTCATCCTTCTAATATCCTCCTTCCTCTTTCTTACCTTCTTTACCTATTCTCTTCTTTTTTATACTTAATACTTCTTCCTATTAATTTTACTCTGCTAATATCATCCTCTTTTTCCTTCTTTTCTATCTCTTGCTTTCTTTTCGACCTCTTCCCGTCTTTTTTCATTTTTTATTCCGGTTACCCCTCTCCTTATAATTTTTTTAACCTCTTTTTCTCCTTTGCTTTCTCTTTTCTCTTCTTTGCATCTCCTACTTCTATCACCCTTATTTTCCTATTTTTCTTCATTCTTAAAATTCTTTTCTTTAGTAAATTGGAAAAAAATAGTAAAAGAAAGGAACAGAAAAAAGAGATGAAGAGAAAGGAAAATGTAGGAAGGTGGAGTGGGAAGAGAAGGAAGGGTGAGGATTATTAGAAAGGAATAAGAGTAGAAGAAAAAAGAAGTAATAAGAAGGAGGGTAATAGGGGTATAGAATACCTCTTTTCCGACCCTTTCTTTTTTCTATTTTTTTTTCGTATAATTCCTCCTTTCTTAAAATTTCACCCTCTCTTTACCTTCTCCTGCTTCCACGACTTTTTTTTTGTTTTCTCACCATACCTTTTCCTATTTATTTATTTCTTCTAATGTTCTCCTTCTCCCTTCTTCTCTTCCTCCTTCTCAATCTCTTTGTTTTTTATTATTACTTCTTATTTTCATTTTACATTCTCTTTCCATTTCCTCCACCTCGTTATATTTTTCATATTTCTCACCTTCTTTTTCTCTTCCATCTTTCCTTTTTCTTTTTGTCTTTTCCTCCTTTCATCGTTTACCCATTCTTCTCCTTAATATTTTTTCTTATTCTCACAAGCAACCCTTAAATAAATAGGAATAGAAAGTGAAATGAGAAGGGTAAGTAAAAAATAAAGAGGAAGAGAAGGAGGATTTATATAAGGAGGATTAATTAAATATGAAGTATAAAGTGAAAGAAGAAAGGAGTAAGAAATGAAAAAAGGAAGAAAAAAGATATTAGAAGGAATGAATATGATTGTATGGATTATTGTGAGAAGAAAAAAGTAGGAGAAAAGAGTAGTAGGAGAAAAAAGTATTAAGAGAAAAGAATAAAAAGACGACAGGAAGAGAGAAAGAGAAGTTAGAAAAAAAGTTGTAAAGGAAAGGGTTCAGAGGAGGAAAAAAGAAAGAAAATTAGAATAACGGAAGGGAAAAGAGAGAAAATCTATCTTTTCCTTTTCCCCCTCTCTTCTTTTGTCCTATATTCTTTTTCTTATTATTCTATCTTTTTTTTTACAAATTTTCTTCTTTCTTCCTACTAATATCCTCTTTCCTTCCTTATTTACCTATTCTCTTCTTTTTTATACTTAGTACACCTTTCTATTTATTTTACTCTGCTAATATCATCCTCTTTTTCCTTCTTCTCTATCTCTTTCTTTCTTTTCGATCTCTTCCGAACATTTTTCTTTTTCTATTTCTGTTATCCCTCTTCTTATTATTTTCTCAACCTCTTTCTCTCATTAACTTCCCCTTTCCCTCTTCTTTGCATTCCCTACCCCTATCACCCTTATTTTCCTATTTTTCTTCCTTCTTACATTTCTTTCCTTTAATAAATAGAAAAAAAATAGTAAAAGAAAGGAATAGAAAAAGATAGATAAGCAAGAGAAAATGAGTGGAAAAGTGTAAGGAGAAGGAAGAGGAATATAAGAAAGGAACATAATTCAGAAAAGCTACTGAAATTAGGGTGGGAGGTTAAGAATGAGAGCAGGGCTCGGAAGGAGATCAAAAGAAATGGAGATTAAAATTATGTTTGTGCATAAAGAAAGAGAAGGAGGAAGAGAAGGAGAGATAAAAAAGGTGATAAAGAGAAGGAAAGAAATATCCATAAGGAAAATAATAGGAAAAGAAAGTGAAAAGAAGAAGGAAAGGAATTATATAGAAAAGAGACTGAGGAGAAGGATATTAAGAAAAAACAATTAAAAGTGACTTAGGTGAAGATAAAGAGGGAAAAGGAGAAAAAGGTTAGAGAGGAGAATAACGAGATAAAAATTGTGTTTGCTTATAAAGGAAGAGAAGGAACAAGAGAAGGAGAAAAATAATAAAAAGAAGAGATGGGAGGTAATAACCAAGAGGGGAATAATAGGAAAAGTATCTGAAAAGAAGAAGGAAAGGACTTATGAAGAAAAGAAACGGAGGAGGAGATGGATATTAAGAGAAAAATATTAAAATTAATTTAGGTGGAGAAAAAGAGGGCAAAATAAACTGGAAAAAGATAGAGAGGAAAAATAATGAAAAGAAGAGAAGGAATGAAATATAACCAGGATGACAATAATTTCATAATAGGAATAGAAAGTAAAAAGAAGAGGAGAACGACTTATAAAGAAAAGAAAGAGATTTAGGAGGAGAAGTATATTAGGAGAAAAAACCAAAAGAGAAGTGATTTAGGTGGGGGAAAAAGGGCAAATAAGTTGGAGGTTAAAGAGGAGAAGATAGAGATAAGTAAGAAAATAGGGGTAGGGACTAAAGAGAGGGAAATAATTTAAAAAGGGTAAAATCTTGAGAATATGAAAAAAGGTATTAGAAGGAGGGGAATCAGGAAGAACAGATATTAACCATGTTTTTGCGCCCAAGGGCAAAATTTTTCCCTCCTTAAAAATATAAATTTATGGTTCTCATTGTTACTTACTAAAAAATTTGCCCAGTTTTCACCGAAGCTCTTTTGACCAATTTTGAGCATGTTTCGGTGGAAGTAGTCGATTGTCCAGATCTTAAAGAAGAACCTTTTACTCTCGCAGCTTCAGGTATTTTAAAAATGCAAAGAAACGATATTTTTATTAATTTACTTTAAAATAGGGGAATGTAAAAAAAATAATTTTAAAGGTCTGAGAGGAAAACCGACAATTCTAGATATTGGAGGACCCGGTCCATCCATACCCGTATCCAAAGATGTAAAACTTTACGATATAAAAAATATTGTCAATTCTCTAAATTACAGTAGAGAACCATTTTTAATTGGAGCAACTGGTGGACCATGGCCCCTCATAGATTGCAACTGTGACGTGAGAATTCCATTTTAAAAATCAAAAATTAGTTTATCACAGTGGCGTAACTATTAAGGGGCAAAGTAGGGCAGTGCCCCGGGGCTCTCAATCAACCCTGATAAACCTTTTTTTTTTAGGACAAAATTTATAACGTTTTAGAATTTTAAAAAATTGTAAAAAATAATTGAAATTAAACAAAACAATTGCAAATTTTGAAAATCAATTGAAAAAAAATAAAATCAATTAAAAATTGTGGAAAGTACTTTAAAAAATTATAGAAATATTTTAAAAATAAAGAAAACAATTTAAATTTGAGAAAATTACTTAAAGATCATAAAAAAAAGATTGAAAAAAATTGATTAATGAAAAATTAGGGAAAATATTGAAAATTGAAAAAAAATTATTTAAAATTTAGATAAATAATATACAAAATTAAAAAAAAAAATTTGATTTGAGAAAATTATTGATAAAAATTTGTAATACATATATTTTAAATAAAGGAAAGCTAAAGAAAATTTCGGAAAAATACTTAAAAACTTTATCTCTGATAAATAGTTTTAAATTTTGGAAATTATAAAAGAAATGAAGAAAATTGATAATTGAAAGATATAAATTTTGGAAAATAATTGAAAAATGATTTTACAGTTTGAAACTTGAAGAAAGTAATTGAAACATAGTAGGTACAAGGAATAATAAGTTCTAAAAAATAAATGACATTTGAGTGAAATAATTGAAAAAATTACAGAATTTAAAAAAAAAATAATATTTGAAATTTGAGATAATTACATGAAAATCCTAGAAATCAATTGAAAAAAAATGAGAATAACTAAAAATTGAAAAAGGATTAAAGAAAGCTAAAAATAAGTGGAATTTACGATAATTAATCAAAAAAATTTAAAAATTAAGAAAATAAAAAAAATAATTAAAAATTGTAGAAAATAATTGAAATTTTAAAAAAATACTTAAAAATATTAGAAAATAATTGAAAAATGTTAAATTAATTCAAAATTAACAAAAATAATTAAAAATTGAAGAAGACAATTGAAATATGCTGAAAATAATTGAAGATTGAGAAAAATAATTGAAATTTATGGTGAAAATAATTTAAATATGAAAGATTGAAAAAAGTAAATAAATTTTGATACAAATAATTGAAAAGATCCTAGATTATGTTTTTAGAAAAAGAAAATAATTACAAAATTACCTAAATAATTCAATTAAATAAATTATTTAAAAAATCAAAGAAATAATCGAAAATTGATGAAAATAATTATTGAAATTTTAGATAAATAAATTAAATTTTTTAAAATATTGTGCAAAAAAAAATAAAAGAATTAAAAATCTGGAAAAATAATATAAAATTACAGAATTTGTTTTTAGACAAAATAAAAGAATTGAAAAATCGTTTAAAATATCGAATATTGAAGACAATAATCTAAATATGAGATAATAACTGAAAATTTAGGAAATTAATTGAAAAATAATGAAAATATTAAAAGATGGAGAAAATAATTGTAAAATAATAACAAAATAAATAAAAATTGAAAAAAATAATTGAAATTTGTGATATGCAAAATGACAAAAATAATGGTAAATTAAAAAAATTAATTAAAATTTTCAACGAATAATATAAAAATAAGAAATAATAATTCATTTGATTTAATGTAAATGCAAAAATAATTTAAATTGAAAAAGTGATTGAGAAAACTAAACAAAGTAATTGAAATTTGAGGAAGGTAAATTTAAGATTTAGGGAAACAATTTAAAAATAAAAAAAAATTACGAATTGCAGAAAATAGTTGTAAAATGATCAAACTAATTCAAAATTGATCAAAATAATTGAAATATGCTGGAAAAAATTGAAGATTAAGAAAAATATTTGAAATTTATTATGAAAATAATTTAAATATGAAAGAAAATAATTAAAAAATCGCAGAAATAATCGAAAATTGATCAAAATGATTATTGAAATTTTAAATGAATATTTAAAATTTTTGAAAATTATGCACAAAAAAATGAAAATAATTTAAAAATTGGAGAAAATAATATAAAATTACAAAATTTGTTTTTAAACAAAAGAATGACAAAAATAATGTTATATATTAAAAATATTAATTTAAATTTCAGATGAATAATATAAAATTTAAAAATAAATACTTAAATTAACTTAATATAAAGGCAAAAATAATTAAAATTGAAAAAGTGATTGAGAAAACTAAACAAAATAATTGAAATTTGAGGAAGGTAAGTATTTAAGATTTAGGGAAACAATTTAAAAACAATTAAAATAATTAAGAATTGTAGAAAATAGTTAAAAAATGATAAAAATAGTACAAAAAAATGTATTTTAAGTAATTGAAATCATAAAAGAAAAGAATTTTTAAAAATTAAAGAAATTTTTATATTACTTCAAATTTAGTATTTTTGAAACGTAGAACTAATTGTAATGTTAATCAATGCAAGTTCATATTAACCAAAATTTGAAGAAATTAAAATTGCTATAAATTTTAAATTTGAGAACATTTTAAAACGGTGAAACATGATTTTCAATTTTGAAAGAAAAAGACATCTAGTGACAAATCTCAGGTTTGGACAGTATGAATAAATAAATTAATTAAACTTGTAAATTATTATATATAATTGGGGCCCCATTTTTCTTTTTGCCCCAGGGCCCTTGCTCTCTCAGTTACGCCACTGGTTTATCATCCTTTTTCTTTAACTTTTGTATTATTTCTATTTTTAATTTTCTTCCTCTTTTCTTTTAATTTAAAAAAAAGATTTTTTTTTAATATAAAAAAATATAAAAACAAAATAATTTTGAAAATTTTATTTAATTACCTCTCGCAGTTTTCTTTAAATTTCCGAAAAATTATTTTTCTTTAATAGGTAACTTTTACAGGAAATAGTGAATATGGTTTTTAATAAACCCGAGACATCAGCGTCTTATATGGTTTATGTTAACAAAAAAATTGGAGAAGTCGTTTTGAAACTTTTGCCACCAGACGAAACTCGATTCTCAGCTTTGGGAAATTTACTCCTGAGTGAAGGAAAACCTGGAAAAGTATTAAAAGTCCATGTTAAAAAACGAACCGGAAATGATAATTTTATTGCTTCTATGCGAAAAGCTTTGGAAAATTGTTACAATAGAAAACTTGTTGGTAAGACTTTTATTTATTTTTTTTTTATTTTTCCGTTTCCTAAAAATGTCTTTTTCCTTTTCAAAATTTTTTATTCTTCTTTATCCACATTTTCCTTCTTTTTTTACTTCTGAAAGAGGAATAGTGAATTTTTCCAGTTCTCTAAATTGAAAAATATATATTTTTTTTTAATTTAGTAAAACAAAACAAAAATTAATTATATTTTAATAAAAAAAAATTCCTAGGCTTGGGTGGAGTGTTCATTGTAAAAGAGGGACAAATTGTGCAGCACTTGTTGCCCGATTTTTCCGAATACCCGATAAAATTCGCTAATAATAATTTTCAAATTCTGGACAATAAATTTTATCTCTTCAATTCGTCAGCTCCACTCGTCGCGGTTGGAACTTTTGTATCTGCTAAAACGGTGAGAATGGAAATTTGAAAATCTCCTATACTTTGGAAAACGATTTTAAACTGTGTTTCCTAATAATTTTCTCTTAACAAATTTACAATCGGTAAAAATGTTATCCCAGATAGCACGTAACCTTGCAGCAATCTTGCCGCAATGTTGCCTTGCAAGTTTTGCAATATTGCCGGGCAACATTGCGGCAAGGTTGCTGCAAGGTTAAAATGTCCCATCTTGCCCAACCTTGCACAGTAAGCTTGCTGGAAGCTTATCGTAAGATTGCACCGCAAGCTTGCAGCAAGGTTGCACGGTAATATTGTCGCAAGATTGCTCGGCAAGATTGCATGGTAAGCTTGCTGCAAGGTTGTAGCAAGGTTGCACGGTAATATTGTCGCAAGATTGCATGGTAAGCTTGCTGAAAGGTTGCTGCAAGGTTGCTTCAAGGTTGCTTCAAGGTTACTGCAAGGTTGTAGCAAGGTTGCTTCAAGGTTGCTGCAAGGTTGATGGGCAATGTTGCCACAAGGTTGTAGCAAGGTTGCTATGAGGGTGCTGTAAAGTCATAAAATAAAATTTTAATCTAATTAAATATGATTAATTTTTAAATGTTTTTAAAAAAAAAGTTTTGATTTAAATTAAAGGAATTTTAAAAAGTAGAATTTTATTACCTATGGACATAAATTAATACAACCTTGCAGCAACCTTGCCGAGTAATCTTGCGACAATATTACCGTGTAACCTTGCTGCAAACTTGCGGCGCAATCTTGCGATAAGCTTCCAGCAAGCTTACTGTGCAAGGTTGGGCAAGGTGGGATATTTTAACCTTGCAGCAACCTTGCCGCAATGTTGCCCGGCAATATTGCAAAACTTGCATGGCAACATTGCGGCAAGGTTGCTACAAGGTTACGTGCTATCTGGAATGTTACATAAAATGTACCATGATTATTTTTCCAGGATCTTGACCTTGAAGTACAACATTTTCACACATTTTCTCAGCATGGAGAAGGAGGTCATTATCGTACAGATTCAACACCTGAAATTGTGGAATATTTAGGATTTTTCACACCTTGTGAAATTTTGTACAGAGTAGATCAGCCATAGATATTTTTTTTTTTTTTTAAATCAAATCTTTTTTACAAAATACATTTAAATTGATTTAAATTTAATTTCATAAATATCATCAGTTCGAATAAATTTAATTTCATCAAAAAATAAATCTATAATTTTATCTTTCAATTAAAACTATTTTCTTAAAATTTCAATTTAATTCTTTAATCTTCAATTTATTTCTTTAATAATATTTATAATATAATATTAATATTATATATTTTATAATATATATTTATCAATATTTAATAATTTAATTTAAAATTGTAATTAACTTTGTTTTCTTTAATTTAGTTTTGTAAATCTTCTATAAATCCTTATTTTACAAATTTCGAATCTCAAAATATTATTATTTTTATTTATGTCTGGCATCTGGAAAAATAATCTTGGAGATTTTCTATCATTGAATTTACAGATGAAATTTGATAATAGGTCTATTTGGAACTTTATCCTTGATTCATAAATAAAAGTATAAATAAATTGTTTTTTATCAAACCGGAGTTTAGTTAAATTTTATTATTTCAAGATGCAATACAATATTCAAAAGCGCTTAAGATTTTTAACAGTGTTTTTAATTTTTGCTTTTTATAGCAAATCGATAGTAAGAATTTTTTATTTAACCTAATTTTTTTTATTATTTATTTACATTTATACAATTTCAAACTTGTTTTCTGAATTTTACAATTTTTTAATTATTTTATAAATTTATTGCAATTATTTTTAAATAGGGTGCCCAAAATCCGGTTGATTCGTCAACACTGAGAATCGAAAAAATTAATTTACATGTGCCTTCTCTGGAGGAGCTGAAATCTGGTTAATTTGAAATTTAATAATTAATTCAACAAATTCAAGCTAAATTGGTATTCAAAACTTTTCGAATTTATATTTCATAATTTTTTTTTCCAGTCTTCACTGAAGCTCTTTCAAAAAATTTTAAAAAGGTCTCAGTAGAAATTGTTGATTGTCCGGATCTTAAAAAGGAACATTTTACTCTTTCAGCTTCTGGTATTTACAGTTTTTAAATTTCTTTAAAAAACAATTTTAAAAAATTCCATCATTTATTATTAAATTTTCTACAAAAAACAATTTTAAAAAAAAATTCCTGACATTAACATTTATTTACGCAGTATATATGGATATATAACAACTGTGAAGAATCCTAACCTATAAATATTTATTATTCTTTCAAAAAATGTACAATTAATAGTATGAAACATATACTGATTAATAAATAAACGAAATTGTTTCAAAGACTACTAGTTTTTAATGCAAAATTTTTAAATATTTAAACAACTTTTGTCAACGTGTTTTTCTCCAGTACACAAAATATATTATTTCCGCCGTTAGAAACTTTCTTTCGCTGAACAAAATTTAGTCTGGAGATTGTTGATTGCATAACTTAACAAATTTTATTTAAAGTGAGTCGTATTTTATTATTTTTATAATGAATTTTGAAAAATTTCTCTCGTTTACGTGCTTTAATTAATAAAGTTGCCTACTTCTGTCAGCCATTTTTGTTTTGTTGACGTAACGACCGCTAATTCCAATATTTTTTAAAAAATCAATTTCCAAGGTCTTGGAGGAAAGCCGACAATATTAGACATTGGAAGACCAAGTTCGACATTACCCGTACCTACTGGAAAAACAAAACTTTATGATATTAAAAATCTGGTAAATTTTCTAAATCACAGCAGCGATCCTTTTGTGATTGGAGCAGCTGCCGGACCATGGCCCCTATTGGACAACGCATGCGACGTAAGAATTCCAATTCAAAAATCATGAAAAAAAATATTTTTTGTAAATTTTATTTTGTTTTTTCGTATTTTTTTTTATTTGTAGGAAACAATGAACATGGTTTTGAATAAACCTAATTCATCAGCCTCTTACTTGGCCCACGTGAACAAAAAACTTGGAGCGGTCGTCTTCGAACTTTTACCACCGGACGAAACTCGATTCTCAGAATTGGCAAATTTCTTCCTAAGTGAAGGAAAACCTGGGAAAGTGTTAAAAGTCAGTGTTAAAAAGCGAACCGGAACAGATAATTTTATTGCTTCTATGAGAAAAGGTTTGGAAAATCGATACAATGGAAAACTGGTTGGTAAGATTTTTATTTTCTCGAAATTAAATTTTTTTTCTGTTTTTCGATTTTAAAAAAAAAATTTACTGTCTTTAGATATTTGTCCTACTTTATATGCATTTTAATTCTTTTTTTATTTCTAATGGCGTATTTACACTTTCGAAAAAAAATTTTTCGCATTGAAGAGAAGAGGACGGACTGTGTATCTGTCCTCTTTACTCTCATGCAAAAAAAAAATTTTTTTGAAGGTGTAAACAGGCCATAACACATTAAATCCTCGAATACCTAACCTAAAAAAATTAATATTTAAACATTTTTCCCAGGTTTGGGTGGAACGTTTATTGCAAAAGAGGGAAAAATTGTGCAGCATTTGTTGCCCAATTTTACCGAATGTCCGATAAAATTTCCCAACGATAATTTTCAAATTTTGGACAATAAATTTTATCTCTTCAATACATCAGCTCTAATTATCGCAGTTGGAACTTTCATGTCTGCTAAAACGGTGAGAAGTTATATAAAAAGTAAAAAGAATAGATCAATCAGATAATTGGTTACATTGGAAAGCATTTTCTGATTGGTCTGTGCTATTCCCCTGATCCACTAATCCTCTGCCTGTGACTTAACATTTAAAACTTAAGGGCGCCGTCCCATGGCTGCGTTTTGCATTGCGTTGTCATGAGAGAGAGAAGGACATACATATGCTTTCTCCTTTTCTCTCTCATTATAACGCTAAGAAAAACGCAGTCATGGGACTTCACCTTAAAAATGAGATAAAGCAGGACAGAGATAATGTCTGTCCTACTCTCTTCCATTCTTAGGGTGAATCCCTATGTGATCAGAAAGCATAAAACTGAAAGCAGAAAATCATGAGATTGGAAGAGTCAGTGATATTATCCTGCTATCTCTCTCACTCTCATCATTTTCTACTTTCGGTTTTACGCATTCTGCTCAAATGGAATTTCATCCTAATGGTGAATTCATATGAGACCGTCAAACGTTGTTTCGTAATGAGAAAGAGAAAAGCCTAAAGCACAATGAATCGTAATCGCTAATCCTTAATCGTAATAATGAGAGGAAGCAGGACAGAGATATATGTCTGTCCTGCTTCCTCTCATTCTTACGATTAATGGCCTATTTACACATTCGAAAATTTTTTTTTTTGCATGAGAGTAAAGAGGACAGATACACAGTCTGTCCTCTTCCCTCCAATGTGAAAATTTTTTTTTTTCGAAGATGTAAACAGGCCATAAGGATTAGCGATTACGATTCATTGTGCGTTAGGCTAAAGACGTAAATATATCGTTTTCTCACTCTCTCTCTTATCACGGGTAACGTTTGACTCACATTTCAATGTGCGTTGTCCCATTAGCCTAAAGCACAACGAATCGTAATAGCTAATCTTTAATCGTCAGAATGAGAGGAAGCAAGACAGAGATATATGTCTGTCCTACTTCCTCTCATTCTTACGATTAAGGATTAGCGATTACGATTCATTGTGCGTTAGGCATTTGACAGAAATATGCCGGGTAGTTACATGCAGGGATGGGAAGTCATGCGTTACTCTAAAGTGTTTGCGGTTGTGTAAGGGTGAAATCCCATGGGAGCAAAAAGCGCAAAACTGAAAGCAGAAAATCATAAGTGCAAGAAAGACAGACAAATATCACTGTCTCTCTCACTCTCATATTTTCTGATTTCGGTTCTGCGCTTTCTGCTCACATGGGATTTCACCCTAATTCAACATAACAACCATATATTTCTTTCAAAAAAGAACAATTATGTTTTTGAAAAAAAAAAATTTCTTTAAAAAACTTTTTCAGGATCTTGAGCTTGAAGTGCAACATTTTCACACATTTTCTCATCACGGAGAAGGAGGTCACTATCGTACAGATTCGACTCCCGATATTGTCGAATATTTAGGATATTTTACTCTTGGTGAAATTTTATACAGAGTGGATCAACGAGAGAAAGACTAATAATTTTTCCAATAATAAATAGTTGCAATTACCATTTGACTTTATAAGATAAATCGCACACCTCGATTGCTACTGTGAAAGTGAGCAAGAGAGAAAATTTAAATTTCATATTGTGTCCCTTTGTGGCCGATAAGGCATAAGCAGATAGAATACGAATACGGGACAAGAGCATGAGACAGAAAAGGACAGAAACAGTCTCTGTCCTTTATTATCTCATGTCCTGCTCCTGTAAGCGTATTCATTGTGCTTTGGCCTAAACACAGCATCCTTATGAGTGAAGCTATTGCGTACTGGCCTTAATTTGTTTTCTTTCTCTTTTTTACTTTTTGTCTCTTTCTTGCGGTTGGGAAGTCTTTTCTGATTAGTCTATTCTTATCCTTCTTATGGCCTGATTACACCTTCGAAAAAAAGTTTTTTTTGCATAAGAGTAAAGAGGACAGATACACAGTCTGTCCTCTTCCCTCCAATGCGAAAATATTTTTTTTTTCGAAGGTGTAAACAGGCCATTACCCCCTATCTACAAGGAAGCTGATTCTGAGGTTATGCGTAAATACGCGGAACGTATAAACATAGAATTGTGAGAGAGACAAGGACAGACAATGTTTGTTATTGTTGCCGTCCTTTTCTCTCTCATTGCCTTTATTGCGCGTTTTGACGCTTGACGCAGAATCAGCTTCCATGTAGATAGGGGGTTAGGGTGCCGTCCCAATAGCTGCATTTTGCATTGTTTTATAATGAGAGAGAAAAGGACACACAAAGAAAAAGGAAAAGAGGGTTTCCAAAACATTTCACCAAATCTAACTAATGGTGCTGCCTGCAGGTTACCATGGCAACGTATGAGAGTGAGCGAGAGAGAGAATGTGTTCCCTCTTGCTCTTGCTCACTCTCATACGTTGCCATGGTAACCTGCAGGCAGTCAGGAGCTGTGACCCTGCCTTAAGGAATTTTTCTATTTTTCATGTCACACTTTTTCATAAGGATTGTAATTTTTTTTCATAAATTAAAAAAAAAAGAAACTTGATAACGGTTTCTAGGTAAATTGAGGATTTTGAGATCTTTGCGAAATTAGGCATATTATTATGTGATAAAAATTATCTTCTTCTAAATTGCTCCAAATTACATAATTACCACTATTTCAAAAACAAAACAATTATTTAGAGTGGAATTTAAGTGCTAAAGTAGATTATGTTAATTGAAGAGATATATATATATAATTGCAGGACAATTATTTATTGACTATAAAAACTCGCCAACTCTCAAGTCAAGCTTCATTCAGTGAATTACGTTTTATTGAAAAGAATTTTAATAATATTGAACACGTATTTTCATTAAAAATTATGAAAATGAATTTGTCGTTATTAATTTTATTTTTTGCGTTAATAGCATCTGCTGCTTACGGAAGTAAGTAACAAAATCGGATAAGTAAGGGAGAATCAGGCAAAAAGACTATGTAAAAGTTTGGAATGAAAAAATAATTATTTAATGATATTTTTGGAAAATATAAACCATCACACATTAAAATCAAACCCTTTGAGATTTAAATTTATAAATATCAGTTCAAATAATTTTAATTTCATTAATAAATAAATCTATAATTTTTTCTGTAACTTTCAACAGTTTCTAATATATATTTTCGTCATTTTGCAGTTCTTGTTCAATTATCAATTATTTTTTCAATTTTTTTTCTTTAATTTTCAATTAGGTATTTTTAATGATTTTTAATTAATTCCTCAATATTCAATCATTTTCCGATTTTTTCCATTTTTTTTTTCATTCATTAAAATTGTTTTAAAATTCCAATTCAATTATTCAATTTTAGAACTATTCTATTCAATTCTCAGTTATTTTCTTAATATTTATATTTTTCTTTTCAATTTTTAATTATTTTCTTTAAAATTAAAAAATTATCGCCTTTTTTCTATTATTGTTTTCAATTATCGTTAAATTTCTTTTCCTTTTAAATACAATTGTTCAATTATTTTCTTTAATTTTCAATTCCTTTCTTCAATTTTTATTTTAGTTCTTCAGTTTTTAAGTATTTTCTTCTATATTCATTAATTCTCGGATTTTTTCAATTTTTAAGTAAATTCCAAAATTTCAATAAATCCAATAAATCCAAATTTCATAAAAATTCAATTCCATCCCTCAATTTTTAATTACTTTCTTCAATTTTCAATAATATTTTTTAATTTTAATTATTTTTTTCAATTTTCAATTACTTTCTTTAACATTAAAAAATTATCGCCTTTTTTCTATTATTTTTTTCCATTATCATTATTATTATTTTTAATTTTTAATTCCACTCTTTAATTCTCATTTGATTCAATTCTTTAGTTTTCAAATGTTTTCTTCTACATACATTAATTTTTAGATTTTTTCATTTACTTTTTTCAATTTTTAAGAATATTTTTTTAAATTTCAATTCTATTCAATTTTTAATTGCTTTCTTCAATTTTCAATTATTTATTTCGATTTTCAATCCAGTTGTTAAACGTGCAACTATTTCCAACAATTATTACTATAATTTTCATAATTTTTCAATTTTTAATTATTTTCTTTGAGTTTAATATTTATTGTTTAAGTTTTTCAATAATTTTTTTCAGTTGTCTTAAAAATCTAGTCATTTTTCGAATTTAGTTTTCAAATTAAAAATTATTTTCGTCATTTTTCACATATTTTTTTCAATTTATCAATTATTCTTGTCATTTTTCAACTAATTATTCAATTATTCAACTAATTATTTTTAATTATTTCAAACAATTTTTTTCAATTTTCAATTCTTATTTTAAACTTTTATAATTATTCTTTGATCCTTTAAATTATTTCGTACGGTTGTCTACTAATCTAGTAATTATTTTAATTTTGCATTCAATTGTCAATTATTTTCGTCATTTTGTATTTTCTTCAATTATCAATTATTTTTTCAAATTTTAATTATATTCTAAAATTTTCAATTTATTTCCTCAATTTTTTATGATTTTTTTCAATTTCAATTATTTTTTTCGATTTTTAATTTGGAAGGCATCACTTTTACAATTCTTTAATAAATTCTTTAATAGTAAATTGATAAACATGAAACTACATAGAAATCATCTTTACCTGATTATATTTAATTAATAACAGCAATAATGTTCAATATTTATTTTTGGCCAAGTTATTAACGAAGGCCAATTTACCCGTTTCTCCCCCTACTAAACTTGTACATACGATTTACAACCGGTTTTTTTTGTAGTATTATTATTTTTACTATTTTATTGAGATGTATATATTACATAAATAAATGTTTTTTATGTTTAAAAGGATTTCTAGGTGGTGATGAGAAGACTGTTGGACAGATGATGAATTATGGTAAAAAGAAAAGATCGACTTACGAAACATTGGAAAATTGAAATATTCCTCCTTATGGATTGAAGCATTAATAAAAACTGTAAAAAATTAATTGTATGATTTTAATCATATATTTAAACTACTCTCCTTTATAACATTTTGCACATTGAAAGAAAGTTCATTAATTTAAAAGTAATTAAATTTTTTAACAAATAATTATTTGGGTACAACAATAATTGGTATTATTATTTTTAATAATTTATTTACTATTTATATATTTATATCAGAACTTAACACGGTTAATTTTCCGCAAAAAATGGTGTTATCTGGGAAAACGCAAAAAAAAATATATAAAAATATTAAGACATAAAAAAAATATACCAAAAATACTAAAACCTAAATAAAACAACGTAAAATGTAAAAAAAAAATGTAAAATTCAAATATTTTGAATTCGTAAGTAACAAAAGGACTAGTATCAAAAATAATAAGTCATCTCTCGTTAACGTCACTAATCTCGTATAATCCCAGTTTCATTTGCATATTACCTGGACAACAGATGCGAAACAAATATCAATCATTCAGTTCAAGTTGAAAATTCTAAATTGTCGCTCAAATCATCTCGAGAGTTTTTAGAGAATTTTTTTGTTTTTTTTTTCAAAAATGAAATTTGCGCTGGAAGCTACAACGTCCTACGACAGCATCCCACCAGTTTATCTTTATACGGAACAGTTTAACAATAATTTGCCAATTTATCAAGAAGGAACAAAGTGGTTTGGGATTTTTCTTGCTTTTTTATCAGGGACGTTTTTTACAATAAGTTCTGCTTTAGTAAAGGCTGTTAAAAATGTCGACCCAATGATTGTCCTCGGCATTCGAGCCATTTTTCAAATGGTCCTAATGCTCATTTGTGGTGCCAGAGAAACAAATATGTTCGGCCCGAAAGGTCATCGACTTCTTCTTCACTTCCAGGTAACAAAAATAAAATTGTTACAATTTTTTTTTTTTTTTTGTCAAAAAGGAATTAGTTTTAACTCTTAACTGCTAGACTGGGTCTAACAGACCCGGTAGACCTTTTCCGCTCTCTCCTACAGCGGACTGTAGATTAAAAATAGTGAAAAAAGAGGCTTTAAAAAACCGGGTCTGTCAGACCCAGTCAGCCAGTCTAGCAGTTTTTAAGATGAAGTTTTCTTTTGTTAACTAAAATTTATAAGAAAAATATTTTCTTGGTAAATAATTCGTTTTTTTCACAAAAATTTATTTAGAAATAAGTGGCTGTTCATAAACTACGTCACACTATTTTTAAGATTATTTCCACCTCCCCCCTACCCCTCTCTTTATATCAGAGAATATTTTTTAGGAATAAATAAATTGGTAAAAATAATTGCAAATTGAACAACTGGATTGAATAAAAAAATAATAATTGAAATTGAAGAAAATAATAAAAAGTTGAAGAAATAAATTCAAATTTTAAGAACTGAACTGATATTTGGAGAAAAAATTACAGAACGCGAAAATAATTGACAATTGAAAAACTTAATGAATAATTTTAAAATGTTAAAAGACTAATTGAAAATTAAAAAAAATTGTGGGAAATAATTGAAATTGCAAAAAATAATTAAAATTGACGAAAATAATTGAAAATTGAAGATTTAAATTTAAAGAATATAATTAAAATTTTAAAAAAATAATTGAAAAAACTGTAAGTTATTGAAAATAGAAGAAAACAATTGAAAACTGAAAAATGGAATAGAAATTAGCAAAAAATTGAGAATTGAAGAAAATAATCTTATTGATAATCGAAAAAATAATTGACTAATTGTCAAAAATAGAAGAAATAAATTTAAAATTTTATAATTAAATTGAAATTACAAGAAATTAATTAATAATTAAAATAAAAAGTATAAAATGACGAAAATAAGTAAACATTGACTAGAATAAACAATAATTGAGAAAAATTAGCAAAAATTTTAAATTTAAAAAAATAATAGCAAATTGAAAAAATTAAGAAAATTATAAGAATAATTGCGCATTAAACGACTAAATTGAAAATCGAAAAAAATAATTGAAATTAAAGAAAATAATTGAGAATTGAATATTAAAATAAATAAATAAAATTAATGTTGGAAATAATTGCGCATTAAACGACTGAATTGAAAATCGAAAAAAAAATTGAAATTGAAGAAAATAATTTTAAAAAAAATGTAAGTTATTGAATGTGGAAGAAAATAATTGAAATCTGAAAAATGGTATAGAAATTAGAAAAAAAATTGAAAATCGAAAAAAGTGACTGAAAATTAAAGAAAATAATTGAGAATTGAGAAAAATAATTGGCTAATCGTCAAAAATTTTAAATATTAAAGAAAATAATTGAAAATTAATACATGGAATTAAAATTTTAGGAAATTTATTGAAAGTTGACCAAAATAATTGTGGAATTTAACTATTGATTTGAACTTTATAAATCAGTTTTTGTGATTGGAAAAAATAATTGAAATAGCCTAGAATTATTGGAGGTTAAGGATTAATTGAAAATCGAAAAAAATAATTGAAAATTAAAGAAAATAATTAAAAATTGAAAGAAATAATTGAAAATAGAAAAAATATATTAAAAATTTAATAATTAAATTGAAATTACAAGAAATTAATTGATAATTAAAATAAAAAATACAAAATGAAGGAAATAAGTCAACATTGAAGAAAATAATTAAGAAATGAGGAAAATAATTCACAATTAAAAAAAAATTCGATAAATGACAGCCAAAAAAATAATTGAAAAACTCAAAGAATAATTATAAAATGTTAAGAGACTAATTAAATATTAAACAAATTGTGGGGAATAATTTAAAATTGCTAAAAGTAATTAATAATTAAAGAAAATAATTGAAAAATTGGATAAAATATCTGCAAAATGACTGGAATAATAGACAACTAAAAACAATAATTGAGAAAATTTAGCAAAAATTTTAAATTAACAAAAAAATAATAGCAATTTGAAAAATTAAGAAAATTATAGGAATAATTGTTTGAAATAATTGCACATTAAACGACTGAATTGAAAATCGAAAAAAATTGAAATTGACGAAAATAATTGAAAATTGAAGATTAAAATTGAAGATTGAAATTTAAAAAATGTAATTAAAAATTGAAAAAAACTGTAAGTTATTGAAAATAGAAGAAAACAATTAAAAACTGAAAAATGGAATAGAAATTAGAAAAAAATTTGAGAATTGAACAAAATAATTTGAAATGAACGAATCTTATTGATAATCGAGAAAAATAATTGTCTCATCGTCAAAAATTTTAAATATTAAAGAAAATAATTGAAAATTGATAAATGAGATTCAAAGTTAAAGAAATTAATTGAGAGTTGAAGAAAAAAAATTGTAAAATTGAACAATTGCGTTTAACTTTATAAAACAATTTTTGTGATTGAAAAAAAAATTGAAATGACCTAGAATTATCGGATTTTGAAGATTTAATTAAAAATGGAAAAAAATAATTGAAAATGAAAAAAAAGTAATTGAATATTGAGGAAAATAATTGAATATCAAAAAATTAATTATAATGTAAGATTTTTGTCATTTGTCATAAATTATCAATTTTTAAAATTTTTAAAAACTCTTCTTTTATTTAATTTCATGTAAAATTAATCTTACAATAAATTTTATCATTTGATCATAATTTCTCCCTTTTGCAGTTTCAATTTTTTGTTTTAAAACATTTTACTATTTATCGCGTAGTATTTTGATTTTAAAAATTTTTCGGAGTCGCAGATTACGAATCCGATGTTAATTTTTAAACATTAAAAATGGCGGACCCAAAATGGCGGATCGAAAATTCAAAGAAACGAGGGAAGCACTTGAAAGTGTCTGCCATTTTTTATTTTTAAAAAATTATATCAGAGACTCGAAAAACACCCAAGTAGACATTTTCTTAAGTGTAGCTCAATTTTTTTCATTTTTGATCCGCCATTTTAAATTTTTAAAAACCGACAAGAGACTCGTAATCAGCGTCCTCGAAACCCTTTGAGTAGCCGTTTTCTCAAGGTTAGCTTAATTTTTTAATATTGGCCGCCATTTTGAATTTTTTAATTGCCGATTTTTATAAATGAAAAGATAAAATTGAAATTTTTTTTTCAGGGACTCGTTGGTGGAATTACATTAGCACTTTTGTACTACAGTTTTAGAAAGTTGCCCTTGGGAGATGCGACAACTATTATTTTCAGTTCACCAGTTATTGTTATCGCACTTTCTTTTATATTTTTGAAAGAACCCTGCGGAGTTTTAAGAATTGCTGTAATAACTGCTCTTTTGACCGGAGTGATTTTAGTATCCAGACCACCTTTCATTTTCGAGGTAAGAACAAAATATATTAAAATAAAACGCGCAGAAAAATAAGAATGAGACATTTTTTTAGTAAATGGCGCCCAACGCGGGGACATTTATAGAGTGTATATGGCCAGTGGCGTAACAATTAAGGGGCAAAGTGGGGCAGTGCCCCGGGGCCCTCAGTGAACCCTAAAAAACCTTTCTTTTTTAGGGCAAAATTTATAAAATTTTAGAATTAAAAAAAATTGCAAAAAATAATTGAAATTAAACAAAACAATTGCAAATTTTGCAAATTAATTGAAAAAAATATCAAACCAATTAAAAATTGGGGAAAGTAATTTAAAAAATCATAGAAATGTTTAAAAAATAAAGAAAATAATTTTAATTTGTGAAAATTGTTTGAAAGTCTTAAAAGCAAATGTAAAAAAATTGAATAATGAAAGATTGGGGGAAAAAATTGAAAATTGAAAAAAAAGGTTTAAAATTGAGATAAATAATACAAAACTCAAAAAATAATTTACATTTGAGAAAATAATTTAAAAAATTACATAATGCCTATCTTTTAAATAAAGGAAAAATACAGAAAATTTCAGAAAAATACTTAAAACTTTTAGAAGTTAATTAAAAACAAACAAAAAAAAATTAGAAATCACAGAAAATAAATGAAACAAGATAAACATAATTTAAAATAGAAGAGAATAATTTTTAATTAAATAGAAATAATTTAAAACTTTTTGGAAATTACGAAAAAAAACAAACATTGAAAATTGAAGAAAATAATGTATAAGAAATCATAAAACTAATTGGAAACTGAATAAAATAATTAAAATTTCAGATAAATAGTTTAAAATTTTAAAAATTATAAAAGAAATAAAGAAAATAGATAATTGAAGGATATAAATTTTAGAAAATAATTGAAAAATGATTTTACAATTTGAAACTTGAAGAAAATAATTGAAATGTAATACAAACAATGATAAGTTGTAAAAAATAAATGACATTTGAGTGAAATAATTGAAAAAATTAAAGATTTTTTTTTAAATAAGAAAAAAATAATTGAAATTTGAGAAAATTACATGAAGATCTTAGAAATCAATTGAAAAAAATGAGAATAACTAAAAATTTGAGAAAAAATTGAAGATAGCTAAAAATAAGTGAAATTTACGATACTTAATAAAGGAAATTTGGAAATTAAGAAAACAAACAAAAATAATTAAAAATTGAAGAAAATAATTAAAAAATGGTCAAATTAATTCAAAATTGAAAAAATAATTGAAAAATTATAAAATTAATTCAAAATTGAAAAAGATAACTGAAATATGCTGAAAATAAATGAAATTTATGATGAAAATAATTTAAATATGAAAGATTGAAAGCAGTAAATAAAATTTGAGATAAATAATTCCAAAAATCATATATTTTTAAAAAAGAAAATAATTACAAAATTACCTAAATATTTTAATTAAAGAAATTATTTAAAAAATCGCAGAAATAATCAGAAATTGATGAAAATAATTAAATAAATTTTAGAGAAATAATAGAACATTTTTGAAAAATATGCAAAAAGAATGACAATAATTAAAAATCGGAGAAAATAATATAAAATTTCAGAATTTGATTTAATAGAAAAGAATTGAAAAATCGTTTAAAAAATTGAAAATTGAAGACAATAATTTGAATTTGAGATAATATCTGAAAATTTAGGAAATTGATTGACAAATAATGAAAATATTAAAAATGGAGAACATAATGGAAAAATAATAAAAAGAAATGAAAGTGCAAAAAAAGAATTGAAATTTGTGATAAATATTTGTAAGTTTAGTAAATTAAATTAGACATTATGAAAATGATTAAAAATTGAAAATAATAATTGAGAAATAATAAAAATAATTGTAAATTAAAAAAAATTAATTAAAATTTCTAATGAATAATATAAAATTAAGAAATAAATCATTAAATTGATTTAATGTCAAGGCAAAAATAATTAAAATTAAAAAAGTGATAAAGAAAACTAAACAAAATAATTAAAATTTAAGGAAGGTAAATTTAAGATTTATGGAAACAATTTAAAAACAATTTAAAAAATTAAGAATTGTAGAAAATAGTTGAAAAATGTTAAAATTAATTCAAAATTGAAAAAAAATAATTGAAAAATGATAAAATAATTTAAAATTGATGAAGACAATTTAAATATGCTGAAAATAATTGAAGATTGAAAAAAAAATTTTAATTTATGATGAAAATAATTTAAATATGAGAGATTGAAAACAGTAAATAAAATTTAAGATAAATAATTGAAAACATCATAGAATATTTTTAAAAAAAAGAAAATAATTTCAAAATGACTTAAAATTTCAAATTAAAGAGAATAATTAAAAAATCGCAGAGATAATCGAAAATTGATGAAAACAATTATTGAAATTTTAGAGAAATAATTGAAAAAATCATATAAAATATATTTTTAAAAGAAGAAAGTTATTACAAAATTACCTAAATATTTTAATTAAATAAATTAATTAAAAAATCCCAGAAATAATCGAAAATTGATTAAAATAATTATTTAAATTTTAGATAAATAATTGAAGTTTATGAAAATGTTACAGTAAGAATGACAGTAATTAAAAATTGGGAAAATTTTCTTAAAATTACAGAATTTGTTTTTAAACAAAAGAAAATAATTGAAAAATCGTTTAAAAAATTGAAAATTAAAGACAATAATGTAAATTTGAGATAATATTTGAAAATTTAGAAAATTAATTGATAAATAATGAAAATATTAAAAGATGGAGAAAATAATAGCATAATAAAAAAAAAATGAAAATTGAAAAAAGTAATTGACAATTGTGATATATATTTGAAAGTTCAGTAAATTAATTCAGAAATTATAAAACCGATTTAGAATTTAAAATAATAATTTTGCAAAATGACAAAAATTATGGTAAATTAAAAAAATTGTTTTAAATTTTCGGAGAATAATATAAAATTAAGAAATAAACAATTAAATTAATTTAATGTCAAGGCAAAAATAATAAAAATTGAAAAATTAATTGAGAAAACTAAACAAAATAATTGAAATTTAAGAAAGGTAAATTTAAGATTTAGAGGGAACAATTTAAAAAAAAAAATTTTAAATTAGGAATTTTAGAAAATAGTTGAAAACTGTTCAAATTCATTAAAAATTGAAAAAAATAATTGAAATATTCTGAAAATAATTAAAGATTGAGAAAAATAATTGAAATTTATGATGAAAATAATTTAAATCTGAGAGATTGAAAACAGTAAAAAAAATTTAAGATAAATAATTGAAAACATTATAGAATATATTTTTTAAAAAAGAAAATAATTACAAAATTACCTAAATATTTTGATTCATCTCATTGATTTTACTTGGGAAAAACAAACAAAAATTTACAAAATTTCGTAAATTCGCAACAAAATCCACAAAAATCACTCAAAACAGCCAAACAGCGAATCACATTTTGAAAAGTCCTCAAACAACAATATTCCATAATATATTTAATTATTTATTAATATTAACTATTTTTTGTAGGGTTATAAACAACCCCCATAAATGCAAAAAAATGATAATTTTTTTTAAATTACAAATTAATAGTTTCTTTAGGATTTTTCAACAAAATTGTTACATATCGTCAATTTACGAATGTTTATAGACATTCTTATGTATTTTTAATTTGTTTAAACAATTTATTATTGTTAATACACAGTTATTATTCAAATAAACCTAGCGAGTTGTAGTTTTTTCTGACTCAACTATTTTTTACATTTTCAATTAAAAAAAGTATTCAGTAAAATTAACCACAACAACAATTTGCAATTGTTTAAACAAATTATTGTTAATTATAATTAATTTTTTACAAATGCACCTGGAAAGACACAACTTTTTCTTAATTTTTCAAATTAATTTTTTCGGGGGAGCAGCAAAACATTTCAAAATTTTTTTTTATTGTACATTTTTGGACCACCCTAATGTATATTCAGAACATGAAAATTACAGTAAATTTTTTAATTACACTTTTCGGGAAAATAAGACTGTAGATAATAAACAACAATGCTTCTTAGTTTATCTAATTTTCTTTTATTGATACAATTATGACATTTTAATCTTTTTTTTTCAGACTAGTAAAATTGACAAATACGATCCAATGGGTTACGCTTGTGCACTTATGGCGACTTTATTCACAGCATTAAATATTGTCGTGATGAGGAAATGTGTCGAGATCCACTACGCAGTGATAGTCTTCAATCTCTCCGCCTGGACTTTACTTTCAGCGAGTTTTTTCTACCTGGTGAATTCTGAGGGTCATTTTAATTTTCATCTTCCCCACGAATTGTTCACCTGGGGCCAAATAATCCTCGTGGTGATAACTGGATTGTCGGGTCAGATTTTGGTCGCCAAGGCCCTCAAAATCGAAGGCGCAGGAAAAGTTTCGGTCACTCGTTCCCTGGACATAATTCTCGCCTATGTTTGTCAAATTTATTTTTTCGGCGAAGTTCCAACCTTGTCCAACATCTCCGGAGCACTTTTGATTCTTCTCTCTGTCATTTGCATGGGCTTCGAGCGAGAAATTTACGGAATCTGCGACTTTATTCCCTGAATCGGGAAAAATTAACACCTCCAAAATAAGTTGTAATATTTAAAATATTAAAAAATTTTAAAGTCTTTTTAATTAGTTATTCAAATTTAATTTCTTTCCATGATTACCCTGCGGTTGAGGCAGTTTTAAAAAAGATTGTTATATTTTAATTATGCCGGTAACTACAATAATTATCTTGGTCTCGATTTGTTTTTCTCACATATAATATTATTCCAAACCATCTATGAACATTCCTCTTGTTAATAAATATATTTAAAACATTTTTAACTTAGTTTAAAATAATTCCAGATATTATATAACCAATAATTTTCTAGGATTAGACACAAAATTATTTCAAAAACTTTTATTAACACTTTGTAGATCAATTTAAATGACTTTATAGGATTCCTAGTAATGATAATCAAGTTATTCTGGAAAAAAGTGTTTAAATTAATATTAAAATCATGCAAATATGTTGTCACAATATTATAAATAAACTCTACACAGGTACAGTCTTTATAAAAATAAAGGTTATGTTATATGGATAGCCTAAAGCACAACGAATCGTAATCGCTAATCCTTAATCGTAATAATGAGAGAAAGCAGGACAGAGATATATGTCTGTCCTACTTCCTCTCATTCTTACGATTAAGGATTAGCGATTACGATTCATTGTGCGTTAGGCTTATCCCGCTCATTTCGTCACGTGATAAAACGTAAAATATATCACGTAGAAAACTAAGGACGTAAAATACATAGTATTAAGGCCTAAGCAGGTAGAAATACGGTTACGGGACCAGAGCATGAGACAGAAAAGGACAGAAACAGTCTCTGTCCTTTATTATCTTATGCCCTGCTCCCGTAACCGTATTCGTTGTGCTTTGGGCTTTATACGTGTAGAAAAAGCCTAAAGCACAATGAATCGTAATCGCTAATCCTTAATCGTAAGAATGAGAGGAAGCAGGACAGAGATATATGTCTGTCCTACTTTCTCTCATTCTTACGATTAAAGGCCTAAGCAGATAGAAATACGGTTACGGGACCAGAACATGAGACAGAAAAAGACAGAAACAGTCTCTGTCCTTTATTATCTCATGCCCTGCTCCCGTAACCGTATTCGTTGTGCTTTGGGCTTTAGGATTAGCGATTACGATTCATTGTGCGTTAGGGTAGAGTTCCTATAAAGAGAGTTAGGACACTTGAGGTTCAACTTTTGATTGGCTCAGCGTAACCGGAGACGGAAGTGTATTGAAAGTTTTTTCATTGGCTGAAAAGAGCGCGCTGATTTTAAAATGCTTTCTTAACAAACATTTTTAAATTTCGCCCGCCCTTTTTAACCAATCACACAAATTACTTCATCGTCACTTCCGTCTCCGGTTTGTCAACAGGCTAGTGGAAGGGGGCACATGTCCTAACTCTCTTTATAGGAACTCTACGTTAGGGTAAAATCCCATGTAAGCAGAAAGCGCAAAACCGAAAGCAGAAAATCATGAGAGTAAGAGAGACAGTGATATCTACCTACCTCTCTCACTCTCATTATTTCTGCTTTCGGTTTTGCGCTTTCTGCTCACGTAGGATTTTATCCTTAGGCTAAACTATGTATAGTACTTCAGGTATTATACGTACCCATCCCTGGTACCTACTGATGTGCTCGTGTCAATTACGTAAATGTAAGTAATTACATTGCCGGTAATTTCCAGTAATTACTGGTAAACTCTTACAAAAATGGTAAAAATGCAAACTAAGGATGAAATCACATGGATGCGGGAAACGTTGCGCCGTAATAAGAAAGAGGGAGACAAAGATATATTTATGTCTTTCTCTTTCTCATTACGACGCAACGTTTGACGGTTCCATATAATTTCACCATTACAATATTTGATGATTTTGCAGAAGTAAAAACAATTTTCCTATTATTGTTTTTATTAGTATTAATATTTCATGTAAAAATTCAAAAAAATAAAATTGAGAGTAGCCTCTTAAATTGAACAAAGTAAATGAAAATTGAAGACAGTAAATGAAAAACACTGCAATTAATTTTAAAATTACGAAAAAATTTTAATTGAAGACAAAAGTTTATAAATTGGGAAAAATAGTTGAAAATTGAAGACATTCAATGAAAATGACGAAAATAATTGGAAGAAGAATAATAAACAAAAATTGAAAAGAACATTTAATAAACAGCACAGAAAGCAGGCACAATGCGCCTACAATCTTACGGTAACTTACGTAACTAACGGTAACTTACGTAACTCGCGGTAATTCTTACGGAACTCGCAGTAATTCTTACGGTAACTTACGCAACTTTCGGTAACTTGCGTAGCTTTCGGTAACTTACGTAACTCACGGTAACTTTTACGGTAAGCTATGTAACTCTCGGTAACTTACGTATCTCTGTCTCTCACTATCTCCCTCTCTCTCGCTCACAACCTAAAATTGACAGCTATTGGCTGTGAACGACGGACGGACGGACCGACGAGAAAGTCTCAGTATAAGGGTTTCGGTCCCGAACCACGAAACCCTAAAAATGAGAAAAATAACGGCAATTAAAGATAACAATTTAAAATTGAAAAAGTAAATTTTTAACTTAAGAATTTCGTTATAAAATGAACAAAATATATAAAAATTATGAGCTTCAGGTTAAATTTGTAGAAAATAATTGATAAAGAAAAAACTTATTTAAAAATATTGAAAGTAATTTAAATTGCAGACAAAACAGTTTAAAATTAAAGAAGGAAATGAGAAATGAACAAAATAATTCGAAAACGAAAAAATTGCATTTAAATATGTTTTTAAAAATTAAAATTTGAAAAAAGTTCATAAAAACTGACAAGAATAATTGAATTTGCATTAAAATTAAAAATTAGAAAAATTTCTTTAAAAATAATTAAATTTTCTACAAATTTAACTTGTAATCAATAATCTTTAATTATATTTGTAATTTTCTAATAAATTTCTTCAATTTTCTATTTTTTTCTTCCATTTTTAAATGTCTGTTTTCAATATAATTTTGTTTGTTATTACTTAATTATTAACTTATTCTTCTTTTTTCAATTATTTTCTTGGCTTTTCAGTTATTTTAGTCATAATTAATAGTTTTCTTCAAATTTCAATTACATGCTTGAATTTTTTATTTTGCCTTCAATTTCTTCAGCCATTTAAGTTTTCTCTTTAAACTTAAATTATTGTTTCAATTTAAATTATTTTTCTCATTTTTAAATTAATATTTCCAAATTTCGTCTACTTTTCATTTTTCAATAATTATTTTCGTATATTTTAACTTACAGTTTTTAATTTTTAATTATATTTTAAGAGGTGATCAAGGAAATAGAATAGACCAATCAGAAAATGCTTTCCAATGTAGCGAATTATCTGATTGGTTTATTCTATTTCCCTGATTCTCTAATCCTCCGCATCTGAGGTCACCCACTGATTTCATTTTGAAATCAGTGGAGACATGACTGTTAAATTTTTTACTTTATTTCTCTTTATAAAAAATTTATTTTCTTCAAAATTTTTGTACAATATTAAAAATTTTATTTTTTTACTCACGTTTATCGCAAGCAGTAGCACATGCTATTAGCGCAAAAAATAGCATTAAATAAGCTAATATTGACACCTTCATTTTTAATTAAATAAATACCTGTTCAGTAATATTCACTGGATTCTTTTTTGAAGCTTAACTTGAGATTTCTAGTATTTATAGTCAATAAATAATTGTACTAAAATTATTTAAAGTGCAATATCTATTCAATTAACAGTTATTTTAGCAATTAAATTTCACTATAAATAATTGTTTCTTTTAAAAAGTGGTGATTATACGTAATCTAGAATTTTTTATCACATTATATATATGGCTAATTTCGCAAGGTGATCAAAATGCACAACTTGCGTTGTGTCTAGTTTTTGAGAATTGATGATTTTGCGATTTCAGACCTAGAATTTCATTCAATTTTGTAATTTTTTATTTCAATTTCATTTTATGTCATTTCTTAATTAACTTCTTTTAAAATTATTTTCTTCCATTTTCAGTTATTTTAGTCATAGTTAAATTGTTTTCTTCAAATTTCAATTACAATTGTTGAAAAATTAACTTCTCCAAATTTCGTCTATTTCTCATCTTTCAATTATTTTCTTATATTTTAACATATAGTCTTTAATTTACAATTATTTTTTAGGAAATTTCTTCAATTTTTAAATTTGATCCTCTAAATTCAATTGTTCTAGTCATTTTTGATGAACTTTTTTCAAATTTCAATTTTTGTCTTAAATTTTAATTTTTTAAAAATAGGTATGTTAAATGTAATTTCTTTGTTTTCAAACTAATTTCTTGGTTTTCCAATTATTTTCTTTGTTTTTTATGTCTTTCTTTAATTAAAAACTATTTTATCTGCAATTTAAATTACTTTTAATTTTTTTTTTAGAAAAGTTTCTTCTTTTTCAATTATTTTTTATTTCTGACAAATTTAACTTGTACATTAAGATTTTTAAATATTTTGATCATTTTATAACAAATTTCTTCATTTAAAAATTTACTTTTACAATTCTAAATTATTGTCTTAAATATTCAATTATTTTATTTAATTTCAGATTATTTTTTAATTTTTTAATTTTTAAAGATGTACCATTTTCATTGATTTTAAAGTTTTTTTTTTAATTGTTTTCTACCTGATTCCAAAATCTCAATTAGATTCTAAATATTTAAAAATATTTTTCTTTAATTTTTTTTTTAAACATTTTCTAAAGTTTTCATTATCTTATTTGAAATGTTAATTTTTGTTGTTCCTAATTTTTGTTCCTCGTTTTACTTTTTCTAATAATTAAAAATTTCTTATATTTTTTTATTAATTTCATCACTAAGTCGTAATTTTTCAAAAATATCTTTAAATTTCACAAGTAGCCTTAAATCTTAATTTATTTATGTCATTTTTTAGTTAAGGATTTCAATTTATATAATCCTTCAATTTTAAAATATTATTTATATTTTAATTACTTTTCAAATTTTTAAATTAAAAAAATTGTTTTTTAAGATTTTCTTTCATTTTTTGTTATTTTCTTAAATTTAACTTGAAATCAATAATCTTTAATTATATTTGTGATTTTTTAATGAATTTCTTCGATTCTAAATTTTTTTTCTTCCATTTTGAAATTTTTGTTTTCAATATCAATTTTTTTGTCATTGCTTAATTATTAACTTCATCTTTTTAAAATTTATTGTGTTCAATTTTTAGTTATTTTAGTCATATAATTAAATAGTTTTCTTCAAATTTCAATTATAATTTTGAATGTTTTATTTATAAATTTCTTTAGCAATTTTTGTTTTCTCTTTAAATTTAAATTATTGTCTTCAATTTAGATTATTTTTCTGATTGATAAAATTTATTTTTCCAAATTTCGTCTACTTCTCATTTTTCAATAATTATTTTTTTAAATATAGTATATTTTAAGTAAAAGTTTTCAATTTTTAATTATTTTTTAAGGAATTTCTTTAATTTTAATTTTAATCCTTTAATTCAATCATTTTATTTTATTCATTAATTTTTTATTTCATATTAATATTTTAAATTTTAATATATTTTATTTCATTAATTTATTTTTGTCACTTTTTAGTTTATACCTTCTCTCATTTTTAATGAGTGTCGACCGCTTGACATAACCTCAAACTAAAAATTGATTTTTAACACGAAATGAAACAATAATTAAAATGATTCACCAAATTCTGAAAGATTCAGTTGGACAATTATCAGGAAAAATTATGTTAGACCAAAATTTGCTGTAAAATAATAATTATTAAACATTTTGTGTTTTTTTTTAAGGGTCAGTAACCAATGGAAATTTTCAACCAATTTTGACAAATAATAGCTCATTTTTCTCTTTTAAACATTTTCTACAATTCCACTTGTTGAATTTTATTTAAAATAATGTGTTCAAAAATTATTAAACAAATAAAATTTGTTTTAACATATTTTTTTAACAATATATTTTAAACAAAATTCAACGAGTAAAATTGTAGAAATTTTTTTCTGATAATTGTACAACTAAATCTTTCAAAATTTGTTGAAATCATTTTAATTATGGTTTCATTTTCTGTTAAAAACCACTTTTTACTTTGAGGTTATGACAAGCGGTCGACCCTCCTTAAATTGCAAATTTTTTTTAGGATTTTCTTTTATTTTTTGTCACTTTTTAGGGTATCGTGGTTCGGGACCGAAACCCTTATAGTGAGAATTTGTCGTCCGTCCGTCCGACCGTCCGTCGTTCACAGCCAATAGCTGTGAATTTTAGGTTGTGAGCGAGAGAGAGGGAGATAGTTAGAGACAGATACGTATGTTACTTTTGAAATTACCGCAAATTACGTAAGTTACCGTTGAAGTTACCGAGAGTTACATAGGTTACAGTGAGTTACGTAAGTAACCGTAAGAATTACCGCGAATTACGTAAGTTAAGTCAAAGTTACGGCAAGTTACAGTCAAAGTCACGTAAGTTACCGTGAGTTACGTTAGTTACCGTAAGAATTACCGCGAGTTACGTTAGTTACCATAAGAATTACCGCGAGTTACGTAAGTTACAGTAAAAGTTACCGTGAGTTATGTAGGTTACCGCGAGTTACATAAGTTAAGGTAAGTTACGATATTGAAACTTTTATCGTCCGTCTGTCCTTTCGTCGTTCACAGCCAATAGCTGTCAATTTGCGGTTGTGTGTGAAAGAGAGAAGGAAATAGTGAAAGACAGAGACAGAGATTATCGATAAAACATTTTTTCTGGTAGTGTATGAGAGAGATTGTGCTTGCTTTCTGTGTTGTTTATTTAAATTAAACTTGTAATCAATAATTATATTTGTGATTGTCTAATAAATTTCTTCAATTTTCTATTTCTTTTCTTCCATTTTTAAATTTTTGTTTTCAATATCATTGTTTGCCATTACTTAATTATTAACTTCTTTTTTTTTAATTATTTTCTTCAATTTTCAGTTATTTTAGTCATAGTTAAACAGTTTTTTTCAAATTTCAATTAAAATGTCGGCTAGAAAAAAGTCAAAAAATGAAAAAAAAAATATTATCAAAATGATAAACAACAGACGGACATTAATGTACCTAATAATCATTTATTCAAAGAAAAATACAGACTAAATTTAACAGTAAATTGCGCCACCGTATCATATCAAGATAATAATATGTACAATGTACTACATCTCATGAACGCAATTCCCCTGTTCGAGGAAAGTCCAATTCTTATACATACAGTATATGAATGCATATCCATATACTGGATAAACATCCGATTATTTATTTAAACATAGAAGCTAAATATATATGTGATATAGGACTTTTTTCAGAAAGATTAAAAGTTTTTTTTTTATTTTTCATATAACACTCATTATAGTAAAGACTAAAGACCTTAATAGTGTTAGCTTAACCAAAGTTAAACAGCAACCGTTACTTACAAATTCAGGAATTTTTTTTTTTTTCTTCAATAATCTTTAATTTAATTTCTATACCTAGCAGTACATTTTTGTATTAAAATTATTTCAATTTTTTTTTAATACAAGATTGTGGCCTCTGCCACCATTCACTAGTTTTAAGTTGCTCTATGCAGACATCGCCGATTATAAATTTTAGTTAAAACATCTCTAAATGATTCATGATTAAATGAAATTTTTCCTTAAAAAAAAGTATTTTTTTTCCCCCCTAGAGAAATACCTTTTTCAAAAAAGAACATTTTGTTTCCAAAGAAGAAATATTTTTTTTCATAGAAAAAAACACATTTCGAATATTTAATTTCACAACACTTTCTTTGGAAATTTTCTTCAAAAGACAGAATTTTAAAAATGCTTCCTTTAAGAAAAGTATTTAAAAAGTACAATACAAAAAACTTCTTATTTCTTGAAAAAATCCTTTTTTATGGAGAAATTTCATTTTTTTTTCTTTTTTTATACAAAAAGTAATTTTTTCTTGAGAAATCTTTGTTCGAGAACAATTTCCTACATTAAAAAAAGTAGTATACAAATTTTTACCTGGGACTTTTTTCAAAAGAAAAAAAAAGTTATCTATTTCTTTTGCCTTCAAAGAAATAATAAACAAATTTTTAACATTTCTTTTTTTTTTAGAGAAAATAAAGTTCACTTTGCCGAAAAAATAAGCAAATTTTTAATTGGAGTGGATTTTTTTCACGGAAAAAAAATTGTCCGTTTTTCCAGAGAAAGTTATTTTTCTTTACAGTATTTGTGTAATTCGTAATTAATTTTTGTCCTCAGTGGTACAAAAAGAAAGGGGAAAAAATAGTTTAGATTCTGAATTAATGTGCTAAAAATTTTTTTTCTCATTTATCAAGAAATATTTCTGTCGTTTTTTGTTTTTCGAAACTACAATACAAAAAGGTATAAAAACTAATTAGTATCTGGTCCATGGAATATCACCTTTTTATTATAAAAAAAAAACTAGAAAATTTCGAATCAAGTTAAAATTTAAATTCAAATCCAGTTTAGAATTTGTCAAAAAAAAATTTTTTTAATTAAAAATTTTTTTTTCCATTGACGATGTCCTACAAGCCAGCACAAAGCATAAAAACTTTTTTTTTCCCAGCAACAAATTGTCTCCTTTTTTCAGCTCCATGTTAATTTTATCCGTACTCATTTTTTTCCAGAACAATTGATTGGTCATTAACTTTTTTTATCAAAGAAGAAACGAGAATAAAATAATTTAACGAATTAAACGTCAAGAGCACAAAGGTGGCAAACTAATCTTAAACAATATGAATCATTAAACATTAAATTGACAATAAATAAGAATTTGTAAAAAAAAAAGTGCAAGTTATAAATCTAGTTATTCGAAATATAATAACGTGCCAATTACGCACCATTCAATGAAATAAAAACAATAAATGTGAAACGTAAATTTTTATTTTAAAATTAAAATTCACAAAAAAAAAGAAAGAAAAAAAAAACACGAAACATAGTTTAAAAAAAAAAAGAAAAAATGCAGAGCAGCGCAATTGAAAAAGACGCCGATAAATTGAAGCGATTCTTTTTAATAAATCAAGACAGAATACTGATACGAGACAGAGATTAAAAAAAAATTATAATAATAAACTGGAAAAACAGAAAATTGTAGAAAATAAACGACATTTGGGATGAGAATCTCACAGCAAATTTAATTTTCTAAATAGCTTCTTCGCGCCCATAGAGCAACTCGTCAGTTTCCTGCCTGGCCAAAAAACTGATTATATACCAATATACAAATTAATTTATCGCAATTTGTTCTTCATTGTTTTTTTTTTCAGTTTGAATTATATTTTAACATTTCAATTCTATCTCAATAATTCAACACTTTCTGAATGTTCAATTATTGTTTGTTGTTGAATATTTTAATTTATTTTCTAATATTTCGGGATATTTCAATTATTTATGAATTTTTCAATTATTTTGACATTTTTCTATGAATATTCCAATTATTTTGAAATTTTTCACTTATTTATGAATTTTTCAATCTTCCAATATTTCAATTTTTTAATATTTCAGTTAATTTCCCAGTATTTCAATTATTTTATCAATGTTCTCGATTAATTGAGTGATTTGCTAATTACCCATTCAATACATTTGTCAATTGCTACATCAATAATCTCCTCGAATTTCTAGATTCAGCGACAAATCGGATTTAAAGTGAATTAAACATTCGGTGAGTTCTCACAGTAGAATTAGATTTAGTGTCTAGAGAATACAACAGATGGCGTTGCCAAATGTATTTTTTTTTTTTTTTGTCAACATCAGTCTAAAAATCGCAGTTTTAATTCAAATTAAATAATTGTTTTTCAGACTTAATTATTAAATTCCCTATCGATCCTTCGAGCTAAATTTCAATATGTTTGTTTATTTATATTTTTAATTTCCAATAAAAAAGTATGGAAAAAGCAAAGTTTTGCACAAAAAAAACTTTTACGATTTTAATTCTAATCAAAAAGATTCGTTTAAAACAATAAATTTTTACATAACCTAGAAAATTATGCTAAAAGTTGTATTTTTGTCTAAAAGGCAAAATCGTGGATGTTTTTAATTGATGTAGGACTTGTAAAAGTTGCTACAGAATTAAAGTTTCAAGTTTGGTAAGAATATTCCCGGTATTTGAATACGAAAAGTTGTTTTTTGGAAATTTTCCCATGCTTTGGGTCAAAAATCCGCCTACCAAGTCAAATTTACTTCCACAAGTCACAAATTTCATTCAAATTGAATAATTTTTTTTTCTAAATCTCTGGCATTAAATTACCTATTGATCCCTCGTGCCAGATTTTACATTTTTTGTTTGTTTATATTTAATTTTTAATAAAAAAGAATGGAAAAATAAAAAATTTGCAAAAAACGAAGTTTTGAGTTATTAAAAATTGCAAGAATGTTACAGAAATTGCATTAGAATCATTTTATAGTATTCGTGATGTACAAAATTTTATATAGTTATGTTTTTATTAATTAAGCAGGCTATTGCCATAACGAGAAAAATGAGCTATTATTAATGAAAATTGGATGAAAATAGCAGATTTTAACTAGATTTAAAGAAAAAGACATAAAATGTTAAATAATTATTATTTAACAAATTTTAGATCAATCTAATTTTTTACTGCAAAATCTACAACTGGATGTTTCAAAATGTGTTGAAATTAATTTGAATATTTTTATTTGGGAAGAAAAACGACTTTCAGTTTGAGGTTATGTAAATGAGAACCTCCTTAATTAATAAATATGTAATTATAAACTTTTGTACATCACGAATACTCTAAAATGATTTTAATACGATTTCCAGAACATTCTGTCAATTTTTAATAACTTAAAACTTCTTTTTTTGACAAACTTTAAATTTTCTGTACTTTTTTACTAAAAATTAAATATAAATAAACAAAATTTTGAAAATCGGTCTCGAGGGACCGATAGAGAATTTAATGACGAAGATTTAGAAAAAAAAATTATTCAATTTGAACGAAAACTGGGACTTGGAGACTAAATTTACACTCTGGGTTGTTTGGTAGGCGGATTTTTATCCAAAAGCATGGGAAAATTTGCAAAAAACAACTTTTCGTATTCAAAAACCGGGTATATTTTTACCAAACTTGGAACTTTAATTCTGTAGCAACTTTTACAAGTCCTACATTAACTAGAAACATTCACTAATTTGTCTTTTAGACAAAAACACAACTTATAGCAAAATTTTCGAGGTTATGTGAAAAGTTATTGTTTTAAATGAATCTTTTTGGTTCAACGTCACCTGTAGCTATTTTTCGACCCTAAATCTAATGCGAAACGAGTGATGAATCTCGATAAAACTGAATTAAAGTCGATAACAACTCAAAACTTCATTTTTCCAAAACTTTGATTTTCTCATACTATTTACCAAAAATTAAATATAAAAAAACAAAATTTTGAAAATCCGTCTCAAGTGATCGATAGGGAATTTAACCACGAAGATTTAGAAAAAAAATTATTCAATTTGAACAAAAACTGGGACTTGTAGACTGATTTTACAGTCTGCGTTGTTTGGTAGGCGGATTTTGACCCCAAAGCATGGGAAAATGTCCAAAAAACAACTTTTCGTATTCAAAAACCTGGTATATTTTTACCAAACTTGAAACTTTAATCCTGTGGCAACTTTGTCAAGTCCTTAATCAACTAGAAACATGCTCTAACTGCCATTTAGACAAAAATACAACTTTTAGCATAATTTTCGAGGTTATGTAAAAAGGATATTTTTGGTTACAATTAAAATCGTAAACTTGCTTTTTCGACTCTAAATCTAATGCAAAACGAGTGATGAATCTCGATAAAACAGAATTAATTCCAACAATAACTTCATTTTTGGCAAATTTTGCGTTTTCCGTTCTTTTTTATCAAAAATTAAATATAAATCAACAAAATTTTGAAAATCCGTCTCAAGGAATCGATAGGGAATTTAACCACGAAGATTTAGAAAAAAAAATTATTCAATTTGATCAAAAACTGCGCCTTGTAGACAAATTCCACACTCTGTGTTGTCTGGTAGGCGGATTTTGACCCCAAAGCATGGGAAAATGTCCAAAAAACAACTTTTCGTATTCAAAAACCGGGTATATTTTTACCAAACTTGAAACCTTAATCCTGTGGCAACTTTTTCAAGTCCTGAATCAACTAGAAACATTCTCTAACTTGCCATTTAGACAAAAATACAACTTTTAGCACTATTTTCGAGGTTTTGTGAAAAAATATTGTTTCAAATGGATCTTTTTGGTTAGAATTAAAATAGTAAACGTTGCTACAAGTATCAGCGCCATCTGTAGGTAATTTCCGACACTAAATCTCGTGATAAATCTCGATTAAACTGACTGGATATCGACAAATGGCGATCAAACGGACTCAACTTCAACAAATCAGGTCTACTTGATCTGGACCTGGAATCAAATATGTATAGGTACGTGAACAAGAAGCTCGGCATGGCTGGGAAAGACTGCCGAGCACATTTCGCAGGTGTGCTCGAGACTCTCGAGCGAGTCGGGAATAATAGTCTCGGTGACTTCCTCGGTGGGCGCGATCAAATTATGCGCCGCCACCACTCGCTGCGGTGTCGATTCAACCTTGACATTGACCTTGACACTGTCCTTGACGATCATTTCCTCGTTATGATTCTCCTTGTCGAGATCGGGAAGGATTGACTCCTCGGTGGAGATGACATTGGCCTCGAAAGCCACCTCCATCTCACTTCCGTCGACAATCTGCTCACTGAGAGCAGTCGCGTCAATTTGTTCATTATCCTCCAACACGAATTCCTCTCGTGGCTCCTGTTTAATCACCACAGCGCGTGGCTTTCTTCCACGCTTAACCACCTTCTTCTTCTTCAGTTCCTCGAGATTGCCATTGTTCTGGGCGTGATTTCTCAGTCCCGGCTCGAGCTTAACATTGATGAATTCCTGGGGTTGATCCTCGAGGGAAGTTTCCATTTCGGGAGCGTCCGTTTCCTCGTGCTCGGTCAGCTCGGCTGACGACTCTCCCTCGATTTCGGGATTTATCGCGAAGGTCGCGGGTATCACGAGATTCTTGGTCTCGACGTGGTAGCTGACATTTTTGGTTCTTGGTCGATTTCTCTCGCCTCCGGGGAAAATGCCGAGTTTGTGCTCGGGTGCCATTACCTTTGGAGTCCTGGTGATCATGGTCTTGGTTTTTTGGCCCTTTTTGACGCCCTCGGTGCCAATTTCCACGGGCACTCGGGTTTTCTGGGTGTGGATCATTTTCGAGCGACCGAGCTGAGCGGTAACTGGTGTCTCGAGCTTCTTGTCCTCGCGTTTGATCTTCTTTTTGGTGATTTTCGGCTTTGGAGTGACCTTGGCACTGTTGACGAGTGAGTTGATGTTTTGTATTGAGCTCTCAAAGGTCTTGAGCACATTTTGGTAGCCTTCCTCAATGCTTGTGCGCGGCTGTTTCGTCTTCTTGCCGAGTTTTCGCTTGGTATTGTCGTCAGAATCTGAGGGACCGTCTATCATCTCGTAGCTCTCGGAATTTCGCGACACAGAAGTCTCGTGAGCCTTAACTTTGCGTCTTCGTTTGTACTTTCTCGGCCCGGATTGTGGCTGTCGTCTCAGTGCCGTGTTCTCGTCACAGTGCTGAATAATGTGCACGACAATCTCGTCGGATGTTGCGTAAGTCTCGCCGCAAACTTTGCATAAGTAGGGCGTCATACTCCCGTGACATTTTGGATCTGGGCCGGAATGATGTGCTCTCACGTGTTCCCTGAGAACGACCTGTGGACAAACACGAGACAAATTTAGAATATAATGGGGGAAAAAGGTAAAATAAGTTTTTTTGTTGTTTCTTCGGGCACTTTTTTTCAATTTTGAGGACAGTTTATACACTTTTTTTAGTCTCTTACTAAGCTTCGAAGCCGGAAAGAAATACGCCTATTTTTTGTTAAAATTAATTAATATTTAAGTGTTTTATTAGTTATTATTATTAATTATTAATATTTAAATATTTAATAATAATATAAAGTGGGGGAAAAAAACGTTTTTGGAGATTTGTTATAGAATCCACGAAAATCAATATTTTTTAATCGGATAATGCTGTTTCCTTTTATAAACTTTTGGGGAATAAAATTAAATAATTTATTTAAAAAGTTTTTGATATTACATATTTTTTACATGTCCGTAAAAATAAATAAATTGCAAACTTATAAAAAAATCGTTTAAAAATGTGTTTTAACATTTTTTAGAGAGTTTCTTGCAAGATTTTACAAAAACAACCTAATTATGAACTTTTACTAAAAACCCGTGTAATTGTTAATTTGTTTAAACAAATTATTGTTGCTGTTTATCAACTTTTTATAAAAGCAAGCTCGAAGCGTGCAATTTTTACTCAATTTTGCAACTTTCTATGCTTGAAATAACAAAAAATAAACAAGAACTTCGAAATTTATTTATAAAAATTGCTTAAACAATTTATTGTCGTTATTTATCAATTTTTCGTGAAATAAAGCAAGAGACAAGCAATTTTTTCCTGAATTTTGCAACTTTTTATGCTTAGGGTATCCAAAAAAAGCAATTACTTCAAAATTCGTTTTTAACCATTATTAAACAAATTATTGTTACTATTTTGATATATATTTGAAAAATTGTATAAAATAATTGAAAAATTAACGATATAATTGAAATGTGAAGAAATTAATTGAACAAAGACATAAATAATTGAAAAATGGTGTAAAAGTTAATAAATTTATGACAAAATGTCAAAAATATTTGAATAATGACAAAAATAATTGTTATTTGAAAAAAATAATTTGACAAATAATTTGACAAAAATAATTGATAACTAGTGTAAAAAAATATAAATTTGAAGACAATACTTGAAAAATTGACAAAACAATTAAAATGTTAAGAAACTAATTAAATAATGACATAAATAATTGAAAGCTAGCGTAAAAATTAAAAATTTATATACAATAATTGAAATATTGAAAAAAATATTAGAAGTTTGAGGAAAATAATTCAAAGTTAAAGAAATTAATTGAAGTTTGAACTTGAAATTTGAAGACAATAATTGAAAAATCTCAAAAAAAAATTTAAGTGTAGAGAAAGTAATTAAAGTTTGAAGAAAATAATTGAAATTTGTAAAAAATAATTGAAAAAAGTGTAAAAAATTAGTAAATTCGTGGCAATATTAAATAGAATAAAGAAAATTATTGAAATTTGTAGAAAATAATCGAAAAAACGTGTAGAAAATTTTAAAATTCATGATAAAAGAAATTGAATAAAATAATTGAAATTATGTAGGTAATAATTCTAAAATGGCAAAAATAATAAAAATTTGAAAAAATAATTGAGAAATTGGCAAACAAAGAAATACAAAATGAAGAAAAAAAAATTTAATAACGACATAAATTAATGAAAGCTAGTGCAAAAATTAAACTTTTTAGACAATAACAGTTTGAAACATGACAAAAATAACTGAAAATTGAAAAAAAAAAAATGTTAAATGAGAAAAATAATTCAAAAATGGAGTAAAACAAAAAATTCAATCCATTAATTAAAAATTGTATATAATAATTGAAAAATTAACGATAAAATTGAAATGTGAAGAAACTAATTGAATAATGACACAAATAATTTAAAAATGGAGTACAAATGAATAAATTCTTGTCAATAATAAAAAGATTAAAGAAAATGACGATTAAAGAAAACAATTCCAAATTTTCAGACATATTTGAATAATGACAAAAATAATTGTAATTTCAAAAAAATAATTGAGAAATGACAAAAATAATTGATAACTGGTGTAAAAAATTAAAAATTAGAAGACAATACTTGAAAAATTGACGAAAAAATTGAAATGTTAAGAAACTAATTGAATAATGACATAAATAATTGAAGGCTGGTGTACAAATTAAAAATTTATAGACAATAATTGAAATATTGAAGAAAATATTACAAGTTTCAGGAAAATAATTGAAAGTGAAAGAAATTCATTAAAATTTGAAGAGAATCATTTAAAAATTGGCAAAACAAATTTAAATGTGAAACAGTAATTAAAGTCTGCAAAAAATAATTGAAATTTGTGGAAAATAAATGAAAAACGTGTAATAAATTAAGAAATTCGTGACAATAATAAAAAGAATTAAGAAAATGATGAAAATTTGAAGCAAATAATTAAAAACAGTTCTAAAAATTTTAAAAGTTCAGAACAAAAAAAATTGAATAAAATAATTGAAACTATGAAGAAAATAATTGGAAACTGAGAAAAATACTTAAATAATAATAAAAGTAATTGAAATTTAAAAAAATAATTGAAAAATAACAAAAGTCAACTTGGGTAATTTGAAACTTGGGTAAAAAATTTAAATATTCCTGATATTAATTTAAAGTTTGAAGAATATATTTGAAATTTTAAAAGATAATTGAAAAATGACAAAAAATATTGATTTTCGTGGATTTTGTAATCTCCAAAAACGCTTTTTTCTCCTATGCAAAATACATGGGAAACTTCATCGGCTTTGAGTTAACCCTAAATATTAATTAATTTCACCAAGAAAACAAGGGTATTTTTTCAATGAAGAATATTAATTATTTTTTAATATTTTTTTCACAGAATGTCATTAGGAAGAATCTCCTTTTAGTCGAAATTCTGTAAAATAAAAAAAATTTTATATTAAAATTCGTTTAAATTGGAATTCTTTTAAATGAAAAGTTGGTTAAAAGGATTTCTCTTAAATGAAAATTCTGTTAAATATGAATTCGGTGACCTAAAAATTCTGTTAGGTCAAAAATCGGACTAATTTACGTTCGATTGAAAACATATTCGAAAATGTAAAATTTCGACTACAAGAAGATTCTTCCAAATAAAATTCTATTTATCAGCAATTAAAGTTATTCTCCGTTTTCTAATATTTTCATGAATTTTTCGGATTTTGGCGATGAATAATTAAAAATATGGATAAAGTAATGGAGACTAATAACTAGTAATAAATGCTTTTTGCTAGAAAAGGTGAAATATTAATAGTTATTTACTTTATATATGTGAAAAAAGACATTTAAATTAACTTTTCTGCACTTTTTCAACACTTTTTTTGCTTTTTCTGCTAAAAATAAATTCTGCCGTACAATAAAATGGTAATGAAGAATTTTATTCAAACATATAACCAAGAAAATTATTAACATTTATTAGTTAAATTATAACATATTTTTTGCACAAACCCTATGGCATTAAATACTTGCCACCTTCATTTTTGTGATTTTTCGTAAATAATAAAAATATACTCAATATTTTATGTTAAATTTTATACTTAATTTTGTGAAATGCTATCTTTTAGGTTTTTAGTCCTTTAGAATTTAAAATAAAATTCACTTTGTGTAATTTTCTTTATATGAAATATAATATTATTTGCCTCTCACAATAAATAATACATTAAAATAAAATTATATTGCGAAACTTGGGACAAAATAAGAAATATTAATGATAAAGTGCACAAAATTCCGTTGAAAGGTTCAACCATAACGGAAATAAATAAACATATTTACAATTTTTAAAGTGTAGAATATATGATGCAATTTGTTTGATTCATAACTTGATTCATTTTTTAACATTATATATCGAAAAAGAAGAAAAGTTGGTGAAATATCAAAAATTTGAGCAAAGATTTCAGGAGCTCATAGAGAAAGAAATAGAGCTAACTTTGCAAAATTCTTTGGGGGTTTTAATACTGTTTATGTCTACTTTAAGTTAAACTTAAACAGGGTGTCTACTAATTTCGTCCCACAAAAATAAAATAATTTATAATTAAAAAAAAATGGAAAATGCCAGGAATGATTTAATATTAAAGAAAACATTAAAAATTAAAGAATAGAATTGTTATTTAAAGAAATTAATTGAAAATTAAAATAAATAATTGAACAATTAAATTGAAAATAGAAGGTTTTGAAACATGAAATAAATAACTAATAATTGAAAAAAAATAATTGAATAAAGTCGAGATTACTGAATATTTATTTATTTATTTATTTGAAAATACAAACGGGTCAACAAACAATTAAAAATTGAAGAAAATAATTAAAAATTAATTTTTTAATTTTAATATAAAAATATATTTGTGCCCGTAAAAGATTTGATGATTGTGGGCTGTATTATTGGCAAATAAAAAAAAAATAAAATAAAGAAAATAATTGAAAATTGAAGAAAGTACTTAAAAATTAAAGACAATATTTGAAATCAGCAGAAAAATTTAGAAATCGTCGGAAATAATTGCGAATTGATGAAAATAATTTAAAATTTATCAATTTAAATAAAAATTAAAAGAAAAACATAATTTAAAAAAGCTGAGAATTGTTAAATATTGAAGAAAATTGAGAAAAAATTGAGAAATTGAAAGAAATATGAAAAAATAATTGGAAATTGAAGAAAATAATTGAAATTGAAGAAATTAATTGAGAATTTAAAAAAAAATCATCGTAAAAAGCATAGAGTTATTGAATATTGAAAAAAACAATGGAAAATTAAAGAATGGAATTGAATGTCGAAAATTATAATTGAGAATTAAATAAAATAATTCAAGAATTGAACAATAGGATTGAAAGTAGAAGAAAATAAGTGATAATTGAAGAAAAAAGAAATTGAACAACCCAGCAATTATAGAATTTGAAGAAAACAATAAAAAATTAAGAATGTAATTGTAATTTGAAGCAATTAATTAAAAATTGTAGAAAATAATTTGAAACTGAAGAAAATATGATTTTATGAAATTGATGAATTGAATTGAAGTTTCAAAACCATAATTGATAATTGAAAATAAATATTGAAAAAAGCCGAGAATCATTGATTATAGAAGAAAATAATTGAAAATTGGAGGAGTTATTGAGATGATTGAAAAAAGTCGAGAATTATTGAATATTAAATTAAATAACTAAAAATTGAAGGAAATAATTAAGATCTGAAGAAAATAATTAAAAATTGATGAAAATAATTGAAAATTGAAGAAAAAAATTGAATCAAATAATTGGCAATTGAAAAAAATAATTTAGAGTTATAGAAAACAATTAAAAATTGATTAAAATAATTGAAAATCGTAGAAAATATTTCATAATTAAAGAAATTAATTAGAAATTGATGAAAATAATTGAAAATTAAATAAAATAATTGTCAATTAAAGAAAATAGTAGAAAATGGAAGAAAATAATTGAGAAATGAAGAAATAATTTGAAATTAATGAAAATAATTCATAATGGAAGAAAATAATTGAGAATTGTAGAAAATAATTGGAAATTGAAGAAAATAATTGAAAATTGAAAAGAATAATTGTCAGTTGAAGAAAATAATTGTGAATTTCTGAAAATAGTTGAATAATTGAATTGAAGCTTCAAGAACGTAATCGATAATTGAAAAAAAATATTGAAAAAGCCGAGAATTATTGAATATTGAAGAAAATAATTGAAATATGATGAAAATATGATTTTATGAAATTGATGAATTGAATTGAAGTTTCAAAACCATAATTGATAATTGGAAAAAAATATTGAAAAAAGCCGAGAATCATTGATTATAGAAGAAAATAATTGAAAATTGGAGGAGTTATTGAGATGATTGAAAAAAGTCGAGAATTATTGAATATTAAATTAAATAACTAAAAATTGAAGGAAATAATTAAGATCTGAAGAAAATAATTAAAAATTGATGAAAATAATTGAAAATTGAAGAAAAAAATTGAATCAAATAATTGGCAATTGAAAAAAATAATTTAGAGTTATAGAAAACAATTAAAAATTGATTAAAATAATTGAAAATCGTAGAAAATATTTCATAATTAAAGAAATTAATTAGAAATTGATGAAAATAATTGAAAATTAAATAAAATAATTGTCAATTAAAGAAAATAGTAGAAAATGGAAGAAAATAATTGAGAAATGAAGAAATAATTTGAAATTAATGAAAATAATTCATAATGGAAGAAAATAATTGAGAATTGTAGAAAATAATTGGAAATTGAAGAAAATAATTGAAAATTGAAAAGAATAATTGTCAGTTGAAGAAAATAATTGTGAATTTCTGAAAATAGTTGAATAATTGAATTGAAGCTTCAAGAACGTAATCGATAATTGAAAAAAAATATTGAAAAAGCCGAGAATTATTGAATATTGAAGAAAATAATTGAAATATGATGAAAATAATTGATAATTGAAAGCACACAATAGAATTGCCCATTAAATTAAATAATAATAATCTCCGTAAACTCCTGAAGTTAGTTACTTTTTATATTTATTCATTTTTTCTGTCCACGTTTTAAAGTCTGAAGTGAAGTTAGTTAGTATTAATATTTATTCATCTTTTTCTGTCCATGTTTTAAAAACTGAAGTGAAGTTAGTCTTACTCCCTGTTATTTTATTGATTTTTGACTATTTATCAGGAAATATTTTGAAATTTGAATTGAAAGAATAAGGTAACCTTTTTCGTTATTATGGTTTTTGAAGAAGTTTAAAATATACATAAATACATCAATTTTTTAATTATTGTCTTTTGCTTAAAAATAAATTCTGCAATTTTTCTTGATTTTCGTCAATTTACAATTATATTAATTATTTTGGCATTACTTTTAAAATTTTCAATTATTTATCCGATATTGCAATTATTTTCATCAATTTTCGATTATTTCTGCAATTTTTTAATTATTCTCTTTAATTAAAAATTTTTAAGTAATTTTGTAATTATTATTTTTTTTAAACATATATTCTATTTTTCAGTTATTTCTCTCAAATATTATTGAATGTTTTCAAGTTTTTATATTATTTAAATTATTTTCATCATAATTCAATTTTCTTTCTCAATCTTAAATTATTTTTAGCATATTTCAATTATTTTTGTCAATTTTTAATTAATTTTATCATTTTTCAATTATTTTTTTCGATTTTAATTATTATACTCATTTTCTAAAATTATTTTCTAAGATTTTTAAGTATTTTTCTGAAAATTAAAATATTTTCTTCAATTTCTAATTATTTTCATTTTTTATCAGAATTTCAAATTTTTTCTATTAATTATCATAAATTTCAATTATTTTTATCTTTCTTCCTGACTTATCTCCAATTTTTAGTTTTCCTCATTTTATAAAATAAATTTCTAAAATTTTTTAAGTATTTTTCTCAAATTTCTATTATTTTCTTCAATTTTTAATTATTTTTCTTTGTTTTCATAATTTCTAAAAACATTTATTAATTATCGTAAATTTCAATTATTTTTAGCATTCTTCCAGTTTTTTTTTCCAATTTTTAGTTATTCTCATTTTCTAAAATTATTTTCTAAAATTTATAAGAATTTTTCAAAAATTTCAATAGTTCTCTTTAATTTTTAATTATTTTTCTTTGTTTTCATAATTTCTAAAAAAATTTATTAATTATCGTAAATTTCAATTATTTTTAGCCTTCTTCCAGTTTTTTTCCAATTTTTAGTTATTCTCATTTTCTAAAATTATTTTCTAAGATTTATAAGAATTTTTCTAAAATTTCAATTGTTTTCTTTAATTTCTAATTATTTTTATTTGTTTTCATAATTTCAAAATTTGTTTATTAATTATCGTAAATTTCAATTACTTTTAGCTTATTTCTTCAATTCTTTTCTCCAATTTTTAGTTATTTTCTTTTTTTTTAATTGATTTCTAAGATCTTCATGTATTTTTGTCAAATTTGAATTATTCTTTATTATTTAAAAAAAATTCTGTAGTTTTTTCAATTATCACACTTAAATGTTATTTATTTTTTACAACTTATCATTGTTTGTATCAGAGTTTAATTATTTTCTTCAAATTTTTAAATTTAAAAACATTTTTCAATTATTTAGCAAAATTTATTTTGTTCAATTTTTAATTCTTTACATTTGTTTCATAATTTCAAAAATTGTTAACTATTTATCTGACTTTTCAATTATTTCATTATTTATATTATTTTTTTATATTATTTTCTTCAATTTTCAATTACTTTCGTTCTTTTTCTCTTTCTTTTTCATAATTGCCAAAAAGTTTTTACTTATTTCTCTTTAATTAAAATTTGTTCTGTTCAATTTTAAATTATGTTTATGTATCTGTTTTCATTAATTTTCTCTAATTTTTAATTATTTTGTTTTTTTTCATTGAACTTCTGAAAGTTTTAAGTATTTTTCTCAAATTTTGCTTAACTTTCCTCTATTTAAAATATTTTATGTAATTTGTTTAATTATTTTCCTAAATTTTAATTATTTCTTTTAGTTTTAATTTATTTATCTCAATTTTTAACCATGAATTTTCAATTATTTTCTCTAATTTTTCATTATTAAATTTTGTTTTAATTTACTTTTAAGATTCTCAAGTATTTTTCTCAAATTTAAATTATTTTCTTTATGTTTAAAACATTTTTATGATTGTTTAAATTACTTTCCCCAATTTTTAATTGTTTTCATTTTTTTTTCAATGTGCAATTATTTTGTGTAATTTCAATTATTTTTTGCAATTTTTTTTAATTCTAAAATATTATAAATTTTGTCCTAAATAAATATTTATTTTATTTATATTAATTGATTTTTAAATATTATATTTAAAATATTTATTTCTTCATATTAGATAAATATTATTTACCGATTTGTTATATTTTTTATTGTATTTTATAATTTCTAAAAGTTACGAAAAACTAATCGCGCGCTGGCGCGCGTTTTATTTTGCTAGTAATTATATAAACTATTATGCAATGTACGATTTAATAAAAAAACTCAAGTTCTATCTACATTTTTTCATAAGAATTTGACCTTTTCATTTTTAATGTCTTTCATTGTTTCTGCGGTATTGTTAGCGTTAAGAAAAAAAGATAGTAGACAAATATCTATATTTCATGACAATATATTATATTATATTTTAATTTTTAATGTATGCTTTTTATTTTTCAACTGCATAATTGTCGCATAATAACACAAAATTTAATCGCATAATCAGATTGGTTCAAAATGCATAAAGTTATTATCTTTATTTATAAAACAAATTGATATATTAGTCAAATTTATTAGCCCACAAAGAAAATTCCCGGTTTGACGGGAAATTCCTGGTTAATTCCCGGTTATTTCCCGGTTAGTAGACACCCTGACTTAAATTCATTCGGGAAAGAAACAATAATCTGAAAATTGTTGCACTGTATTATAGAAGTTAACCCTCAACTGCTAGACTGGGTCTGACAGACCCAGTAGACCTTTTCCGCTCTCTCTCCTACAGCGGACTGTAGATTGAAAATAGTGAAAAAAGCGGCTCTAAAAAACCGGATACGTCCCAATAATTCTAGGGAAGGAGAGGATAAAAAATAAAAAAGTAAAAATATATCAAGATACTTACTCTCTGATTAAAAGCACGTGGACAAATAGTGCACCCATACGGCTTTTCACCGGTGTGGATACGCTCGTGCTTCCGGAGAGTGCCGCCGTCAGCAAAAGCCTTCCAACAGAAGCGACACGAGTAAGGACGCTCCCCAGTGTGAATGCGAATGTGTATCTGTTGCGAGCTTCTGCTTCCAAAAGTTTTGCCGCACTCTCTGCACGGAAATGATCTTCCGCCAAGTTCCTTATTGTGTGAATGTCGATGACTCATTAAAGTCCTTCCATCTGCGAATTCCTCGCCGCATTCGTCGCATGCAACGTTCTTGTTACGATGCGACAACATGTGCCTTAAAACAAGAAAATCATCACATTAAATCTCTGCTCTGTGTTTATTTAATCTTAATCTAAATACATTTATCATTCTTAATGACAACATCAATCATTTTATTATTTATTTTTTTTTTAATATAAAATATAACATACCGGCGTAATCTTGCTTTACTGTGAAACCGCTTGCCGCACTTGGTGCAGTTGCAGTTTTTGTCGGAATTATGAATCCACGCATGCTTCAGTAAGCTGCGTTTGTCTTTGCACGTTTTGCCGCAAAGATTGCAGGTATTTGGCGGAGCGTCATCGGCATGATTTTGACGCACGTGTTCCGCAACGTCGGCGTCATCACGGCATCTTTCTCCGCACAACAAGCACCGGCGATTGTGCGATCTTGCGTGAAGTTCAGCGTGAGCCAGAAGCGCCAAAGCTTCCTCAAACCACTCGCCACAAACTGTGCAAACGTGCTGTTGACTCGAGCCTTCCATCAGATCCATTTCCTGTTTTACGTGAGTTCTGCAAAAAAAAAATAAAAATAAATAAATGAAATCAAAATAAAACAAGAGTTAAAGAATAGGAACATATTAAACAATTTAAGATTCAAGATATTTCTGGGTGTCGAGAGTCTTTAGAAACAACAATTTCAAGGCCGAAATTACTTAAAAACAAGGTCTAATTTTTAAAAATTGAAGCAATAGATAAATATACTTTCAAATCGGAGCAAATAATTAGAATGATTTAAATCAAGATTTGAGACACATGAATATGTTCTAATTCTGATTAGTTACAACTTTCAATTGTCAAAATTTCAATAAATTAGTACTTTCATGAATTCGAATATGAATTTATCCGAATTTTCACTAAGTAGAATTTTCAAGACATCGAATTTCTATTTAACCAACTCATTTATGTAAAAAGAACATTAACTGACAGAATGTCTATTAGACCGAATTTTTATTTACCGAATAAAAATCCGACAGACATATTTTGGAGAAAATTTTTTAATTAAGCAATCAGAAATTATCACGATGGCCCCCGTTAATAAAATGTTTATTGGAAAGCCAGTGGAATAAAATGCTAATTCAAAAGAGCGTGCTATACAATTCTTATTCAATTGGTTGTGTAATAAAATTCCAACTGATTTAATTTTTTTGAGATAGCATTTTGTTGCACTGAACATCAGTTGTCATTTTATTACACAAACAATTGAATAAGAATTATATAGCACGCTCTTTTGAATTAGCATTTTATTCCACTGGATTTTCAATAAACAGTTTATCAACGGGGACCGTCGATCAGTAAAATTATGATTGGTTACTTCTAAAACTTGCGCCAAAATTTAAGCGGTTTTAAGGATTCTATCAAATATTAATTCGTATAAATCAAAATGCGGCCAAATAGACATTCTGTACGTTAAAAATTCGGCTAAATTAATATTCTGTTAAATGATAATTCTACTGAATTAACATTCGGTGAAATTAATATTCTTTCTACATAATTGAGTGGGTTAAATAGAAATTCGGTGACTTGGAAATTCTACTTAGTGTAAATTCGGATTAATTCACATTCGATTCAAAACAAGTTCTATAAAATAAACATTCGACTTCAGGAAAATACTGTTTAATGATGTTGAGCCAATTGAAAACTCGAACTAATCGGAATTAGAATATATTTATTTTTTTTTTAATAGAAAAAAAGGCGATAATTTTTTAATAAAAAAAAAATAAATGATAAATTGAAAAGTGGAATTTATATTTAAAGAAAATAACTAAAAATTGAAAAGAATAGTTCTAGAACTTAATATTTTAATTGAAATTTTAAAACAATTTTTTTAAGTGAAAAAGTAATTGAATAAACCGAGAATTATTGAATATTGAGAAGTTAATTAAAAATCGATAAAAATAATTGAAAATTGAAAAGAATATTTCAGAATTGAAGAAAATAATAAGAAATTAAAAAATTAACTCGAAATTATAAGAAAATAATTCATAATTAAAAGAAAAGTTACAATATGACATAAATATTAATAATATGAAAATTGGTAAAAATAATTTACTATTATTAAAAAAATAAAAAATAAACAATTGAAACAAAAATCGAAAAATGGCTACATTAATACACAACTCAACAAATTAATTTAAAAATTTCAAAAATAATTAAAAAATTATCAGATAATAATTGCAAATTGAAAAAATTGTAGCAAATAATTGAGAATTGTGGAAAATAATTAATAATTGGATAAAATAGTAGAAAAATCACGAGAATAATTGAAAAATTGAAGAAAATATGTAAAAAATAACGGAAATAATTGTCAATTGCAAAGAAATGACTAGATTCATAGACAACTGAAAAAAATAATTGAAACAATTTAACAGGAAATATTAAATTTAAAGAAAATAATTTCAATTTGAAAAATTAAGAAAATTATAGGAATAATTGTTGGGAATAATTGCAAATTGAACAACTGGATTGAAAATCGAAAAAAATACTTGACAATTGAAGAAAACAATAAAAATTGAGGAAATAAATTGAATTTTAAGAGACAAAAAGAAAATTAAAATTTGAAATAATACTTGACAATTGAAAAGAAAAAAATTCAAAATGACGAAAATAATTAACAACTGAAAACAAAATTTAAAAACTTGTTAGATTAATACCCAACCGAACAAAGTGATTTAAAAAATCAAAGAATAATTAGAAAATTTTAAGATAATAATTAAAACATGAAAAATTTGTAGGAAATGATTGAAAAATGAAGAAAATAATTAATAATTGAAGGAAATAGTTCAAAAATTACGAGAATAATTGAAAAATTGAAGAAAATATGCAAAATATAAAGAAAATAATTGTCGATTGAAAAAAAAACGAAAAATGACTAGATTAATGGACAACTGAAAAAAATAATTGAAAAAATTTAAAAAGAAATATTAAATTTAGAGAAAATAATTTCAGTTTGAAAAATTAGGAAAATTATAGGAATAATTGTTGGGAATAATTGCAAATTTAACAACTGGATTGAAAATCGAAAAAAAAAAACTTGACAATTGAAGAAAACAATAAAATTGAGGAAATAAATTGAATTTTAAGAGACAAAAAGAAAATTAAAAAAATAAATTAAAATTTGAAATAATACTTGCCAATTGAAAAGAAAAAAATTCAAAATGACGAAAATAATTAACAATTGAAAACAAACTTCAAAAACTGGTTAGATTAATACCCAACCGAACAAAGTGATTTAAAAATCAAAGAATAATTAGAAAATTTTAAGATAATAATTAAAACATGAAAAATTTGTAGAAAATGATTGAAAAATGGAGAAAATAATTAATAATTGAAGAAAATAGTTCAAAACTGACAAGAATAATTGAAAAACTGAAGAAAATATGCAAAATATAATTTAAAGAAAATAATTGTCAATTGAAAAAAAAAAACGATAAATGACTAGATTAATAGACAACTGAAAAAAATAATTGAAACAATTTAACAAGAAATATTAAATTTAGAGAAAATAATTTCAATTTGAAAAATTAAGAAAATTATAGGAATAATTGTTGGGAATAATTGCAAATTTAACAACTGGATTTAAAATCGAAAAAAGTAATTGAAATTGAAGAAAACAATAAAAATTGAGGAAATAAATTGAAATTTTGATAAACAAATTGAAAATTAAAAAAATAAATTAAAATTTTAAGAAATAAATTAAAATTTAAAAAAAAATACTTGACAATTGAAAAAAAAAATTAAATGACGAAAATAATTGACAATTGAAAACAAAATTAAAAAAATTGCTAGATTAATACATAACAGGGATCACAGTACCTATTGCTACTGAAAAAGGTGAATAGGTGCGAATTTTTTCAAAAATAGGGGACAAAAAGGGGACAAAAAATTTGCTTCAACTTATGTACTTGAAGATTTTATAGGACTTTTTTATTCACAAATTTTAAATAAGGAAACATTATACAGGGCTGCCAGCGGACTTGTAGATTGAAAATAGTACAAAAAAGTGACTTTTTATTTTAAAAAGGTGAATAAATAGGGAGTTTTCAAGTGAGAAAAGTGAATAAACAATAATTTGCAATAATAAACAAAATATTACTGATATTAATTTGGGGCCCGCCAGCAGGCAAATAATTAATCAGGGCTCCCCAATATCAAATTTGAAAAAAAAATTTGTTAAATGAGAACACTAATTGGAAAATGAATTAAAAATCAAGAAATGAAGACAAAAAATTTTAATTTAAAACAAAATAATTGAAATTTAAAGAAAATAATTGAAAAATGTAAAGAATACTTGTAATTACAAGAAAATAATTGAAGCATGATAAAAATAAGTAAAATTTGACGAAAAATAATGATTCACATTTAAAAGAAAATAAACAAAAATTTACATATGTAGAAAATATGTAGAAAACAGTTGAAAAATTACCATAAAAAACTGAAATTTGGAAAAAAAATTAATGAGAAATATAACTCAAAAAACGAAGTAAAAAATAAAAAATTTATTACTTTAATTGAAAAATTAAGGACATAATTGAAACGTGAAGAAACTAATTGAATAATGTCATAAATAATTCAAAGCAAGTGTAAAAATTAAAAATTTATAGACAACAATAATAAAAAGATTGAAGAAAATGACATTTAAAGAAAATAATTCCAAAATGTCAAAAATATTTGAATAATAACAAAAATAATAGTTGTTTGAAAAAAATAATTGAGAAATGACAAAAATACTTGATAACTGATGTAAGTAATTGATAATTTATAGATAATAATCATTGAAAAAAGTATTAGAAGTTTGAGGAAAATAATTAAAAGTTGAAGATATTAATTGACGTTTGAAGAAAATAATTGAAATTTAAAGAGAATAATTCAAAAATGCTAAAAAAATTAAATATGAGAAAAGGAATTGAAATTGGTAGAAAATAATTGGAAAAAGTGTAAAAAATTATAAATTTGAAGACAATACTTGAAAAATTGACGAAAAAATTCAAAAAATTAAGAAACTAGTTGAATAATGAGATAAATAATTGAAAGCTGGTTTAAAAATTAAAAATTTATAGACAATAATTGAACCTTTGAAAAAAATATTGGAAGTTTGAGGAAAATAATTGAAAGTTTTAGAAATTAATTGAAGTCTAAAGGAAAAAATTGAAATTTGAAGACAATAATTGCAAAATGTCATAAAATTTAAATATAAGGAAAGTAATTGAAATTTGTAGAAATAATTGAAAAAAAATTGAAAAAGTTGTAAAAAATTAATAAATTTATGAGAATAATAAAAAGGATTAAAAAAATGATTGAAATTTTTTTTTAACTTTTTTTTAATTTCTTGACAATAAACAAAATTGAATAAAATAATTGATATTTGTAGAAAATAATTCTAATATGCCAAAAATAATAGAAATATGAAGAAAATAATTTGAAAATGACGAAAATACTAAGAAATATGACAAAAGTAATTGAAATTTTTAAGCAAATAATTAAAAAATGACGAAAGTAAATTGAAAATTGTGTAGAAAATTTGAATATTCTTGGCAATAATTTATAAATTTTAGAATATAATTGAAATTTTAAAAAATAATATAAAAATGACAAAAATAAATGAAAACTTGTGTAATAAATTTAAATATTCCTGACAATAAGTTAAAGACAGAAGAAAATAATTGATATACGAAAAAATTAAGTTCAAAATCTTAGAAATATTTGAAAATTGACAAAAGGACTTTAAAAATGAATAAAAATGAAAAAGATAATTGAAAAGAGATGTAAAAATTAAATATTTGTAGACTGTATTAAAAAAAATTGATGATGTAAGGTCATTTTTTTGAAAACTGAATTTTTTACACGAGAATGTATATCCAAAATTTTTAAAAATTAATTTTTGACTTCGGAATCTTTATTTGCGACCTCAAAAATCTCCAAATAAGACTTGTTGAATTTCCTTGAAAATTTATGTGATAAAAGATTGCACATATTGCAATGTATTATTTCTACATATTTTTTATAACACCCGACATTTTGAAAATTTAATTTCTTTAAACATTATATCTTAAAATATGGCTAAAAATGAAGAAATTTATGACCTAAAATATTTTTAGCTTATGAATTAAAAAAGTTGGGAATTTATTTTTAAAAGTTTATTTTTCCCCATGTATTTTTAATGGGGATTTTCTATTGAATGATGCAGATTAATGTAAATTAATTGGGCTGGGTTTTTATAAAATTTTTTTCTTTATATTGAACTGCTAAAATTTTTTGGCTATAACTATAAACTTTAATACTGAAAATTAGAAAAAGGGGAAATATGGGACAATTCTTTAAAATAGGGGAAATAGGTGCAAAATTTTAAAATAGGGGAAAAAAGGTGAATAGGGGACAACCTGTGATCCCTGACATAACCGAACAAAATAATTTAAAAAACCAAACAACAATTATAAAATTTAGAGATATTAATTGAGAGTTGGAGAAATTATAGAAAATAATTGAAAATTGTGGAAAATAATTCAAAATTGAATTGAAATTTAAAGAATATACTTTAAAATCGAGAAGTAATTGAAAAAGCCGAGAATTATTGAATACAGAAGAAAACAATTAACAACTGAAAAATGGAAATAAAAATTGAAGAATGGAATTAAAAATTAAAGAAAATAATTAAACAATTGTGTATTAAAAATTAAAAAAACTTAATGATAATCGAAAAAAATAATAGAAAAAGAGTTTATTTTTAAATATTATAGAAAATAATTAAAAATTGAAAATTGTAATTTAAATATGAAGAAAATAACTGAGAATTGAAGAGAGCAGTTCTAGAATTGAATAATTGTATTGAAAATTTAAAAAAAAAATTATGTGTACAAAAAATCATTGAAAAAATCCAAGAATCATTGAATATTGAGGAATTAATTGAAAATTAAAGAAAGTATTTGAGAATTGAAGAAAATAATTAAAAATTGAAGAAATAAATTGAAAATTAAAGAATTGAATGGAAATTTCAAGAAAATAATTGACAATTAAAATAAAAATTTCAATATCACGAAAATAATAAAATATTGACGAAAATAATTAGCTATTAAAAAAAAAAATTAAAAATTGAAAAAAATTCGAAAAATGGGGGGAATAACCGGCATTTGAAATTTTTTTTTAAATTAATGAATAATAATTGATTAATAATTAAATAATATTTAATTTCAATAATAATTAAAGGAGAATAATAAACTGCCAATTGAAAACTGATGAAAATTATAAAAAAAAAATTGTAAAAAGTGAATGAAAATTGAAGAATTGTATTGAAATTTCAAGAAAATAATTAAGGAGGTTTATCCAAAAAACCAATTTCTACAGATTCTTATAAAATTTTAATGACATATTAAATGCATTACTTTACATGTACTGTTACAATTTTATTGAATTTTACCGTTCCGTTTTTAAGATATAAATTTATAAAGTTGAGACTTTTACATGGAAACAGTAACAAAACGCGCAAAATGACTATATTTTAATTAATTATAAAAACACGGTTCTACAAAATTTAAAAAAAACTAATATATTTTAAACTGCAATATAATACAACTTTTACAACAATATTTAATTAATTTACCGTACCGTTGTTAAGAAAATGTTATTCAAGAGTAGTATTTCTTCACTTTTTTCAATAAAATTTTTTTGTGTAATGTTTTTAACTACAAAATACTATTTAGAAACCAAATTATAAGAAGAAATAAAATTAAAAAAAATATTTACTATCATGGTCTGATAGAATGAGAACCGCTTGAGGGTATAAGCGTTCTTAATAATTTAGAAAATTTTTGAATGTAGAATAAAATAATTGAAAAAGGAAGAATGTAATTTAAAATTGCAGAAAGTAATTGAAAATTGAAGAAAGTAATTAAAAATTAAATAAATAAATAGAAGATTAATAAATAAAGAGTTAAATTATTATTTAACTATTTTTATAAATATTTAATAAATAAATAAATAAATTGAAATTTTAAGAAAATAGTTAATAATTGAAAGAAAAATTACAAAATGACTAAAATAATTAAAAATTAGAGAAAATAATTGAGAAATGAGAAAAATAGGGGAGACCGCTTAACAGTAGATAGTAAAAATTTCTGATAGGTGTAATTATTTCAGGCTAAAGTTATTAATTTATGTATATAAGTGTTTTCTACATTTTTTTGTTGATAAGAAATTGATTTTGGTCATTTTATATGCAAGAATTCAAGCTAAATTAAAAAGTTTTTCGAATTACAAAAATACCTTCAAAACATAACCTCAACTTCTGACAGTTGTGTCACGATTCTGAAATGGATTATCTACTATAGAAATTATACTGATTTATAGAAAGTGTTAAAATATTTATAAATAAAGAAAACTAATACTTGGCAAGGGTCCGTACTTTTTTAACCTTAAAAACGTTTTTTCCATTTATAAACGACAATTATTTATATTGTTTAAAAAAAAAACTTGGTTAGGTAACATTATTTTATTCTCAAAATCTTATTATGATGAGTTGAATTAGAATTTTAAAACCGTTCTCTATAAAATTAAAATTATCTACTGTTTGCCATTACGAGACCAAACGCGCGTGCTTACGTAGTCAGACTTGATATGTTGAAGATTTATAGAATGTATGTTTTAAGCTTGACTTGTAAAATTCAAAACTAAATCAGAATATCAATTATTGTATTTATCGTTTAATTAAAAACGAAATGACTTCATGAATTCGATTCTAGTGTAAAAAGAATGAACATTTAATAAATTATATTTTTGGAATAATGTCATTTAATACCTTTCACTTTTGTAAGGAAAATAAATTTTGTTAACAGGTTTGTTTAGTACGGAACGTGTATATAAGATATGACGTGCTTTCAGTTTGGGGTTAGTCCATCAATTTGGAACGAATTCTAAACTGAGGCGAGAATATGTAACCTGGTATTGAACGTCATCTTCTGTATGTGGTAATCGTTACAATATGAACATGCTTTTTATATTTGTGAGATACCTTCCAGAAATGGGTGTATGTAGTATCTGCGTTTTTATTCTTTTATTTCTGCGATAATTTATTCCGCGGTTTATAAAGACAATGTATAAGAATTATAAAAATTGTTCGTATGCTATGGTGCCAGACCTTGTCACAATATCCGACAAATATTGATATATTTTATTAAGATATTTCTTTGCTGGATGGTCTCCTCTAATTGACATTCGAAAAAAAACTGTCGAGAATAATCGACAACAGAACAAAATAAAAATAAATAATTTCCGGTTAAGTGGCCACCGTGCATATTATGCGTCTCCATAATTTTAATACAAATGCCCCAATGATTTGAACAATTTGCATCTGTTTTGAAGGCCGTGCAGAAAAAAATCCCAGCCTTTTTTTTACTGAAAAGTTAAAGATTTCTGAGATGCGCTCATTCAGTCCGAGCATATTTAATGAACCAAAACTCCATTTATTATCCGAGTCTTGAACAACTCGATCATTAAACAGCCGGATAGTAAAACTAGCAAAAAACGAACGTACTTTCTGTGACGTTTGAGTAGATCCATGCGATGGAACGGGACACCGCAGGTGTCGCAGAAAAACTCTCCGAATCTGTCGTCGCCAGTGTAGTTAGATTCAGAATTTTCAATTTCCTCGGTTTCAATTTCAATAGTTCCTCCGTGCTTGTTCTTGACGTGTTCCCTGAGAGCGTTCAGGTCCCAGTACATTTCTCCGCAGCTGGAGCATTCCAGTGGACTGTCACCTCCATGAATACGCGAATGAGAAGCTAGTGCCTTCTCCCGGGCAAAGGCAACTCCACAGTGCTGACAAACGTAGGGTTTGGTGGGATCAGTGATTGGCCAGCGTGGCGGCTGTGGATCGCTGACAATTGTCACTTGATGATCGGTCCATCGTGAGCTGGAGGCGAGATTATTGCCGCGATTGGAGCTTCGACTGGCCACTTCCATCAGTCGAATGTCCTCCGCCACGTAATTGTAGGATTTGTTAACTGACAATTTGCCGACGACTTCTTTTCCTTCCTCGTTTATGATTCGTTTGGCGGCGGCGGCAGCGGAAGCGTTATTTTTTCGTCTGCGCGGTGTGTTTGATTGGACCTTTTTGCGGCGACCCTTGACAGTTTCCTCCTCCTCGGGCAGAAGAGGATCCTCGTCGTTTAGGTCGTCGTCGAGGCCGTCACGAGATGGGGCGTATGCGTGAATCTTGAGATGATTCATTAGATCGCACTTTCTTACGTAACGCGCTCCGCAGAGATTGCAGCCGTGTGGTCGGTCCGTCTGATGGGCGACCATGTGATTCATGAGATTGGCCTTTTTTCGAAATCGACGACTGCAAAAGTCGCAGGGATAGGGACGAGTATTTGTGTACGAGTCTTGATCAATCGGCAGGGGAATCTCCATGTCGTCGTACTCGAGTAGATTGTCGTGCGAGACTTTTGTCTCCGGGATCTCAACCCTGAAAAAAGAAACAAACAATGTTGAATAATATGTTTATTTATTATTATTATTATTATTATTATTTTTTTTTATTTAAATCGGATTTTTTTTTTAAATATAATCATTATATAAAATCTTCAATTGTTTATTGGTAAGTAGTTTATTTTTTAAACTGACAACATTTAATAAGAAATAATGAAAAATAAAACATTTAATCAAAATTTTGATCGCAAAATTAAGAAAAAATACGAAAAAATAATAAATTATACAAAAAAACATAAAAGAGTAAAAAGATAAGAAAACAGTCTATGAGAATATTCTTATAAATAAAAAATGTAATTGACATTAAAAAAATGAAGTAAAAATTAAAAAAGTATTAACTATTTTCAAAAAATTAAACTATTTCCAGACATTTTTTTTAAATTGACAAAATAAATAAGAAGATAATTAAAAAAACGTTAAAATGTATTACTAAAGAGACAAAAATGTTAAAATTAGAAAAATTTATTACAGAGTTATTTTACTAATTGAATGAAAAAAGAATGAATGAAATTTTGGAAAATTTCAAAAATTTAATAGAAAAGAAATTTTGATGAAAAAGAAGAACGATGTTAAAATGAGAATATTTAGTACAAGATTAAATTTACATAATCAGGGTTGCCGCCACAAATATTTTATTACAATTTTCCCTGACCTTTCCCTGATTTCCAGACCAATTTTTTTCTTTTACCCTGACCTTTTTTGAGTTCTTAAAACTAATTTTTCGTACATTTACTATAAAATTGTGAAAGATAACTATTTTTCAGATTGCAAATATTAATTATTATTAATATTATTATAAATTGTAATTATAAATATTTGAAGAAATGAGAATAATTAAAAATTGAGGAAAATAATTGAAAATATTAGAAATTAATTGAAAAAAATGAAAATAATTAAAGGTTTAGAAAAATAATTTAAAAATATATTAATAATAGAAAATTAAATATCTTAATGGAAATTTGACAAAAATAATTGAAAAAATAACAAAATATCTGTGAAATAAAAGAAAATAATTGAAATTTTAAATAAAATTATTGGAAATCTTAGAAATTATTTTTAAATAATCACAAAATATGTATTAAATAGCAATAAATTGAAATTTTAGACAACAATTTTGGAAATTACGATACAGAATGAAAATAATTGAAAATTCGAAAATTAGGGAGAGAAATAATTTAAGTTTGAAGAAAATAAATGGAATGTTGAGAAAATCATTGAGAAAGGTGTAAAAAATTAATAAATTCATGATAATAATATAGAGATTCAGAAAAGCCATTTAAATTTGAAGTAAATGCTTCGAAAATGGCAAGAATAATTGAAATATGAAGCAAATAATTTAAATTTGAAGAAAATAATTTAAAGACTGAAGAGATTAATTGATATATTTATTTATTTATTTATAAAAATATACGAAAAAATATACGAAGAAAAATATGAAAAAATTGAATTCAAAATCACAAAATACTTCGAAAATAGCAAAAATAATTGAAATATGAAGAAAATAATTGTAAAATGACAAAAATAATTTATTTTGAAAAAAAAAAAAATTGTCAAAAAAAAGGCAAAACTAATTGAAAAATTGAATAAAAATAACAAACTGAAGACACATATTGACAAATTGAAACAAAATAATTGAAATTTGAAGAAAATAATTGAAAAATATCCAAAATAGTTGAAATTTGAAGAAAATAATTGAAAATTTTCAAAAAATAATTGAAATTTGTAGAAAATAATTGAAAAATTTCAAAAATAATTGAAATTTGAACAAATTTATTGAAAATTGTAAAAAATAATTGAAATTTTAAGAAAATAATTGAAAATTTTCGAAAATAATTGAAATATGAAGAAAATAAGTGTAAATTGACAAAAATAATTTATTTCGAAAAAAAATATTGGTCAAAAAATGGCAAAAGTAATTGAAAAATTGAATAAAATTAAAAAAATGAAGACAAAAATTGAAGAATTGAAACAAAATAATTGAAATTTGAAGAAAATAATTGAAAAATTTCAAAGATAATTGAAATTTGTAGAAAATAATTGAAATTTGAAGAAATTAATTGAAGATTTTCGAAAATAATTGAAAAATTTCAAAAATAATTGAAATATGAAGAAAATAATTGTAAAATGACAAAAATAATTTATTTTGAAAAAAAATTGGCAAAATTAATTGAAAAATTGAGTAAAAATACAAAAATGAATACAGAAATTGAAAAATCGAAACAAAATAATTGAAATAAGAAGAAAATAATTGTAAAATGACAAAAATAATTTATTATGAAAAAAAAATTGTCAAAAAAAAGGCAAAACTAATTGAAAAACTGAAACAAAATAATTGAAATTTGAAGAAAATAATTGAAAAATATCTAAAATAGTTGAAATTTGAAGAAAATAATTGAAAATTTTTTTAAATTATTGAAATATGTAGAAAATAATTGAAGAATTTCAAAAATAATTGAAATTTGAACAAATTTATTGAAAATTGTCGAAAATAATTGAAATTTTAAGAAAATAATTGAAAATTTTCGAAAATAATTGAAAAATGAAGAAAATAATTGTAAATTGACAAAAATAATTTATTTCGAAAAAAATTGGTCAAAAAATGGCAAAAGTAATTGAAAAATTGAATAAAATTAAAAAAATGAAGACAGAAATTGAAGAATCGAAACAAAATAATTGAAATTTGAAGAAAATTATTGAAAAATTTCAAAGATTTTTGAAATTTGTAGAAAATAATTGAAATTTGAAGAAATTAATTGAAGATTTTCGAAAATAATTGAAAAATTTCAAAAATAATTGAAATATGAAGAAAATAATTGTAAAATGACAAAAATAATTTATTTTGAAAAAAAATTGGCAAAATTAATTGAAAAATTGAGTAAAAATACAAAAATGAAGACAGAAATTGAAAAATCGAAACAAAAAATAAATAATTTAATGCATTAATTTACAAATTGTATAAAATAATTGAAAAATTAACGATATAGTTGAAATGTGAAGATACTAATTGAATAATAATAACATAAATAATAGAAAACTAGTGTAAAAGTTAACAATTTCATGACAATAATAAAAAGTTCGAAGAAAATAATTGAGAAATGACAAAAGTAAATTGAATCTTGTGTAAAAGATTTAAAAATTCCTGACAATAATTTAAAGATTAAATTACATAATTGACATTTGAAGAAAATAATTGAAAAGTTTCAAAAATAATTGAAATTACAAGAAAATAGTTAAAGAGTGAGAAAAATAATTTAAATTTGAAACAAAAGTTTGAGACTGGTGTAAAAAATTTAAATTTTGCGCACAATAATTGAGATATTGACGAAATAATTAAAATTTAAAGAAACTAATTGAATAATAACATAAATAATAAAAACCTGGCGTAACAATTACACTTCTTAGACAATAATTGTAAAATTGAAAAAAATAATAGAATTTTCAAGAATATAATTGAAACTTGAAAAAAATAATTTAAAAATGTCAAAAAAAAAGTATAAATGTAAAAAAACAGTTGAAATAATGACAAAAATAACTGATATTTGTAAAAAAAATTAGTAAATAATGAAAAAAATAATTCAAAAATGGGTCAAAAACAAAATTAATACATCAATTGAAAAATTGTATAAAATAATTGAGAAATTAATGAGATGATTGAAATGTGAAGAAATTAATTGAATAATGACATAATTAATTGAAAGCTGGTGTGAAAATTAAAAATTTATCGACAATAATGGAAAAATTGAAAAAAATATTCGAAGTTAAAGGTAAGTAATTAAAAGTTAAAGAAAATAATTTATATTTGAAAACATTAAATTCAAAATCGCAAAAATATTTGAAAATTGAGCAAATCCATGACAAAAGTCGCACTTATTTTAACTTCCATGTACTTATAGAGAACTTCTCTGATTGGCTGATCCAATTCGCAGGAACCAATGAAAATGTTTATTTGTTTTGATTGGTCGACAAGTTAAAATAAGTGAGACTTTGAACTGTTAAAATAAATGCGACTTCAAATAAGCGAGACTTTAAATAAGTGAAGTTTCAGTGTACACATTTTACAATAAAAAGTGAGAAAAGTGAGTTTTTTTTTTTTTTGTTTAAAAAAAGTTATTTTTAGTGAACGATTTTAAAAAAAGAGAGTAAAAGTGAGAAAATTGAGTTACTGGCAGCCCTATGAAAATAAATCTAACTAAATTTGTTTTATTTTGTTATTTAATAATAAAAATTGATCGTAATTACCTTTAATTCTAAAATACTTCTTTTTTTTTTAAATAATACCCTAACTTTACTAGAGTATTAATTTGTGACATTATTTTAAAAAATGAATAAATATCTTGTTTAAACATTCATTAAAAAATAGTTAAATTCAAATGTAACCTAATTTTTAATATAAAAAAGACCTTCCATTCAAATCTAATAAACTTGAGATTACATTAATTACCAAATTGAGAAATTCAAAATTAAATTAACTATATTTTTTACATAAAAACCTTTTAAAATTTAATTAAATTTAAATAAATAGGACTTAAATTCTCAATATCACTTCTTAAATTAATGGATCTTTCATTTTTTACAATATAATACATTTCTAATTCTACTTATTTTATTTATTTAACATTTTATGTTTTTTCTTTAAATTTAATAAACTACAATTTTTATCCAATTTTGACAAACAATAGCTCATTTTTCTCGCTGAAACATTCTCTATAATTTCATTGGTTGGGCTCTGTTTAAGAACAGTTTGTTTAAAAGTTATTAAACAAATAAAATTGTTTATTTACGTATTATTTAGACAAATTAACTTTTAACAAAATCCAACAAATAAAATTGTAGAGAATGTTTCAACAAGAAAAATGATCTATTATTAGTTAAAATTGGATGAAAATTACAGATTTTAACAAGATCTAAAGAAAAAGCTTTAAATGTTAAATAATTATTATCTATTATTATAGAATGGTAATTGCACTTTATCTCACTCTATTGCTAAAAGATAGATTTTTTATTCTAATTATTTGGACGACTGGAGATAGAGAAAGGGTAATTTACCCGTCGTCAGGTCCAGATCTGTCCCAACTGTCGGCGACGACTTCCTCGGTCACCTGTATACTGAAATAATCGTGACCCTGGTCCTGGGGAACAATATAGATTGACTCCATGTCACTGGATTGAGGAACCATGAGAATCTCCGCATCACCAGAGTCTGGCTCATTTGATTGCTCGAGAACTTCTTCCTCGACTGCTTCTTCGATCACCTCTTCACAGGCGCCGATCACTTCCTCTTCCTGAGCGACCATCTCCGTCTCCAGGCCGCATACTTCCTCGTGGATAACGTCGCCCACCTCCTCTGCCCAGTGCAGAGTCAACTCGTCACTAACATCCATTCCTTCTTCAACAATTGTTTGTCATATATTCCTCTCTCTCTCTCTCTCTCTCCTCCTCCTCCACCTCTTCTATTTTATCACTGAAATCATTCATGTTTAATTAGTACATCAATTATTTGCATTTATATTTATGATTATTTTCTGTATCAATGATTATCTATATTATATACAGTTTCTAGTGAAAACTTACTTAAAAATAAAATAATAAATTAGGAAAATATAAAAAGATTATTTTAAAAACCGTACAAAAGAAATGAATAAATATTTTTTTAAACATGAAATATATAATTTTTTTAAATATGAAATAAAGTAAGAAATTTAAAAAAATATGACAATGTCCTAAAATATAAATTTCAAGAAAAACCGTTAATATTTTTATTATATCAAAAAATCACGTGATATTTAAAAAAAAAATTAAACAAAAAATAATTAAAACTATAAGCAATGATGAAAAAAATGCCTGAAAAACTAGAATATCCTATTGTAATTTTTCTTTTTTCTAAATTAATAAAAGACATAAAATAAATTTTTAAATTAGAAACATTAAGAAATTGTGTAAAAAATTAAGAAAAAAGATTATTAAATAAACTTTGTTTAAAATAATGATAAATTAAAAGTTTAGAATAAAGGGTGTTAAAAAGGAAACAATTTCTAAGAAATAAAATAAGATAATAAATTTAAAAATTTAATAAAAATTCAGAGAATGGTAAAACAAATGATGAAAGAAGGAAAAATTGAAAAGAAAGGTAAGAAAATTTAAGAAAAAGTCAAAAAGTCTGAAGAAATAAGAAAAAATAACAAAATTTAAATGTAACATAAATTCAAATTAAAAAATTTATTAAATTTACAGAGAATGATAAAAAAAATGATGAAAGAACTAACTGAAAAAAAAGTAAGAAAAAGTCAAAAAGTTGGAATTAATAAGAAAAAATAACAAAATAAAAAAGAAGAAAGAAAAACCTTCAATATTTTTTTAAATCAAGAAACCAGTCGGTTATATAAAAAAAATTAAATTAAACAAAGATAGAATTAAAACTAAACAAAAAAGAAAAACTGACTGAAAAACCAGAATATAATTTTAAAACATTAAAAGATTTATTGAATTTTTAAAATTAAGAAAATTAAGAAAATAAACAAAAAGATCAATAAAAAAATGTTTTAAATTTACAAAACTAAAATTTTTTTTTAAATTAAATTAAGAAAAAAGACAAAAAATTCACTTTCTTTAAAATAATGCAAAATTAAAAGATCAAAATGAAACGTTTTAAAAGGGGGACCAAATTTTAAGAAATAAGATAAGATTGTAAAATTAAAAAATTTATTAAAAATTCAGAAAATGATAAAAAAAATTATAAAACAGAGAAAAACTGAAGATAAAAGTCAGGAAATTGAACAAAAATGCAAAAAGACTGAAGGAATAAGAAAAAATAAAAAAAAATTGAAAATCTAAAAAATGAAGAAAATTTTTTTAAAAATCTCACATGTTCTAAAATATTCTAAATTTCAAGAAAAAACCTTTAATATTCTTTTAAGTCAAGAAATTACACGATAATAGAACAAAAAATTTAATTAAACAAAAAAAATAATTAAACTAAGTAAAAATGAAAAAAATGCCAAAAAACTAGAATATCCTTTTAAAACATTAAAAGGTTTATAGAATTTTTAAAATTAAGAAAAGAAACTTTTTTTTTAATTAGAAATATTAAGAAATAGTGTAAAAAATTAAGAAAAAAGACTATAAATAAACTTTATTTAAACTAATGAAAAATTAAAAGATCAAAATGAAACATTTTCAAAAAAAAGGAAACAATTTCTAAGAAATAAAATAAGATTATAAAATAAAAAATTTTTTTTGAAAATATAGAGAATGATAAAACAAACGATAAAAAAAGGAAAAACTGAAAAGAAAAATAAAGAAATTTAAGATAAAGACAAAAAGTCTGAAGAAATAAGAAAAAATGACAGAATTAAAATAAAAAGTGTAATTAAATTAATAAAATAAAAATAAAAAATTTATTAAAAATTGAGGGAATGACAAAAAAAATGATGCAAGAAGAATAAACCGAGGAAAAAAATAAGGGAATTTAAGAAAAAGTCAAAAAGTCTAAAGGAATAATCAAAAATGACAAAAAAAAATCTAGAAAGAAAAACAATCTTCTTAAAAATCTTACATTGTCTAAAATATTATTAATTTCAAGAAATAATTTTGAATATTTTTTCACATCAACAAACCACGCTATAATATAAAAACAAATTAAATTAAACAAAAAAATAATTAAAACTAAGCAAAAATGAAAAAAATGCCAGAAAAAGTAGAATATCGTTTTAATACATTAAAAGATTTATAGACTTTTTTAAAATTAATAAAACAAAAATAATAACAAAAAACAATGAAATTTTTTTAAAATTTACAAAAGAAATTTATTTTTTAAAATAGAAACATTAAGAAATTGTGTAAAAAATCAAGAAAGAAGACTATAAATAAACTTTGTTTAAAAAAAAGAAAATTAAAATTACCAAAATGAAATGTTTCCGAAATTTATTAAAAATTGAGAAAATGGTAAAAAAAATGATGAAAGAACAAAAAACTGAGAAAAAAAGTGAGGAAATTTAAAAAAAGTCAAAAAGTCTGAAGAAATAAGAAAAAATTTAAAAAATGAAAGTCTAAAAAAAATTAGAAAATTTTCTTAAGAATCTCACATATTCTAAAATATTATAAATTTTAAGAAAAAACGTTCAATATATTTTTAAATCAAGAAATCGCGCAATAATAAAGAAAAATTAAATTTAACAAAAAAAGAATTAAATTTAATCAAAAATGAAAAAAATGCCTGAAAAACTATAATATTCTTTTAAAACATTAAAAAAGATTTACAGAATTTTTAAAGTTAATAAAAAAAAAACAAAAAAATCAATGAAATTTGTTTTAAATTTACAAAAAAAAAATATTTTTTTTAATAAGAAATATTAAGAAATAGTGTGAAAAATTTAGAAAAAAGACTATAAATAAACTTTGTTTAAAATAATGAAAAATTAAATGACCAAATTGAAACATTTCCGAAAAAACAAACAATTTTTAAAAAATAAAATAAGATTATAAATTTAAAAAATTTATTTTAAATTTAGAGTTTGTTGAAAAAAATGATGAAGAGCGAAAAACTGAAAAAAAAATGTCGAAATTTAAAAAATAGTCAAAAAGTCTGAAGGAATAAGGAATAAGGAAAAATGACAAAATAAAAAAGATAAAAATTTAAAAAATAAAGAAAATCTTAAAAATCTCACATGTTCTAAAATAAAAATAAATTAGATAATTAATTAAAAAGAAAAAAATGAAAGGAAATTACGAAACAACTTAAAAACTAGAAAATGTTTTTTAAAAATAATAATATTTACAGCCTTATTTTAAAATTAAAAACAAATAAAAAAAGTGAACTAGAAACGTTAAAATATTACTAAAGAGAATATTAATTAATTATTAAATTAATTAAGTTTATCGAAAACTTGAAATAATGAGAATTTAAAGGGGGAAAAAAAAAAATAAACAATTAACAAAAAAAAAAGTATCGAATACAAGTTTTTTAAAAATATGAAATTATTGGATAAAAATTAAACAATTTTAAAGGAGGAAAATATTTCTAAGAAACAAAAAAATGAAAAAAGAAAAAAAAGACGAAAAATTTTAAAAATATATTTAAAAAACGTAAAAATTGTGGATAAAAGTAGCAAATAAATGTTTTGAAAATATTCGAAATTATAGGATAAAAATTAAACAATAAATTGTAAATAAAGGGAAATATTTCCGAGAAATCGAAAAAGATAAACAATTTAAAAATCAATTAAAATTTAAATGGTAAACAAAACTATGAAAGAACAAATAAAATTAAATAAAAAGGAAGAAAATAGAGAACATTTTTTGTACAAATCTAAAATACTACACTGTGGGTATTTTTGAGATAAATAAATAAATTATAAAATGAAAATTTAACAGTTGAAAAAGTTTAAAAAACAGTTTTTTAAAAAAAGGAAAAATTTCTAAATAATAGAAAATTATTTTATATTTGAAAAATGGACAAAGTAAACAAAAATTCTAACAAACCATGAAAAAAATTACAACAAATATTTTAGAATATAATTGAGAAAAATGATGTAATAAAAAATAAAATGTTACAATTCAAGTAAAAAGTCTAAAAAAAAAAAAGAAGAAACTTTATTAAAAATTGAAAAAGTTTAGGGAAATAAAAAAAAAATAAAAAAAATTGAAAAAAAAACAACGAAAAAATCAAGAAATTAATAGAAAAATAACTTAATTAACAGAAAAATATCATAATTAATCAAAAAAACCTAATTATTTAAAAAGAGTCTATTTATTAAAAAACAGCTTAATTAATAAAATAAAATATAAAAAAAAATCTTCATAATACTCATTTTAAACAAAACTAATAAACTTGTAATTAACAAATCAAACTTTTTCCAAAAATCAAAATATTCAAAAAAATCACAAAACTCAATAAAAAGTAAATAAATTCCTAAAATGAGAGAGAAAAAAAGTTCAATTAAAAAATCTCCATTACCGTCACAGTTGACAAAATTCTCTTCCAATACAAAATTAAAACAACAAACGTAATAAAATTACAAAATTTATCGATAAACTTGAACATAAAATCAGTGAGGCGATTAATAATCAAAAGACACTTGATTAACGATTAAATCGGGCACAAAAATGAATAATTAATTAATAGATACTTTCCCAATGATGAGGCTAAATCCAAGAGGTTATGGCACAATATGACAAGTAAACAAAAATAACAGATGAAAGAATTGGACTTGGGGGTCTTCAACTTTTCTTCGCTGAGAAAAATAATTCGGCTTATTGAAACGACAAATAAAACACACGCGACTTTTCGCCTAATTGACGCCAATTCACGTTCAACTTCCACGAATTGATAACTGCCGCGAATTTAATTCCCGACGCTCAAACTCACCAGGAAATTCGATTTTCGACGTTGACGTATTAAGGTTATAATTTGATAGGTTATGAGTGTAGAAAACCCGCTCGATTAGTAAAAAAGAGCCCAAAGTTGCATAATACGAGCGCCGGGTGGTGAAAAAAACCGCACAATTACGAGCCGAACTGAAATAAAAAGCGAGCGATAGCAGCGGATCTTTTCCCTTTGATGACGAGAGGAGCCATAGCCTCTTTGACAAAGCCACGAACTGCGAAATAACGCGGACGAAATGAGGGATTTTCAGCCGAATGAAGACGCCCGCACTAGTTTTTCACAGCGATTCAAAATCGCCCCAAGTCCAGGGCAAACACCAACTTTTACTTACTTGTGAAAATAATCCTTAACACTGCTATTAACCTAACCAAAAATACTCGGATTGAGAGCAGCGTCGACCTTCGGTTGTTTTCAATTAGGAGGGGATGCGTTTGCAAAGAAATTAAATACAAAATGGCCGCCGTGTCTTGCCGCGAATCCGGTTAAAATAACTATTTAAACGGGAGTTCGTAACGTGGGAAAAATTAAAGCGTTAATTAAAAAAGACAATTTTTAGTGTAGTTTCTCGATTATTGGTAGTTTTTAAAAAATAATTACGAGGTTTTTTCGATAAAGTGGGTGATGATTTTTAAATAGAGGAGGTTAGTGGGTCAGGTCTCTTGGCCAATTGGATAGCGCGGATTCTTTCAACACCGGCCAATTGGGAAATAGCGAAGAAAATAAGTGTTTTTCTGTTTGGTTTCTAAATAGTAATGTCTAACGAACCATTTGTTTGTTGAGTATGAACGAATATGAACAAATTAAATAGGAAATGACACGAATTTGGAAGGAGAGAAAAGGCGTTTTTTGAAAGAAGAGAGACTAGTGGTTGGTTTCCGGGGACCAATGAGCGGCGAGTTTTGTGTTTGTTCGACCAATCGGATCGCTTGTTACTGATCCTTTCTCCCTGCGCAGGAAAACGGAAACCGAGGAGCAGTTCGAAAGTTAAAATGGTTAAAATTAAATCAGTGTTGGATGAAAATTAATAAGTGGACAATGGCAGTTGCGATTTTAATGGCAGTTTTAATCACGTGAAGCTAAAAATTCGTTATTTTGAAAACAATTCTACATCAAGGGGGTTTAGTGTCAAGTTGAAGTTTTTAGGTTGGAAAGAAAATTTGAGTTAAAAAATAGAATATTCGGGTTTATTTTGTGATTTGAAAGTATTATCCCGCGTATTTCGTGTTTTAATAAATATGGCCTTTTGTGACTTTCCAAAATTGGGAGTTTTTTTTATTGTTTATTTCAAAGTGCATCCGTTTGATGCAACTTGACCCTGACCTTCGGGTTTAATCGATTTCTTGCACACGTGCAGATTTTATATATGTATATATATATTTGCACACTGAACTTGAATATGAAAATAAAGCAATATTTTTTGAAAATTTGCGATCTGAATTATCTCAATTTTGATAAATCTCTGGTAATATAGGGGAAAAAGGGGTTATGAAAAATCTGTGGTATTATAATATGGTCCAAAACTCATTATATCGAATTTTCAATTGGCAGAAATTCATTAAACAGAACTCTCATGAAGTCGAATGTTTATTTTACAGAATTTGTATTCAATCGAATGCGAATTAATCCGAATTATCACTAAGTAGAATTTTCAAGTCACCGAACTCATATTTAATGTAAATGTTATTTTATTATTTAAAAAAATTATAATTTAACCGAATGCTAATTTAGCAGAATTCTCATTTAACAGAATGTTAACTTAGCCGAATCTTCAAGTAACCTATCAGAAATTATCAACAAAATTATGATTGGTTAATTTTCAAATTCGCGCCAAAATCTTTCTGGTAGATGTTTATTCGGACATTTGTAGTTTCGGCCAAATGGAAATTCGGTGTTTTAGGAATTCTGTCAAAAATGAATTCGTGTGAATGAAAATTCGGCTAAATGGACATTCTGTCACCTGAAGATTCGGCTAAATTAACATTCTGTTAAATGAGAATTCTGCTTAATTAGCATTCGGTTGAATTATAATTTTTTTAAATAATAAAATAACATTTACATTAAATATGAGTTCGGTGACTTGAAAATTCTACTTAGTGAGAATTCGGATTAATTCGCATTCGATTGAATACAAATTCTGTAAAATAAACATTCGACTATATGAGAGTTCTGTTTAATGAATTTCTGCCAATTGAAAGTTCGATATAATGAGTTTTGGACCTTATTCAAGTGTTCTTATAATGAGAATGATAACCTGATACCAATTTTAACAAATCTCTGGTATCCAAGAAAAAGGGCTGATTTGATGCTGAGAACAAAACGCTGTCACCTAATTTGAATGTTGGCGTTTCTCGCTCTTAAAAGACAAGATAAATTAGCAAATTTCGATTTATTAGAAATAATAAAATAGCACAAATGGGGAGATTATAATTTTTTTGTCCAAAAAGAGAGCTAAATAACTTTAAATTAAATAAATACATTTTCCAAATTTCGAAAATTATTTAAATAAAATATTTGGCTCTTTTTGTGGTAAAAAAATTATAATAGCCCCACTTGTGCCACTCTATTATTTCTAATAAATCGAAATTTGCTAATTTATCTTGTCTTTTAAGAGCGAGAAACGTCAATATTTAAATTAGGTGAGAGTGATTTATAGGATAACTATTGACTTAACCTCAAACTAACAAAAATAACTCGTTGCATAAAATAAAAATATCATTAAAATTGATTTCACCAAATTTTGGAAGATTCATTTTTGGATTTCTTAAGAAAATTTGAATTGAGTCAAAATTTTTGTCAAACAATTTTTTTTTTTTTTTCAGTCCAGTAAACATTTCTCATTGTCATCCAATTTTGAAAAATAATAGTTTATTTTGCTCTTTGAAATATTAGTATTATTTTAATTATTTCTTTTATTTTCTTGTTATTTTATAAAAAAAAGTTTAATATTCTTTTGATAGTTATTTCTTTGATTTTTTATCACTTTATTAGTAGTTTAAATATTTATTTTCAGTTTTTCTACATTTTTTTTTAAATATTAGTATTTTTTTCACTTTTTAATATGTTTTTTATGAACTTATAGTTACTTATTTTCATCTCTAGTTATTTTATTTTATAGTCATCATTTTATAATTTTACTCATTTTATATTTATTTTTTTTATTTTCTAGTTTTCTTTTAATTTCAAATTTAAAATAAAAAAACAAATCAATAAATTACAGGGAATCATTTTCATTTTCCAGTTTCTTTTTTACCTATACTAGTAATTTTTTTAACTTTTCTATTAATAAGCAATTTTTAACTTTCCAGTAATTCTCCATTCAAAGATTTTTTTTCTTTAATTTATAATTTTACTTTCCCGTTTTAATAATTTTTCTTCCTAGTTACATTTATTCAACTTCTGGTTATTTATCTTTCGGGAATTTTGATTTATTTTTTAGTTTTCTTTTAATTTCACAGTATTTTTATTTTTTTTTTAAATTGCTTTTCTTTAATTTCTAGTTATTTTTTCACTTCTTAGATTGTTTCTTTATTTAATGTAATTATTACTTATTCTTTTCTTTATTTAAATTTTTTTCTAGTTCCTTTTCTTAAATTTCTTATTAGGTCATGTTCTAATTTTTCCGGTTTTTTTTCTTTTCTCTTTTATTTTCTTTTTTCATTATTTTTCTTTCATTAAAATTTATATTTTCAACTTTATCATAATCATTATCTTAGTTTTTCAGTGATTTTTTTCAAATTCTAAACAATTTTTTACTTAACAATAATTTTTCTTTATTTTTTATTTATCCTTTCTTTAAAAAAAAGTATGTTATCATTAAAAATTTTTCCTTCATTTCTAGTTATTTATCTCCATTCCTAGTTATTTATTTACTTGCTAGTGATTTTTCTTCATTTTTTGATAATTTCTTTAATTTATAGATCCTCTTTACTTTCTAGTTATTTTCCCCTATTTTTTAGTTCTTTTTTTATTTACTAGTTTTTTTTCACTTCCTAGTAATTTTTTTCACTATCTTTTTTCATTTCTCAATTATTTTCTCAGTTAATAGTAATTTTTCACTTTCTAAATATTTTATTTCAACTCCTAGTAATTTTTCTCCTTTCGTCTAGTTACTTTTCCCTATTCCACCGAGCCTAAAAATTAATTTAAACAATTTAGTATTTAAAAAATAATTATTAACACAAAATAAAAACAAAAATGGAATGTTAAAACCAAAAAAAAAAATTCCTTTTTTTCGCAGAGTTATTAATAATGAAATTTTACAGAATGCAGGTCAAGATATTTTGAGCCGAAGGTCACATTAAGATTTTCGCAGCTTGGTGAAATTTATTTATAAAGTAATAATGAATCTAAATTCAAGCGAGACAGCTGATGAAGTTAAAGAGAAAAAAATTCTGCACTGGAATTATCGAGAATTGAGGAAACTTCCAATTGAGGTGAAAATTCACGGCTCTCACGTTCGTGAAATTTATCTAAAATGGAATAAATTAAAAAGTCTTCCAGCCTGGATTGGACAGCTGCAAAATCTGCGAAATTTGTATCTTTGCGGAAATTTAATTCACAAAATGCCACCGGAAATTGAATTCTCAAAATTGACTGTTTTAGATTTAAACTCAAATAGACTGGAATTTATCCCCATATGTCTCGCCTCTTTAATAACATTAAAAGTTTTATTGCTGGATGACAATTTTATCACTAGAATTTCTCCTGGTAAGTTTTTTTTTTAAAGTTCCAATTTAAAAAAATATTCTAATTCAGAAATTAAAAATTTCTCAAGCATGCAGCCAATTGGAAAATTTAGAGTGCTTGTCAATTTCACGAAATCGACTTGAAATTTTACCAGAATGGTTAGGATCTCTGCGAAAACTTGAGGATTTAATTGCAGATGATAATTTTTTAGAAGAGCTTCCAAATAGATTGACATTGGCGCCTGAATTGTCACGTGTTTCCGTTTGTTCAAATAGGTGAGAAAAATTAATTTTCATATCCTTTTTATAAAAAAAAAAAATAATTGCAAATTTTGCAAATTAATTGAAAAAAAAAATGAAATCAGTTAAAAATTGGGGAATGCAATTTAGAAAATCGTAGAAATGTTTTAAAAATAAAGAAAATAATTTAAATTTGAGAAAAATACTTGAAAATCTTAAAAATAAATTGAGTAATTGAAAATTGAGGAAAATAATAACAAAATGATATAAATAATTAAAAAACACAATTGAAATTTGAGAAAAATACTTGAAAATCTGAGAAATTAATTTAAAAAAATGAGAATAATTAAAAATTGAAGTAAAGAATTGACGAAAGCTGAAAATAATTGAAATTTAAGATAATAAATTTTTTTGGAAACTATAAAAACAAATGAAAATAATTAAAAATTAAAGAAAATAATTGAAATTTTAGAAAAATACTTAAAAAATCTTGGAAAATAATTTTAGAAAATGAGAATAATAATTAACAATCGAGAAAATAATTGAAAAATAATAAAATTAATTAAAAATTGAAAAATTAATTGATGTATGCTGAAAATAATTCAAGATTGAGAAAAAAAACTGAAATATGATGAATATAATTTAAAAAGAAAAAATTGAAAACAATACATAAAATTTGAGAGAAAAAATTGAAAAAAATCATAGAATATATGTTTAAAACAAGAAAATAATTACAAAATTAATTAAAAATTCTAATTAAAGAGAATAATTAAAAAATCGCAGAAATAATTGAAATTTTAGATAAATAATTGAAAATTTTTAAAATTATGCCAGAATAATGAAAATAATTAGAAATTGAAAAAAATAATAGAAAAATTGCAGAATTTATTTTTCAGCAAAAGAAAATAATTGAAAAATCGTTTGAAACATGAAAAATTGATATCAATATTCTAAATTTAAGATAATAACTGAAAATTTAAGAAATTCATTAAAAAATAATGAAAATATTAAAAGATAGAGAAAATAATTGCAAAATGATAAAAATGAATGAAAATAAACAAAATAATTAAATTTTGAGATATATAATTTAAAGTTCAGGATATTAATTCAGAAATAACGTAAAAAATAAATTAGAAGAAGAAAATAGAAGAAATAGAGAAAAATAGAAGAAAAAATTGAAGAAAGTTAAAAATAATTGAAATTTAAGTCAATCAATTAATCAATTTTTTTGGAAATTATGAAAATAATTAAAAAAATTAAATTTGAGAAAAATACTCAAAAATAATTTTACAAAATGAGAATAATAATTAAAAATTAAGGGTTAAAATTGAAAAATTATAAAAATAATTAAAAATTGAAAAAATCTAATTGAAATATGATAAAAATAATTAAAAAAAAAAATAATAATTAAAGAATGTTGAAAATAATAAAATTTCAGATAAATAATTGAAATTTTTGAATATTATACCAAAAAATAAGAATAATTAGATGCAAAATGATAAAAAGAAATGAAAAATAAAAAAAAATATTGAGAGATATAATTTAAAGTTCAGGATATTAATTCAGACATAATGAAAATGATTAAAAATTTAAGATAATAATTGAAATTTGAGAAAAATACTTAAAAACCTTAAAGATTAATTTTACAAAAGGAGAATAATAATTAAAATTTAAGGAAATAATTGAAAAATGATTTTAAAATTTGAAAATTGAAGAAAATAATTGAAATATGATGAAAACAATAATAAGCTGAAGAAAATAGATAAATTAGAAAAATTGTAGATTTTTTTTTTAAATAAGAAATAATAATATTGAAATATAAGATAAATAATAAAAAAAATTTGAAATTATAAAAAAGAACGTAAGTAGTTGAAAAATGAAGAAAATAGTAAAAAAAATAATATAAATAATTGAAAGTTGAATAAAATAATTGAAATATGAGATAAATAATTTTGAAAATATGAAAAAAATTGAAATTAATTACAAATTGAAAACAATAATGTAAAATTTGAGAAAAATATTTAAAATTCTTAAAAAATAAGAATAATTAAAACTTGGGGAAAATAATTGAAAAATAATTGTAATATTTGAATCTTGATGAAAATAATTGGAATATAATAAAAACAAATGCCAAGTTAAAAAAAAATTAATAAAATTTGAAATAATTAAAAAATATGCAGATTTTTTTTTTTTAATAAGAAAACGTAATTGAAATTCGTGAAAAATATTTCAAAATTTGAGAAATTAATTTTAAAAAATGAGAATAATTAAAAATTTTATTAAAAAATTGAGGAAAGCTAAAAATAATTAAAATTTAACATAATTAATAAATTTTTTTGAAAATTATGAAAACAAATGAAAATAATTGAAAATTGAAGAAAATAATTAAAATTTGCGAAAGATACTTGAAAATCCTAAAAAATAGTTTTACAAAATTTAAATAATAATTACAAATTAAGGGAAATAATTGAAAAATGATAAAAGTAATTTGAAAAAAATAATATGATGAAAATAATTTAGAATTTTATAAAATAATCAAAATATGATGAAAATAATTATTATAATTTCATAAAAGTAATTGAAATTTTCGAAATTACTCCAAAAGAATTAAATTAATTAGAAATCGAATATTAATATTAATCGAATTTTTAAATAAAATTTTGTAAATAAAATTCTGTAAAATAAAAATTCTTCTAAATTAAAATTCGTTTAAATTGCAATTCTTTTAAATGGAAAGTTGGTGAAAACGATTTCTATAAAATGAAAATTCTGTTAAATATAAATTCGGTAATCTAAAAATTCTGTTAGGTCAAAATTCGGATTAATTTATATTCTATTGAAAACATATTCGAAAATGTGAAATTTTGACTAAAAGAAGATTCTTCCTAATGAAATTCTATGAAATAAATATTCTAAATAATTAATTTTAGAACTTAATCATACGTATGTGTATCTAATTAATTTAAAATTTTTAAATTCTATTTTCAGATTAAGATTTTTGCCCCTGAATGGATTTGTTTCGTCGCCTTTTATTCACATCGACTCGAATCCAGATTTAAATTATTTTTCCTACTCTCTTTTGTGTCAGATGATTTCCAAAATTCGGGACTCTTTTGGCGGAGATTTGAGAAACTTGATTCCTCGCGGGTAATTAATAAATATAAATACAATTTAATAATTAACATAGTTGAATAGAAAATTTAAAATTAAATAATGATGAAATTCTTTCGAAAAATGACCTCAGGTGCTTTGAAAATAATACCGTCGAGTCGGCAAGTCAAAATCAAAAGCTACAAATTGCCCCGGACGAGTACAACGGAACGGAGAAAATTACAATTGAATTTCCACGACAGCTAATTAAAGTCTACAAAATTGCCAGCAATGTTGTTTGTTCTCTGTGGGAACTGGCTCTTCGTAAAGTTTACCTCAACAGGTGAAACAAGTGAATTTAAATTTCTCGACAAATTGTATTTTTAATTGAATTTTGTCCAATTTTTCACCAGGTATCGACACACTTCGCAAATACAATTGTCTCCTTTGAATTTAAAAGTGTTTCACGAATCTCTTGAACGGGAAAACGATCTCAATTTTTGTGAAAACTTTCTGCCGTTTATTCTAATGAAAAATGGACCAGTGAGCATTTGCTCGAGTGATTTTTGTCAAGAGCCAATTTTCACCGAAACTTGGATTATTTTTCGACTGGGATCTAAATTCTATGATGTGCCGACTGTCGCCCTTTTTTGCAGTCGTAGGTAAATAAATAATTAAAAAAAAAAAAAAAAAGTTATAAAAATAAAAAGGAAAAAGTAGAAATAAGGATAAAGAGATGAAGAAATTGAAAGATTAAAAAAGAAAGATGAACGAAAAAAGAGAAAGAACAAAAGTATTTTAAAACAAGTAAATTTTGTTTTTATAAATCATTAATAAAATTTTTTCTTTGCAGGTGCGCATTTCAGTTTATGGAATTCTCTGGGAACAGTCGCTATTTTTTAAACCAGTGAAAGAAATAAAATTTAATTATCATGGATTTTAAATGAAGACTGTTGATATTTCTTTGGCAGTTGGAGGTAAATATAAAATACTATTACAGAAATTGAGAAGAGTTTAAATTTCTTGTTTTAAACGACAGAAAGAGAATAAAAACAAAGAAAAATATTAAGGAAAAAAGAAAGAAATCTTATAAAGGAACATGAAAATAATTTACTAAACGAAAACTCAATTTTTTCAGGCGTCAAGTTGGTGAATTTCTCCGGAAAAAGTCGCAGAATCTAAAAAGAGAAGACTAAAAATTTGGAGAAAATGAACAAAAAGAAAGAAACTGAAGAAGAAGAAAAAGAAAATTGAGGCAAAACAGAAACGAAGCGAATGTAGAAGAAAGACATTTCTAAAGAAAAACCTATATTTTCGTAAACTTTGATTAAAATGAAAAGAAATAAATTGATTACCTCGTTAAAATGTTAATAAAATTTATTTCACTTGTCTGGTAACGGAAACTGAAAAGAAAGAAAAAACAAAGAGATAAATAAATAAAAATCCACAGAGAAATAATCAGCTTCTTTGTGGACGAATTTTTATAATTTTTTTTCTTTAACTTTAAGTTATCAATAGATCAAGCGCTTTATCTCGATCGATATTGCACTTGAGTAAAGCGGTCGACGCCTGATCCTCGGGAAATCCAAGATCTCTCAGAGTGGTCAGATTTTTGTGAAACACTTTGGCCTTCTCTTGATCGAATTGCGTGAGTTCGAGGGCCTTCTCGGCCGCGTCTTCCGTAATTCCAAGATCGTCTTCTAAAGACTGAACTGCCAGCAGATACTCGACAATTTTTTTATTATCACTGCCGCCGAGATTTTGAATAGCTCGCGCTGCTCTCGTTAAAGGAAATCCCATGTCGCTCAAGTGTCTCGCGAGTTTTTGATCCTCCTCGGAAAGATCCGAGAGAATATTCGAGGCCTTCGATTGACTTGGCAACTTTTCATTGTAAATTGTGCACTTTTCTTGGTCCACATTCTCCAAATCTGTCCACGGTTTCCAATTCTGAAAGAGATCCAAATTTTACAGAGAGTTTTGAAATAAAAAAAAAATACTGGTAGATTATAAAATTAAATAAAATAAATATAAATATTTTTTTATAAATAAATTTTACGATTATTTAAAGAAACAAAAAAAAGGATTATCTACTTCTACGATTGGACGTTCCAATTCCCGCTGAAGTTCCTCGACGATTAAGGAAACAATTCTCAGGGATTCGATTTTTTTCTCTGTCCTCTCTTGATCCTCGACTTGATTAATAACAGGATCTTCCTTTTCCTGGACGTGATTTTGTTTCTCGAGTGATAAATCGTTCATGATATTTTCCAATTTTCCGGACGATTTCCATTGTGATGGTTGTAGTACCTGGAAAAAATTATTTTTTTGATGAAAAAAGGTGATTTAAATAAATTTGATTTGGTATTTTCAAAAATCCCTGTGTCTAAATTTAGATATTTATGAGATTAATAAGTAATTTAAATTTTATTGAAATCTGATAAAGCGTTCTCGAGATATTCTGGCGACAGAAAAATATATACACACATACATACATACACATACACACATAAATCTAGAAATTTGCTTAAAAATGAAAATTTATCCTTTTTGGATGAAAATGAGTCGATTTAGATTAATTTTGGAAAATCGAAAATCTTAACAATCACAAAGCTTCGTCAATGAAAAAAGCAAAATTAATTAAAAATCCAAAAATGAAGACAAAAATTGAAACAAAATAATGAAAATTTGAAAAAAATAACTGAAAAGTTACAAAAATAATTGAAATTACAAGAAAGTAATTGAAGTTTATACTTGAATTTTTTTTTTTCATAATTGAAAGTGAGAAAATAACTGAAATTTAGAAAAAAAATTTAAGAGAAATGAGAAATATAATTAAAAAATTAAGTCAAAAATAAAAAATTTAAATATTAATTGAAAAGTTGTATAAAGTAATTGAAAAATTGACGAAACAATTGAAATGTTAAAAAACTAATTTAATAATGACAAAAATAATTGAAAACTGGTGTAAAAATTTTAAATTTATAGACAATAATCGAAAAATTGAAAAAAATATTAGAAGTTTAAGGAAAATATTTGAAAACTGAAGAAATAAATTGAGGTTTGAAGAAAATAATTGACTTTTATAGAGAATAATTCAAAAATGTCAAAAGAATTTAAATATGAAGAAAGTAATTTAAGTTTGAAGAAAATAATTGAAATTTGTAGAAAATGATTGAAAAAGGTGTAAAAAATGAATAAATTCGTGACAAAAATAAAAGGAATAAAGAGAATGATTGAAATTTGAAAAAAATAACTAAAAACTGGTGAATAAAATTGAATAATTTATGACAGTAAAAAAAATTGAATAAAATAATTAAAATTTGTAGAAAATAATTCTAAAATGACAAAAATAATAGAAATATGAAGAAAATAATTGAAAAATAAAAAAATTACTTGAATAATGACAAAAGTAATTAAAATCTGAAAAAAATAATTGAAAAATGACAAAAATAATTGATAACTGGTGAAAAAATTTAAAATTGATAGACAATAATTGAAAAATTGAAAAAATATTGGAAGTTTCTGAATAATAATTGAAAATTGAAAAAATTAATTGAAGTTTCAAGAAGATTTTTTTATTTAATTTAACATATGTAAACGGGGAAAACCCCCTTTGATACATATAAAAATAAAAATAAAATAATTAGAAATAATAATAAATAATAGTAATAATAATAAAAAATAAAGTAATTGAAATTTGAGGAAAATAATTGAAAAAGGTGTAAAAATTTTTAATAAATTTATGACAATAATAACAAGAATGAAGAAAATAATTGAAAACTGGTGTAAGAAATTTTAAAATTCATGACCATAAAAAATTGAATAAAATGATTAAGATTTTGTAGAAAATAATTATTCTAAAATGGCAAAAATATTAGAAATATGAAGACAATAATTGGAAAATTACAAAAATACTTGATTAGTGAGAAAAGCAGAGCTGATAAACATCATGATTTTTTAAAAAAATTAAAAATTAATTTTTTAAAAAATATAATCACCATATAAAATCTCCAAATATTTATTTGTAAATAGTTTATTAAAGAAATTAAGAAAAAATTAAAAAACAACACAAGAATGAAACAGTGACATAAAAATATATAAGAATGTAGAAACTCTTTTAAAAAAATTAAACTATTTACGGACATTTTTTTAAAATTAAAATAATAAAGGAGATGATAATTAACAAAACGTTAAAATATAATACTAAAGAGAACAAAAATTTAAAATAAGAAAAATTAGAGAATTATTTTGCAAATTGAATAAAAAAAATGTATAAAATTTTGGAATATTTACAAATTTTTTTTTTAAAAAAAAGTAGAAAAATGATAAATTTAAAAAGTGTAGATAAAAGCATCAAATAAATGTTTTCAAAAATTTGTAATTATAAGATAAAAACTAAACAATTGAAAAAAAGGAAAAATGTTTTTTAAAAATAGAAAAATTAAAGAATTAATTAAAACGCAAGGAAGGACTAAAAAAATATAGTGAAACATCAAAGAAATTAAATAAATAGAAAGAAAATGGAGAAATGTTTTTTTCTTTCATCTACCAAACTGTAAAAAAAAATGTAATAGGAAGAAAAAATAATAAAATTTGGTTAGAATCTTCTAAAAAATTAGAATTAATAAGATAAATAAGATAAATAAAAAGTCCACAAAAAAAATTTAAAAAGACTTTAAAAATAATAAAGTCTAAGCATATTAAACCAAAAACATTTTTATAATATTACACTTGAAACAAATCCATCAATAAATTTAGAAAAATATAGCAAATCTAAAAATTGTATGGAAAAATAAGTAAGTTTATAAAAAATGTCGCAAAAATAGACAAGACGTAAAAACAAATTGAATAAATTTACAAAAAAAAATGAGAGTATTTATTTTTAAAAATATGGAAATAATTATGAAAATTAACAAAATAAGAAGTTTAATAAATGATATAATAACAAAATTGTGTAAAATAATATTAAATAATTTGCATAAAAAGAAGAAAATTAAAGAAAATCCTAAAATAAAAAGGCAAATACCTAAAAAAAAAATATTTAAGAAATTAGAAGAAGAGAAAATCTTAAAATTTTGTAAAAATAAGGAAATATTAGGATAAAAATTAAACAGTTTCGAAAAAGTGAAATCTCTTAGAAAAATTGTAAGAATTAAAGAAAGGATTATTGTGAATGTGAAAAATAATTAATATTATTTAATTATTTTGAATTAATTAATATGCATTTAAATTTGAATTAATTGAAATTTAAAAGTTGGAACAAATTGGAATATGAGTTAATTGACGTTTCGCATTTATTTAAATTATAATGACTTAAAGATATAAAAATTTAATACGATTTTTTTGTTATCTTCATACCAAAAATTTGTAAATCGCAGGTATTTTCATCATCTGTATTAGCACAATTTTTTAAATTTTATAAAGATTAAAATATCAAAATTTAAATTTTTAACATTTAACCACAAATTTGTGGGTTTTGTTTATAGTTTGCGATTTAAATCATAATTTAAATCAATAACAGTCCTGGAGAAAAGTAATTTAAATTTGAAGAATATAATTGAAAAATAACAAAAGTAAATTGAAACTTGTGTAAAAAATTAAAATATTCCTAACAATAATTTCAAGATTGAAGAACATAATTGAAATTTTTACAAAATAATTGAAAAATGACAAAAATAATTGAAAAAGGGTTGGAGAAATTAAATATTTGTAGATAAATCCCGCATCTGGAATAAAATTTTTACTAAAAATTTAAAAAATTGGATTTTTTTTTTTAAAAAAAAGTGATTCACTGCAACTTTGCAATATTTATATTAATTTTTTTTTTTTTAAATCATTACCTGAGCGAGTTCTTCTTTGTCATTTATAGATTTTAGAAGCATATTGTCGAATGGACTGCTTGTGTCATTATCAAAATCCGCGTAATTAAGATCGTTTGATTTATTATTTATATTTTCCTGCGTATCGTTCGCAGGTGGAGAAAGAGGCTGAGGTGTTAAAATAGTCGTTTCCGGAACTGGAGCTGTTTTAACCGGAAGTTGCGTGGAATCCTGAGGTGGAGGCGACGGGGAATTTTCCAGTTTTTTCTTTCGCTTCTCCTCTAGTCGAATTTGACGCGCTTCACTGTTCGCAAGTCGAACTTTTCTCCATTCTGACATCTATGAAATAAAACATTATTAATCAAACTTTTATCCGATTTCAAAATTTAAATTCATAAATTGGGTTTTAGTTTAATTTTTTATTTTTCAGCCGTAAATTGTAAATTGTTGACTGTCGAAAAAAAGTTGATCTTTATAAACTTGTTTATAAAAAAAAAAAAAAAAAAATAGATAAAATAAGTAAAATAAAATAAAAAATGTATATAAAGACAAACAAAAAGTCCACAAAAGAAATTTAAAAATAATGAAGTTTAGGGAAATTAAAACAAAAATATTTTTTTAATATTATACCTAAAACAAGTCCAAACAAATTTAAAGAATTGAAGAACGCAATTAAAAATTGAAAAATGGTATTGAAATTTAAAGAATATACTTAAAAATTGAAAAAAAAGTAATTAACAGACGGGAATGAATTAATATAGAAGAAAACAATTGAAAATTGAAGAATAAAATTAAAAATTTAAGAAAATAATTGAACAATTACCTATATTTAAATTAAAGAAACTTAAATCGATGAAAATAATAGAAAAAATGAGATAATTTTTTAATATTAAAAAACATCATTGAAAATTGAAAAGTGGAATTTAAATATAAAGAAAATAATTTGGAATTGAAGAGAATAGTTCTAGAATTGAATAATTGAATTGAAAATTTAAAACAATTTTAATGTGTGAAAAAAATACGAGAATTATTGAATATTAAGTAATTAATTGAAAATCGATAAAAATAATTAAAAATTTAAGAAAATATTTGAGAATTGAAGAAAATAATTAAAAATTAAAGAAATAAATGGAAATTTCAAGAAATATAATAATAATTAATAATAATAAATTAATTAAATCTTAACAACTAATGATAAGAAACATTTTTAATTTGAAATTATAAATTTAAATTTATAAATATCAGTTAAAATAATTTTAATTTCATTAATAAATAAATCTCTATTTATTTTCTATAATTTTTAACAGTTTTCAATATATAATAAATTATTCTCTTTAAATTTTATAATTATTCTTTAATTTTTTAAAAATATTTTGTTCTGTTTTTGATTATTCTTTCTACTTTTCGAAATTTTCTTTCAATTATGAATTATTTTCTTTATAATAATTAATTATTTTAGTAATTTTGTAATTTTTCATTCAATTATTAACTACATATATTTTTTTAAATTTCACAACAATTATTCAATTTAAAATTGATTTTTTTAATTTTCATTTATTTACTACAATTTTTTTTTCAATTATTTTTCATCAGTTTTCAATTTACAATTTATTATTCTCTTTCAATTTTATGGTTATTCATCAATTTTAAATTTTTTTCTGTTTGAATACCGATTATTCTCATTATTTTTTGAATTTTTTTTCAATTGTTAATTATTTTTTTTTTAATAGTAAATTATTTTCGTCAATATTTAATTATTTTTGTCACATTGTAAATTTTCTTTTAACTATCAATTATTTTCTGGAAATTTTCATTCAATTTTTTAATTTCAAATTTATTTCTTCAATTTGTAACTACTTTCTTTTATTCTCTAATATTTTCTCTAATTTTCAATTATTTTTATCAATTTTCAATTAACTCATTAATATTAATTAATTCTCGCATTTTTTCAATTATTAAATATTTTCTTGAAAATTCAATACAATTTTTCAATTTTCTTTTATTTTCCATAATTTTTATCAATTTTCAATTGACAATTTATTATTCTCATTCAATTTTATATTAATTTAAATTTTTTTTGTTTAAATGCCGATTATTCTTCCCATTTTTCGATTTTTTTTTTCAATTGCTAATTATTTTCGTCATATTGCAATTTTTCTTTTGATTATCAATTATTTTCTTGAAACTTCCATTTAATTCTTTAATTTTCAATTTATTTTTTCAATTTTCAATTATTTTCTTCTTTATTCATTAATTCTCGACTTTTTTCAATTACTTTTTTTCAATTTTTAAGTATATTCCATAAATTTCCATTCCATTCTTCAATTTTTAATTACTTTTTACTTTATTCAGTTTTCTATTATTTTTTACAATTTTAATTATTCTTTTTAATTCTTATCCCGTTGTTAAATGTGGAATTATTTCCAACAGTTATTTTTTTTTAATAGCAAAATATTTTCGTCATATTGTAATTTCTCTTTTAATTATCAATTATTTTCTTAAAATCTTCATTTAATTCTTTAATTTCCCATTTTGTTCTGTAATTTTTAATTATTTTCAAGAATTCTCAAATATTTTCTTAAAATTTCAATATAATTCTTGAATTTTTATTTATTTTTAACAATTTTTTTCAAAATTTTCATCAGTTTTCAATTTGACAATTTATTATTCTCCTTCAATTTTATGATAATTTATTAATTTTAAAAATTTTTCTGTTTAAATGCCGATTATTTTCAAAATTTTTCTATTTTTTTTTCAATTGTTAATTATTTTTTTAATACTTAATTATATTTGTCATATTGTATATTTTTTCTGTTAATAATCAATTATTTTCATATTTTCATTTAATTCTTGAATTTTCAATTTATTTCTTTAATTTTTTATTATTTTCTTCAATTCTCAAATATTTTCTTCAATTTTCAAGTATTTTTATCGATTTTCAATTTTTTTCACTAATAAAAATTATTTTAATATTTCAATTTAATTATTCAATTCTAGAACTATTCTCTTCAATTCTCTATTATTTTCTTTATATTTAAGATTAAATTTTCAATTATTTTCTTTAATTTTTTTTCCGTTAACATTAGGTTTATTTAATTTTAAATACAATTTTTCAACTATTTCCTTTAATTATTAATTATTTTCCTTAATTTTCAATTATTATCATAAAAATTATAATTATTCTTTGATTTTTTAAATTATTTTGTTCGGTTGTATTAATCTAACCATTTTTCGAATTTTTTTTCAATTGTTAATTATTTTTTTTAATAGTAAATTATTTTCGTCAATATTTAATTATTTTTGTCACATTGAAAATTTTCTTTTAACTATCAATTATTTTCTTGAAATTTTCATTCAATTCTTTAATTTCAAATTTATTTCTTCAATTTGTAACTTTTTTTAATTCTCTAATATTTTCTTTAATTTTCAATTATTTTTATCGATTTTCAATTAACTCATTAATATTAATTAATTCTCGCATTTTTTCAATTATTAAATATTTTCTTTAATTTTCAATTAATTCCTTAATATTAATTAATTCTCACATTTTCTCAATTACCAATTATTTTCTTGAAAATTCAATACAATTTTTCAATTTTAATTTATTTTCCATAATTTTTATCAATTTTCAATTGACAATTTATTATTCTCATTCAATTTTATATTAATTTAAATTTTTTTTGTTTAAATGCCGATTATTCTTCCCATTTTTCGATTTTTTTTTCAATTGCTAATTATTTTCGTCATATTGCAATTTTTCTTTTGATTATCAATTATTTTCTTAAAATTTCCATTTAATTCTTTAATTTTCCATTTAATTTTTCAATTGTCAATTATTTTTTTCTTTATTCATTAATTCTCGGCTTTTTTCAATTTTTAAGTATATTCTTTAAATTTCAATCCATTTTTCAATCTTTAATTGCTTTCTTGAATTTTCGATTTTTTTTTTCAATTTTAACTATTTTTTTCGATTTTTAATTCAGTTGTTAAATGTACAATTATTTCCAACAATTATCCCTATAATTTATTTTTTTAATTTGCAATTAATTTCTTTAAATTTAATATTTCTTGTTTAATTTTTACAATTATTTTTTTCTACCGTCTATTAAGTCATTTTTCGGATTTTGTTCTCAATTGACAATTATTTTCGTAGTTTTTCACATATTTTTTTTAATTTTTCAACTATTGACAACTATTTTAATTATTAATTCTTGTCCGCAATTTTCAATTACTTCCTACAATTGTTTCAATTTTCAATTATGATCTTAAAATTTTATAATTAATTTTTAAAATTATTTTGTTCAGTTGTGTATTAATCTACCCATTTTTTGAACTCTTCTTTTTCAATTGTCAATTATTTTCGCCATTTTGTAATTTTTTTTTTCAAAATTTAATTTAATTCCTAAATTTTTAATTTCTTTCTTAAATTTTGAATTCATTTCCTCAATTTTTTATTATTATCTTCAATTTCAATTATTTTCTTCGATTTTCAATCCAGTTGTTCAATTTGCAATTTTTGCAGCAGTTATTCCTGTAATTTTTAACTATTTTGTTTAAATTTAATATTTCATTTTTTAAAATATAAAAATGACCTCTTTTTTTTAAATTAAAAACGTATAAAACATGCATTAAAAACGCTATTTTTTCTTAACACTTGCTCCTTTAATTACAATTTACGGCTGAAAAATAAAAAGTTCAGATTTGACCCTATTGTTAATTAAAAAAAAAAAAAGTTCTGCCAGTTTTTATTAAACATCTTTTAAATAATTGTAACTTTTATTCTTGAATAATTGAAGTATTATTCAAAAATAAAAGGGAAATTAACCAAAAATGATTTTTGTAGGTTAGAATTAACAATTACTTGAATTTAAAAAATGGTACCTTTTGGAGAACGGATTTTTCTAAAGTAAAATCGTAAGAGTATCTAGAGGCATCTGGTAATCTATTATTATAAGCGGCAGGCAGTGCAATTTTTCTTGGTGGTTTGTAAGCTTCTGCAATTTTAACATGAACTCCGTCCATATAAGTTGATAAAGAATCACATTGAGTTGAACTCGTGGCTCGAGACATTTTTTTCTAAATTCTAAAACACAAGCACTGTCACCATAAAAAAATAAATTTCATGTTTTGAGATACAAAAATAAAATTAATAATACGCCAAGTTAAGAACATAACCTTACGTTCTATTGTCGTGTTTTATAATGAATCGACGTTTATTTTAGAAAAGTATTTAGTAGATTATTGACATAAAAAACGATTTTGATTTTCACTATCACCGATTGTACGTGTGGCTTGAAATAATTGAGAAATAATTCCATAAGTTCGGGGATTTTAACGTTTTGACAGATCAGCTGAAAGACGCCATCTTTGTCTTTAAACAGTAAGCGCAAGTAATGAATCATACTTTAAGAATGAGAGAGAGCAGGACGGAAAGATATTCTGTCTTTGTCGCTCTCATTCCTGTGAATCATGCACATTATATATTTTTTTACGTTTTTGTTCGACAATATTGCATGTCATTATTGTGAGAATGTGCAATTGATTTGGGTAGAATAATAAATATACATCGTTTTTCAGTTTTTTTAATTAATTTAATGGATAATATTTTTTTTCTAAACAACTTACCAGGGTTGAGAAGTTGCACGAAAAAACTGAGTTTTGATTAACATCCGTAACTAACGTATAATTATTTAAAATTTTGGGTAGTGCACGTAACATACTTTACGTAAGTTACGTACGGTTTTTGACGTATTTTACGTTCTGAATTTATACACAATGCAATTTTTTTGTAATTGATAATGCATTATAAAATCACAAGTCTTATGGCCTGTTTACACCTTCGAAAAAAAAAAATTTCGCATTGGAGGGAAGAGGACAGACTGTGTATCTGTCCTCTTTACTCTCATGCAAAAAAAATTTTTTTTCGAAGGTGTAAATAGGCCATTAGGGTGAAGTTCCATGATTGGGTTTTAACGTCCATTTTGAAACTAGACCATGAGTGGGAAAGTGAGAACAGTATATCTGCATCTCTTTCGCACTCATGATCTAGTTACAAAACGGACGTTAAAACGCAATCATGGGACCTCATCCTTAACGAAAAAAAGTTAAATAAAATTATTCTAACTATTTTAAAAACATTTGTTTATAATAATAATCAATCAAGTGGTTTTGACGGCGAATGATAAAAAAAGAAACGAAAATAACTAAATTTGTTGAGGGCGAAATTCTATGGTCACGTTTAGTAACTAGACCATGAGTGCGAAAGAGATGCAGATATACTCTTGTCACTGTCGCTCTCATGTAGTTACAAAACTCGACGCAATACGCGTCCATCGTATTTCACCCTGAAGTATATTAAAAAAAATTATATATTTTACAAACAAAAATTGTCTAAAATATTTTTTAAGTAGTTCTAGGTACGAACTAACAATTTTTAATTTGTTTAAACAATCTTAGTTAACAACACGTTAACAAATAAATAACTTTAAAAATTTTGCTTATTTTAATTTCGTCTCTTTTGTGAAATTAATTAATTACTATTGGCCTAGAATTACAATACAGTTTAAAATGTATACAACTAATTTTAAAATTTAAAATTGTTTGAATAATTACAAAAATACTCGTTTCTAAAAAGCTGTTAAAATGCGCTGCGGTGAATTATTTGACATCCAATATCTCTGTAATAAAAAAAGATTTTAATCTAAAATTTGGAATATGATTTAAAAAAACATTGGCTTCCCGTTAAAAATGTTTATTACACGGTCAAAATTATGTATCTCTCCAAATGTTGTTTCGTCCAAATGTTATCTCGTCAAAATGTCGTTTCTGTCAAATGTCGTATTGACCAATACATAAACATAATTTAAGATTATGTTGACAATTCCAATGCTTCGTCGACATTTTGAAAAGGTAAATTACGTTTTGCAAAAAACTAGACACGTAATTTTTGTACGTAAAATACTTAAAAAACTATATTAAGTACGCAACCCTGCTGCTTAGTTTCTAGCATTTCTGACGGGACTTATGAAATGTTAAGTGCGACCCCACCCTGCATACATTACTCAGTTTTTTCAATTTCTGAATCAAAATATTCAGGTAACGGCCATACCGTGCTGAAATCGCTAGTTCTCGTCCGATCACTAAAGCTAAGCAGCCCTGGGCGCGGTTAGTACTTGGATGGGTGACCGCCTGGGAATACCGTGTGCTGTTATCTTTTTTTTTTTTTGTAATTCTAGGAAAATTTAATTTTTATAATTAAAATTAATACTATTTACAAACGAGAATAATTGTAGAAAATTTATGTTTTACAGAAAATTAAAAATTTTCACGAAAGCGCATTTTATTTGTAAATCAGTTCATAGTAGTTAAATAAATAAATAAAATGAAATTCAAATTTAATTTCTAGATTTATAATTATTTTAATCTATTCAATTCTCTGTTTGATTGAATTATTTTGTTTATTTATTAAATTTATTTAAATTTTTTTTTTCTAATTTTCTTTCTTTTCTTTTCTAATTTACATTATTAATTACAAAATCTTCAGAAATCAATATTTTTTATTGTCAATTTACAATCACAACGTTCGATTCATTCACAGAGCCTTTAAAATCGAACAATATATATACTTTCTCTTACTTTCAACAATTTTAAGTATTAAAAATAAATTATACAGAGAATAGAGGAATTTACTATTCTGGAATTGTACATTTATATGAAGCTCCTATAGTTTGGTCACAAGAAAAATATAGAATTTTTACTTTCAAATTTCCGTCAAGGAAATCACGATATTAACAATTTTCTTAAATATATGTAAAATTTCAACTAGAGCAAAAGAAGATAAAAATAAAATACAATTTACGTATATTGTGTAAGTCAATTTGCCTATAAATTTATCCTAATAGAAACTATCGTTAATGAAGAGCAGATAACCAGCTGGCTTTGTCAATTTTTGGCTTTTCATTGCTTTCGATAGTTTCTACTTGCATTTCAACTGGGAGTTTTTGAAGTCTCCTTGTTTCCAGGGATTTCATATAGGCTAGAAACGAGGTCCACATTAAGCTGCAAATGCTCACGTAGACAACTCGATTCCTTTCCGGAACCAGGAAAAAGTTCACAGTCTGTAAAAATGGCCAGACACAGACTCCAATCTGAAAATTGGACAATTATTCATATATTTGTCATATATGAAAATATGTATACAGTGCCGCTTAATAAAATTAATTAATTAATTTTATGGCAAAACAATTTTGTTTTTATTTTCTTAAAGTGATACAGTTTTTTTTAGGGAATCATCACATTTTAAATCACCTTTAAATATTTTACATAAAAAAAGGAACACTCTTTTTTTTTTAAACCTAACCGTTCTTGAGTTATCGAAAATTGACAAAAGTGGCTAATTTTTTAAACAAATGACCATTATTTTTGTTAAAATTTATCATAAAAAAAATTTTAATAATGCGTTTTAAAGATGATAAAATTAGCTTTCAAAAGGTATAAGTGCAATTTAAATTTGATGATTTTCTAAAAAACTGTATCACTTGAAAACAAACAAAAAACGAAAAATTTTGTTTTGCCATAAAATTGATTAAACATTAACAAAAATTTGTTTTCCATTTTTTTTTATAGTGTTAAAGCTCAAGATTGTATGTAATTAATTTAATTTAGTTTAATTCTTTTTATATAGACAATTTCAGAAAATAATTTGTTAATATTGTTACTATTCTTGTTTATTTTATTTCTTTAGGAAGTTAAAACTAAACTTTATATTTTTTTTATTATTATAACTACTTTTAGTATTATTGTTATTATTCTTCTTATTATTATTTTTATTTTATTTATAGTTATTATTATTATAACTACTTTTAGTACTATTGTCATTATTATTATTAATGTTATTTCTGCAATTTTCATTATCATCATCATCACCATCATCATCATCATCATCACTATCATTATCTTCACTATCATCATCACAATCATTATCACCATCGTCATCATTATGATTATTATTATCATTATCATTATCATCAGCATCATCATCATCATCATCATCATCACTATCATCACCATCATTATCATCATCACTATCATCATCATCACCATCATCAACAATACCATACCTTATACGTTGGCCAGAATTTTTCTTTAACTTGATCCACGCATTCCGAAATAGGTTTAAATTCAAGAAAACTAATTCCAAAAAAGAAGCAACACATTGCCGTTGGCCCGTAAGTTACTTGCTCCACCAAAGCCTGAAAACAGTGTATTGAAAATTTTTATTACGTTAAAAAATACTCTTCTTTTTAAAATAATGTTTTTCTGTTGTTTTTCAATTATTCCATTACTTTTGTAATTGCGGTTTTGAGGTCAGTTCTGGGCCAAAATTGTCCTGCAACTTTTAGCCAGCAATAGAGAGTTGGCGCAACGAAAAATCCACCATAAATGCTGAATCGTAAAGCTTCCATGTAATCTAATTTTTTCTTCCCTGTGATTTTCTGTTGAATTAAACTGGCCACCGGCCAAATTACTGTGTAAGAAGCCATTCCTCTCGCCACCGGGTATTTTTTTGTCACCTCCCGGAATTTTGTCACAACCATTCTCAAGCCCGTCGTCATTTCTAGAAAAATAAGAATAAAATATAATTTTCCTTTAAATTTAATATTCCACAAAAATTTAACAATATGGTAATGTTAAATTCGAACTTGGAGAAGTGAGAGAGACAAGGATCGAAAATAAAAGAAAAGTGAAAGATAGAAAAAGAAAAATTATGATACAAGGAGAAAAAAATAAGAAAGAAGGAAATAAAGAAAAGTGAAAAGAATTGAACAAAGGACAATGATAAAAAGTAGTTTTAAATAATAAAGAAATTAATAATTGAATAAAATACAAGACATACATTACCGAGGTTTTAAAAATAGCATCAAAATACAACAATATTGAAATATATATAATAAAAAAAATATATAGTATACATTTAAAATAACATCGAGTAATTATACGAGAGTACACGACATTAGAAACTCAAAGTTCATTAAACGTCATTCTCAGCTGATTTTGAAGTACAGACACATAACACGCTTTCTAGCAGACGAACAAATTTTTTTCGCGCCATTTTGACACATATTTTTAGACATTTAAATTCTTGGAAAGAGTCTGTACTCACTTGTCTAGAGTCTCTTCAGAGAAAGAATAAATTTTAGTTGCTGCACCAGATGAAACTGAAACACGATTGAAGAAAAAAATAATCCTGAAGAGGCTTGTTTGACGCTCGACAACAAGAATAAGTCGAAAAACACATTTCACTACTCAATTTTTTGTCAATACCTTTGACCCTCGGAGACGATGTTCAAACGGACAGCGAGAGTCCGCAAAACTCGCGGAAGGTGACAATTTTGTCGACGCATCAGGAAATATACTTTATCTATACAGGGAAACGCGCGCACATTGGCAAACGCGAAATACTAGCAAGATGACGAAACTTTTCGATCCATTCTTATCCGGCCTTGACTTCCGACAGAGAAACTTTCATGCACATAATATCTTTTCTATTATTACGCAACGCTGCTCAAGACCACGTGTTCAAACGATACAAGTAATCATTTAGAGAATGCGAGGAATTGCGCAGAATCATTTTGATAATTTTTTATGTTATTGATACATATACGTTTTTGAGGTTATTCGGCTGAATTGAGAGTGAATACGAGTTAAGGGTGCGATCACACGTCGATATTCAAATGCATTATGACAGGGTTGTGTTGGTACATGTGTGTAATTCCCGGTGCATGAAGTTTCCCAAAAATCCAAAAGGTTAAATATCGAAATTGTCGAATCTCCGAATTTCTATTTTCTCGAATTTCCAAATTGTCGAGTATCCTTTTCGTCGAATTTCCAAATGAACGAATATCCAAATGGTCAAATATCCATTTTGTCGAATTTACAAATGATCGAATATCTGAATTTCGTCGAATTTCCAAATTTTCAAATTAATCCACTTCGTCGACTCTCCAAGGTAGCGTTCAGAATCACCACCCGGGAGCACCTGGGTGTATCTCTGTCTTTCTCTTTTATTATTAGTTAGAAAAAGACAGACAATCACCCGGGTGGAATCTCGAACGCGTCCCAGATGGTCGAATTGTTTTTTTCATGCGAGTTTCCTATCTACGAAATGTGTTGGTTTAGTAGAATTGAACAAGTGCGCGAAATTAAAAATTTCTATAATGATTTTAAATTTCGTGCACTTCTTCAATCCACATCAACACATTTCATAGATAGGAAACTCACATGAAAAAAAATCGACCTTTTGGACACTTGACCATTTGGAGATTCGACATAGTGAATATTCGAGAATTTGGAAATTCGACAATTTGAATATTCGATCACTTGGAAATTCCACAAAATGGATATTCAGGAATTTGGATATTCGATCATTTGGGAATTTGACAAAATGGATATTCGACAATTTGGAGATTCGACAAAATGAATATTCGATCATTTGGAAATTTGACAAAATGGATGTTCGACAAAATTGACATTCGACAATTTGGAAATTCGACACTGGACATTCGACAATTTAGATATTTGACAATTTTGAAATTCGACAAAATGGATATTCGACAAAATGGAAATTTTGGATATTCGACCATTTGGAAATTCGGCAAAGTGGATATTCGACAATTTGGATATTCCACAATTAGGAAATTCGACAAAATAGATATTAGACAATTTCGATATTCGACTATTTAGAGATTTGACTTTTTGGAATTCGACTATTTGGGTATTCAACCTTTTTTTTGGGTTTTTGTGAGATTTCATGCACCCGGTAATTCCAATGCCGGGATTGGTGATAATGTATTACTGTTTTATTTTATGTTGTTTGTTGTCGATTTGTCGTTCAGATAAAAATAATGTGTTTGCATTTTTAAAGAAATGAACACTCTTTGGCATTAAAGCGTCATTTTCACCAGTGGAAAAACTTGTCCAGTTGAGAAAAATTCCATTGGAGTAAGTGAGACAGATATACAGTAGGTCTCCCTTACTCTCATGTAGATTCCGAGTTTTACAATAGAACCTAAGCACAATGAAATCTTTAAATCGCAAGTAACGAGATAGAAAAGAACATGCATACAGTATGATTTCATTTAATTGACCTCCATTTTAAATGAACTTTCATTTTATTTGAAGTTTTTCATACATTTTAATTGAACAAAATTATCCTTATTTTCTATAAAAACTGTAGTCGAATTTCACTTGGCACCCTGCCCTAATTTCACTTAAAATTACTTGACACATAACCTAGAAATGTGACATTTCTCATTACGCGCAGAGTGGTTTTAATGTGAGGGAGGAAGTACTGAATAAAGAGTGGGAAAGGTCAATTAAGATTTAAAGCTTTATTGTATCTAGGGCTAATGTGATAGAAAAGGACAGAAATATTACCTGTCTTTCTCTATCACATTGCAAAAACTCGGAATGAGTGAGACAAGCGCCTAAAACTTTTGATTTATATATTTATATATATTTTCAATTAAGTTGAAAGTGTTTTTTATTAATTATCGTAATTGTATGAAACTAACTAACGCAGTTTTAAAAATCAAAACAATCTCCGCAAATAAATTACATATGTAAATTACGTAAAAAATTCCGCGAATATACACGAGGTGAAAAAATTACTTTCATATCCCTGGCGGACGCTGTGAACGCACCTTTTTGTTTCTTACGTAACGACGGGTAATAACGACGTAAAACAACATTCACAACCCTTTTCCATGTGCTTCGGCGCGGGAAGAAACCTGTTAAGTTTCTGTCGACTTTTTGAACGAAAAAAAGAAAACGCTTCAAAAATCAATTTTAAGTAAGTATTTTTATATGATACTCTTAATATGCACAATACCAAGAATGAAATTTTTTACAGCAACGCAAAAGAAAACTCACCACTTTACAAAAAAGCCGACAAAATTGTTTTATTTCTATTCTTGCTTACAAATAAAGATTACATTTCTGAATTTTTTTTACATTAGCTGAAATATTGAACCAATTTATTATAATTTAGTGATTTTATCAATTTTTTTATGAAACTTAAAGCGTTTTTATTCCTAACCTCAAACTTATAATTTTAACTGAAAATTCAAACTCGATAAAAATTTGTTAATAATAGTAAATTTTTAAAAAATTTTACGATTTTGTGTATTACTTAAAAATCTGAATACTTTATTTACTCGAAAAAATGTTACACTTTTCTTTTGCTTTTGTAATTGATTCCATTTATCCCGTCAAAAGTAATTTTAGAAAATTTTTGATTGTTGAAAAATAATAAATTTAAGAAAAATAATGCTTCAATTCTTTTTTCAAATAACGATTTTAATTGTTAATATTTAAAAACAATAACACTCTATTTAATTTAATAATTGTTTATTATGTTTTCCAGGTATTTTACAGCAATGAAATAATTTTAAAATAATTTTAAAAATTAATTTTAAATCATGGAAATCACTTTAAAAAGGTTAACGAAACAAGGCGTTTTCGCCAATGAAGTTTTGTTTTTAACTGAAGAAAAATCGGTAAATATATTATTTTTTCATGTTCTATTTAATTTATTTTCTCATTATAATAATGAGTAATTTTATTAATATTTAAATAATAATATTTTTATTATCTTTCAGTATTCTTTTGGTCGAATGTCGTCAAACGATTTTGTTTTATTCGCTCCAACAATTGCAAAAAAACATTGCATTATTCATCATAAATCGAAAGGTTTATTCGTCGAAGTTTTAAAGGTAAACTTAAATTTATTACTTCTATTCGAAAATTATCTCTGGAAAAATAACTTTTTATGTATTTTGAAAATTTTTTTATTTAATTTTTTACAGAAATAGGTTTTTAACTTCTAAATGTATTATTTGCTCTTTTGCAATATTTTCGTTCTTATTAAACAACTAATTAAAATATTAGAATTAGAACAGTAAATTTTATTATTTATTGTAATAAAACGTAATGGCTGTTAGAGACTCAGTTTTCTCAACTTTTAAAAAAAGTTTTGCGTACCTGATTAATAATTTAACTTAAAAATCAATTAGTTTATTCATATTCCGATTACATCGTCAATTTTTTAATTACAGTTTACAAATATTTAATTTCTACATCTTTTTAAATTATTTTTGTCATTTTTAAAGTTTTTTTTTTTGTCAATTTTCAAGTATTTTTGCAATTTTTTTTATTTTATTTTTTAAATATCAAATATTTTCTTCAGTTTTTAAGGGAAGGCACCGGTGAAATTTTAACCCATCCAAATTTATAACGCCTAGGGGTGCTAATTTTTTTTTAGCTTCATTTGAGCATATAAAATTATCTTATAATGTCAAAAATAAAAAAATTTTAATTTGGACATGTTTAAAATTATTAAAAATCTATCTTCCACAATTTTTACTATTAATTACAGCCAATTTTTTTACTGACTTTTTTTACAATTCTAAACAAAATTACGTATGGATATTAAAAAAATTTTAATTTAAAAAAAAATCTTTTATGTCAAAAGATTTTATTTTTAACAATATACTGTAATTCTAGATCCAAAATTAAGCCAGAAAAAAATTGATACCCTTCAGGAACAAGTTAAAACTTTTTTTTGCGAACAACACAATTTATGAATTATTTTTATTATTAATTATTGTCACGAATACTTAAATTTATTACACAAGTTTTCAATTATTTTTGTCATTTTTAAATTATTTTCTTAAAATTTCAATTATGTTCTTCAATGAATCGATCTATTTATTACACATTTTTCAATTATTTTCTTCAAACTTCAATTAATTTCTTCGATTTTCAATTTTTTCTTCAATCTTAATATATTTTTTTCAATTTTTCAACTAATGTCTATAAATTTTTTTATTTTTACACCAGCTTTCAATTATTTAAAAAAATTTCGATTATTTTCAACAAATTTCAATTATTTTTCTGAAACTTGAATTACTTTCTTTTTTTTTATATCTTTTTGGAATTTTTGAATTATTCTCTTCAAATTTAAATTGTATCCTTTAAACTTTAATTACTTTCATCATATTTAAATCTTTTTTGAAATTTTTGAATTATTCTCTTTAAATTTAAATTATATTCTTTAAACTTTAATTACTTTCTTCATATTTAAATCTTTTTTGACATTTTTTAATTATTGTATTCAAATTTCAATTTTTTTTCAAACTTCATTCAATTTCTTCAAGATTCAATTATTTTCATCAAACTTCTAATATTTTGAGCAATTTCTCATTTATTGTCTATAAATGTTTAATTTTTACACCAGCTTTCAATTCTTTTCTATAAATTTCAATTATTTTTCTGAAATTTTAATTACTTTCTTCATATTTAAATATTTTCTGACATATTTAAATTATTCTCTTCAAATTTAAATTATTTTCATTAAACTTTAATTAATTTATTTAATTTTCAATTATTCAATTTATTCAATTTTTTTTTATTGTCATGATTTTTTAATTTTTTACAAGTTTTTCAATTATTTTCTTTAATTTTTAATTGTTTTCTTTAAATTTCAATTATTTTCTTTAAATTTCAATTATTTTCATTAAATTTCAATTATTTTCTTTAAATTTCAATTATTTTCTTCAAACTTCAATTAATTTCTTCAACTTTCAATTATTTTCCTCAAACTTCTACTATTTTTTTTCAATTGTTTTCTATAAAGTTTTTATTTTTACACCAGCTTTTAATTATTTATGTTATTATTTAATTAGTTTCTTCATACTTTAAATAAATGGGAAATTTTTCAATTATTCTATACTATTTTTTAATGAAGGTATTAAATTTTTTATTTTTTCTTCATTTTTAAATTATATTTCTTAATGTTTATTACTTTTTTTTTCCAAATTTAAGTTTTTTTGTCCTTTTTCAATTATTTTTGCCATTTGTGAATTATTTTCTTTAAATTTTTATGGCTTTTCCTAATCTTTAAATTATTCTCAGGAATTTTTAAATTTTTTACACAATTTTCAATTTATTTTAGTTATTTTTCAACAATTTTTTTCAAACTTTAATAATTTTTGTCATTATTTTAGTATTTTTGTCAATTTCCAATTATTTTCTTCATATTTCCATTATTTTATTTAATTTTTTTTATTGTTATGAATTTTAAAATTTTTTACACCGGTTTTTAATTATTTTCTTCAAATTACAATTTTTTTATATTCTTTTTATTATTGGCATAAATTTATTAATTTTTTACACATTTTTCAATTATTTTCTACAAATTTCAATTATTTTCCTGAACCTTTAATTGCTTTCTTCATATTTACATTTATTTTGACTTTTTTATTACTCTCTTCAGATTTTAATTTTTTTTTTTCAAACTTCAATTAATTTCTTCAATTATTAATTATTTTCATCAAACTACTAAATTTTTTTTTAATTTTTCAATTATTGCTTACAAAATTTTTAATTTTTACACTAGCTTTCAATTATTTTTGAAACTTTTCAATTATTTTCTACAAATTTCAATTATTTTCCTGAAATTTTAATTACTTTCTTCTTATTTACATCTTCTTTGATATTTTTGAATTATTCTCTTCAAATTTAATTTATTTTGTTTAAAGTTTAATTAATTTCTTCAACTTTAAATTATTCTCTTCAAATTTCTAATATATTTTTCAATTTTTTAATTCTTGTCAATAAATGTTTAATTTTTACACCAGCTTTCAATTATTTTTGAAATTTTTCAATTATTTTTAACAAATATCAATTATTTTACGGAAATTTTAATTACTTTCTACATATTTAAATTTTTTTTGAAATTTTCGAATTATTCTTTTCAAATTTAAATTATTCTCTTTAAACTTTAATTAATTTCTTCAATTTTTAGTTATTTTCACCAAAACTTTAATTTTTTTTCAATTTTCCAATTATTGTTTACACATTTTTAATTTTTATACCAGTTTTCAATTATTTTCTACAAATTTCAATAAATTTTCTTCAAACTTTAATTACTTTCTTCATATTTAAATCTTTTTTGACATTTTTGAATTATTGTCTTCAAATTTCAATTTTTTCCTCAAACTTCATTTAGTTTCTTAAAGTTTTAATTATTTTCATTAAACTTCTAATATTTTGAACAATTTTTTATTTATTGTCTATAAATTTTTGATTTTTACACCAGCTTTCAATTATTTTTCTAATAATTTAATTACTTTCTTCATATTTAAATTTGTTCGTCATTCTTGAATTGGTCTCTTTAAATTTTAATTATTTTCTTCAAACTTCAATTAATTTCTTCAATTTTCAATTATTTTCTACAAACTTCTAAGATTTCTTTCAATGTTTTAATTATTGTCAATTAAATTTTTAAGATTTACCTCAGCTTTTAATTATTTATCTTATTATTCAATTAGTTTGTTTCAAATTTTAATTATTTTGTCATTCTTCAATTCTTTATTTGTGATTTAAATTATTTTTGACACGTTTCGATTATTTTCTTCCAATTTTATTTATTTCTTTTCAATTTTTGCCTTCATTTTTTGCTTTTCAGACAATTTTTCAATTAGTTTTGCCATTTTCCATTTTTTTCCAATTTTAAATTATTTTTGTCTTTTTTTAATTATTTTTTTCATAATTCATCATGTCAGCCCTGTGTACTTAATATTAATTAAATTCTGCTTATTTTTATAGAGTTTAGCAGGAGTGGTTATAAACGGAAAAAAATATTCGACCGGCTCAATGATTCGTGTAGTCAACAATGATCTCGTGGAAATAGGATTATTATTCAAATACAAAGTGGAGTCTAAGGTAAAATTAAAAAAAAGTAAATAAATAAATAAAATCCAAACAATATTCTCTTCTAACTCATATTTTATTTTCCAGATAATTTCAAAGTTCGACAATTTTAATTCTGATTTTGAGAATGAAAGTGTTAAAGAAGAGGATTATTCTGATACAAATTCCAATAATGACTCAATAAAAATGGAACTAGCAGAGGAATCAAAGCCGGAAAATTTTTCACAAGAATTAAATTCAGCCATGCAGATTACAATCGACGATGACGATTTCAAGTTCAATTTATCATCAAGTGCAGAAAAAAGTGCAAATGAATCGAGAATTTTGAAAATTGAAGAGCAAAAAAAATCTCAAGTTCTCCGAAGAACCAATAGACGAATTATTAAAAAAAATTCCGATTATGAAATTATCAAAAGGCCAAAAAATATCTCGAAACGAATGACAATTTCGGAAAAAAAGTCAAGAGGAAGAAAGCTTTCTGAAGAGAAAAGTGTTAATCGTACAAAGAAAACTGATTTTGCTAAAAAAATTGAAATTTCCAAAGAGGAAAGAAAATTTAAGAAAGAAAAAAGTTCCCGAGAAGATAAAAAGTTGGAATTTAAAGCTCTTTTTCAGCCTTATATTAATTTAGAGCGATATAAGAAAAATAAAGAAAATGAGAAGATGAAGAAAAAAAGTCCGAGGAAACGTTTAATGAAGAAAAAAGTTGGATTTCAGCAAAGTATCACAAAATGGGTGAAAAATCCTTTTGCCGAGGACATGATCCCGGGTGAAATGAAGGAAGTGAAAATCTTTCTAGAGCGTTTAAAATTTGTCGATTCTGGATCGGGAAAAGTATTGGAACCTGATAAATTATTGAAGAAAATTGAAAACGACTCGAATGTCCTGAAGGAAAATAATTCTCCGGTAAAGATTAATTTTTCAGTTAAGTTTAAATCTTCGAACACCCCGGTGAAAATATCGAACAATTCGAGGGATATAATGACTAGGATTCCTTTTGTTTCTTTAACGGATATTAGGAAGATGTTTTTGGGAAAGAAGATAATTAGTGATTCTGAGGAAATTAAAAACGAACCTAGTGTCTTTTTGCCCAAACCGAGTGATTTTTCAGAAAAGAAGAAAAAATCAAATTCTGCAGAAAAAAGACGAAACGCTACTTCTGAAAAGAAGAAATCGATGAGTGAATTTTCTAGAAAGAGGAAATTACAGACCGATGTATTAAAAAGGAATAAACGTCCTCGAAATTCTTCATTGGAAAGGGAAATTCTTCCCAGATTTGATGACAAAGTTTCTTCTTGTCTTCCGGATTCTTTTTGTGAAAAAGAAGTTATTTATGTTTCTTCACCTGAAAAAGAAGTTATTCCTGCTTCTTCACCTAAAGAAGAAGATCAATTCGATTCTTTTTTTGAAAATGAACCTCTTCGTGATTTTTCGAGCGAAGAAGTTCCTGGCTCTGTTTCTGAAAAAGAAGAATCTGAGAAGATAATTCTTCTGGACTTTGAAGACAAAACTGAAGAAAAAAGACTGCCGGAAATGAAACATTCTTTTGATTCTTCTTTTAATAAAACATTTGGCTTGAAGGTGAAGAGACTTTCTTCTGTTTCTTCCGAGAAGAAATTGTCTTCTATTGATAAATCTTCTGTTTCTTCGAAGAATAAATCTTCTATTGCTTCAAGGAATAAATCTATTCGTTTAAAGAATAAATCTTCTATTTCTTCAGAGAATAAATCTTCTATTCCTTTAGAGAATAAATCTTTTGTTTCTTCAAAGAATAAATCTATTTCTTCAAAGAAGAAACTTTCTCCGAATTCAAAGAAGCAAATTTCTTCTGTTTCTCCTGTGAAGAATTCAATCCTCGATTTTTTGAAAAAGAAACCTGATTCCCCGCCTGAGAAGAAAGTTTCTTCTGATTCTTCCTTAAAAAAAGTTTCTTCTGATTCTCCCTTAAAAAAAGTTTCTTCTGATTCTTCCTTAAATGAAATTTCTTCCGATTCTTCCATAAAAAAAGTTTCTTTTGATTCTCCCTTAAAAAAAGTTTCTTCTGATTCTTCTTTTAAAAAAGTTTCTTCCGATTCTTTCTTAGAGAAAGTTTCTTCCGATTCTCCCTTAAAGAAAGTTTCTTCCGATTCTCCTTTAAAGAAAATTTCTTCCGATTCTCACATAAATAATTTTTTTTCTGATTCTTCCCTGAATGAAGATTTTTCCGATTCTTTCTTAAATGAAGTTTCTTTATCAGAGGAATTAATTGATATTTTGGATGTGGAAGTTTCTTCCCCGTTGGACGTAACCGGAATTTTTGATGATTCGGAAGAAGAAAAAGATGTTTCGGCAAATTTAGAGGAATTAAAAGATGAAAGACTGAAGAGAAAATTGAAGAGAGATAGGCAAAAGAATGGAAAAATTGAAGAAAGCAAAGAGAAGAAGAAAAAGAAGAAAGGAACGAATAATAGCGGTCCACCGAAACAGTGTCCGATTTGTAAAAAGTGGTATATTCAGTTGAAACGACATTCTGCCATTCATTCTGAGGAGAAACCGTACACTTGCACAATTTGTGATAAGGGTTATTCGAGTCAGAATTATTTAAATATTCATCAGCTTATGCACGAGAAACATAAACCCTACAGCTGTGATATTTGCGACAAGACATTTGCGGCTGAGTGCCAGTTGAAAATACATTCCACGAGGCACAACTTTGAAAGACCCTTTACTTGTGATCTGTGTGATAAGAGATTTTTGACCAAGGCAGATATTAGGTATAGTTAAAATTTCTATTTTTATTTATTTTTATTTTTTTTTTATTTGCAGAAATATCAAGCCCACGGTCAGAGACCATTGAAGGGCACTATACATATAAACAGTATTTAATTACATATTGTTAATACTAACGATCTAGAGAAAGTAAAAAAAAAACAAAAAAAAAACTAAAAACTTGCGTATTTGTAGAGAATAAAAATGCGCTTCTTCAGTGGCGTATCTGGGAGGACAAGGGCCCTGGGGCAAAAAAGAAAATGGGGACCCTACTATTTATATATTTTACAAGTTTAATTCATTCTGTCCACACCTGACATTTGTCACTAGATGTTTTTTTTTCTATTAAACTTTTAAATCATATTTCACCTTTTTCAAATGTTCTCCAATTTTAAATTTATGGCAATTTTAATTTCTTTAAATTTCAGTTAATGTGAACTTGCATTGATTAAAAGTTCAATTAATTCACGTTTCAATTATACTTTTTTATTAACATACACAAATTCACGAAAAATTGACACTTATTACTACTAAATTATAATTTAAAAATTTCTTCAATTTTTAATAATTTTTTTCTATTATGATTTCAATTACTTAAACTACGATTTTGTACTATTTTTATCATTTTTCAATTATTTTCTGCAATTTTTTAATTATTTCTAAATTGTTTCCCTAAATCTTTCAATTCTTATTTTGTTTATAGTTTTTTCTTTCGATTTTTCAATTTTAATTACTTTTTACTTGACAATAAATAAATTAATTTAATTATTTATTCCTAAATTGTATATTTATTCATCGCAAATTAAAATAATTTTTTTAGTTAAACAATATTTTTGTGATTTGCAATTAATAACTTCAAATTTCCAATCATTTTCATAATTTCTGAATTAATTTCCTAAACTTTCAAATATTTCAAATAATTACTTTGTTCAAGTTTAATTTCTTTTTATTATTTTGCAATGCTTTTCTCCATCTTTTAATATTTTTATTATTTTACAATTAATTTCCTAAATTTGCAGTTATTATCACAAATTTAGTTTATTATCATCAATTTTCCAAATATTAAATAATTTTTCAATTATTTTCTTTTGCTCAAAAATAAATTTTGCAATTTTTCTATTATTTTCTTCAATTTCTAATTACTAAAATTATTTTGACATAATTATCAAAAATTTCAATTATTTTCATCAATTTTCCATTATTTCCGTGCTTTTTTTAATAATTCTCTTTACTTAAAATTTTTTAGTTATTTTGTAATTATTTTCTTACTTTAAACACAAGCATATTTTACGATTTTTTCAATTATTTACCTCAAACTTTATTTACTGCTATCAATTTTTCATATTTAAATTATTTCCATCATATTTCAATTATTTTTCTCAATCTTAAATTATTTTCAAAACATTTCAATTACTTTTTTCAATTTTAAATCATTTTTCTCGATTTTCAATTATTATTCACAATTTACATAAATTTAGATTCTTAAATATTTTTCCAAAACTTCAATTATTTTTATCCATTTTTGATTATTTTTAAGATTTTTTTATTATTCTTTTTAATTAAAAATATCTAGTAATTTTGTAATTATTTTCTTTCTTTAAATAAATATTCTATGATTTTTTTAATAATTTCCCTAAAATTTCATTTACTGTCATCAATTTTCTATATTTTAAACGATTTTTCAATTATTTTCTTCTACTTAGAAATAAATTTTTCTATTATTTTATTCAATTTCTAATGATTTTTATTATTTTGGAATAATTTAAAAAAATTTCAATTATTTTCATCAATTTTCGATTATTTCTGCTATTTTTTAATTATTCTCTTTTATTAAAAATTTTTTCAGTAGTTTTGAAATTATTTTCTTTTTTTAATGTATATTCTATGATTTTTTCAATTACTTCTCTTAAATTTTATTTACTGTTTTTAATTTTTCATATATAAATTATTTTTTTCAATTTTGAATTAATTGTATCATTTTTCAATTATTTTTCTCGATTGTTAATTATTATTCACAATTTCTAAACTTATTTTCTATCTAAGATTTTTAAGTATTTTTCTAAAATTTCAATTATTTTTTTTTGTTCGAATGACAATTATTCTCACTATTTTTCGAATTTTTTTTTTTTAGTAGCTAAAAAATTTCGTCAATATTTAATTGTTCTCGTCATATTGTAATTATTCTTTTAATTATCAATTATTTTCTTGAAAATTCCATTTAATTCTTTAATTTCCAATTTATTTTGTCAATTTTTAATTATTTTCTTCAATTCTCAAATATTTTCTTTAGTTTTCAATTATTTTTATCATTTTTCAATTAATTCCTCAATATTTGTAATTTTCGGATTTTATCAATTATTTCTTTCACTCATTAAAATTGTTTTTAAATTTGAATTTAATTATTCAATTCTACAACTATTCTTTTCATTTCCACTCTTCAATTTTTAATTACTTTCTTCAATTTTCAATTATTTTCTTAAATTTTAATTATTTTTTTCGATTTTCAATCCAGTTGTTAAATGCGCAATTATTTCCAACAATTATTCCTATTATTTTCTTAATTTTTCAATATATATTCTTTAAATTTAATATTTCTTGTTTAATTTTTCCAATTATTTTTTTCAGATGTCTATTAATCTAATCTTTTTTCGAATTTCGTTTTCAATATACAATTATTATCTTTAAATTTTATAATAATTCTTTAATTTTTTTAAAATTATTTTGTTCTGTTGTCGATTATTCACGACACGATTCAAATTTTTCTTTCAATTGTCAATTATTTTCCTCATTTCTCAATTATTTTCTTCAATATTTAATTATTTTAGTCATTTTTTAATTTTTGTTTTAATTATCAATTATTTTCTTAACATTTCCATTTAATTCTTTAATTTCCAATTTATTTCTTTAATTTTTAATTATTTTCATCGATTGTCAATTAATTCATCAATATTCAATAATTCCCGTATTTTTTCAATTGTTTTTTTCAATGATAAAAGTGATTTTCAATTCAATTATTCAATTCTAAAACTATTCTCTTCAATTCTCAAGTAAATTTTCTTCACATTTAAATTACACTTTTCAATTTTCAATCATTTTCTTTAATATTAAGAAATGATCGCTTTTTTTCTATTATTTTTTTCGATTATCTATAAGTTTCTTTAATTTCAAATACAATTTTTCAATTCTTTTCTTTCATTTCTAATTCCATTTTTCAATTTTTATTTCCATTCTTCAGTTTTTAATTGTTTTCTCTATATATAAATTAATTCTCGGCTTTTTTCAATTACTTTTTCTTCAATTTTTAAGTATATTCTTTAAATTTCAATTCCATTTTTCAATCTTTAATTTTTTTTTAGTTTCAATTATTTTTTTCGATTTTTAATCCAGTTGTTAAATGAGCAATTATTTCCGACAATTATTTTTTTTAATAGTTAATTATTTTCGTCAGATTGTAATTTCTCTATTAATTAATAATTAGTTTCTTAAAATCTCCATTTAATTCTTTAATTTAAAATTTATTTCTTTAATTTTTAATTATTTTCTTCAATCCTCAATTATTATTTTCAATTTTCAATTGCATTCTTCGTTTTTCAATTATTTTATTCAATTTCAATAATTATTGTATTTCTTCAATTATGTTTCACTCATAAAAATTATTTCAAAATTTAAATTAAATTATTTAATTCTAGATCTATTCTCTTCAATTCTCAGTTATTTCCTTTATATTTAAAATCCACTTTCAATTCTCAATTATTTTCTTTAATATTAAAAAATCATCGCACTTGTTCTTTTATTCTTTTCGATTATAATTAAGTTTTTTTTAATTTTAAATACAATTTTTCAATTCTTTTCTTTTATTTTTAATTCCATTCTTCAATTTCTATTTCAATTCTTCAGTTTTCAATTGTTTTCTTATATATTCAATTATTTTCAGCTTTTTTCAATTATTTTTTTTCAATGTTTAAGTATATTCCATAAATTTCAATTCCAATCTTTATTTTTTAATTCTTTTTTTTCAATTTTCAATCTAATTGTGAAATGTGCAATTATTTCCAACAATTATTTTTTTTAAGAGTTAATTATTATCGTCAAATTGTAATTTCTCTTTTAATTATCAATTATTTTCTTAAAATTTCCATTTAATTCTTTAATGTCCAATTTATTTCTTTAATTTCCAATTATTTTTATATATTTTCAATTAATTCCTCAAAATTCAATAGTTATCGGATTTTTTCAATTATTTTTTTCACTCATTCAAATTGGTTTACAATTTCAATTCAATTATTCAATTCTAGAACTATTCTCTTCAATTTGCAGTTATTTTCTTCATATTTAATTCCACTTTTTAATTTTTAATTATTTTCTTTAATAATAAAAAGTTATCACCTTTTTTCTAAAATTTTTATTCGATTATCATTAAGTTTACTTAATTTTAAATACAATTTTTCAATTATTTTCTTTTATTTTTAATTGCATTCTTCAATTTTTATTTCGAATCTTCAGTTTTCAATTGTTTTTTTTCTAAATTCATTAATTCTCAGCTTTTTTCAATTATTTTTTTTTTCAATGTTTAAGTATATTCCATAAATTTCCATTCCATTCTTCAATTTTTTAATTACTTTATTCAATTTTCTATTATTTTTTTTCAATTTTAATTATTCTTTTCAATTCTTAATTCAGTTGTTAAATGTGGAATTATTTCCAACAGTTATTATTTTTTAATAGTAAAATATTTTCGTCATGTTGTAATTTCTCTTTTAATTATCAATTATTTTCTTAAAATCTTCGTTTAACTCTTTAATTTCCAATTTTGTTCTTTAATTTTTAATTATTTCAACAATCTCATATATTTTTTTAAAATTTCAATATAATTCTTTAATTTTTATTTATTTTCTACAATTTTTTCCATAATTTTCATCAGCTTTCAATTTAACAATTTATTATTCTCCTTCAATTTTATGATTATTCATTAATTTTAAAAAATTGTATGTTCAAATGTTGATTAATTTCACCATTTTTCTATTTTTTTTTTTCAATTGTCAATTATTTTTTTAATACTTAATTATTTTTGTCATATTGTATATTTTTTCTGTTAATAATCAATTATTTTCATATTTTCATTTGATTCTTGAATTTCCAATATATTTCTTTAATTTTTAATTATTTTCTTCAATTCTCAAGTATTTTTTTTTCAATTTTTAATTATTTTTATCGATTTTCAATTAATTCTTGAATTTTCAATTATTTTCTTCAATATTCAAATATTTTACTAAATTTTCAATTCTTTTTATAAATTTTTAATTAATTCCTCAAAATTCAATAGTTCTCGAATTTTTTCAATTATTTTTTTCACTCATAAAAATTGGTTTAAAATTTTTATTTAATTATTCAATTCTAGAACTATTCTCTTCAATTCTCAGTTATTTTCTTCATATTTAATTCCACTTTTTAATTTTCAATTATTTTCTTTAATAATAAAAAGTTATCACCTTTTTTCTAATATTTTTTTTCGATTATCATTAAGTTTATTTAATTTTAAATACAATTTTTCAACTATTTTCTTTAATTAAGAATTATTTCCGCAATTTTCAATTGTTATCATAAACATTATAATAATTCTTTGATTTTTTAAACTATTTTTTTCAGTTGCATTAATCTACTTAACCATTTTTTTGAAGTTTTTGTTTCAATTGTTAATTATTTCTTTTCATAATTAATTATTTTCGCCATATTGTAATTTCTCTTTTAATTATTTTATTTTCTCAAAATCTCCATTTAATTCTTTAATTTTTAATTATTTTCTTCAATTCTCAAATATTTACTTTAATTTTCAATTATTTTCATCGATTGTCAATTAATTCTAAAATATTCAATAATTCTCGTATTTTTTCAATTATTTTATTCACTTATAAAGATTATTTTAAATTTTCAATTTGATTATTCAAGTCCAAAAATTATTCTCTTCAATTCTCAGTTATATTTTTCATATTTAAATTCCATGTTTCAATTTTCAATCATTTTCTTTAATGTTAAATAATTATCTTTTTTTAATTATTAAAAAAATATTATTAAAAAATTATCTTAAATTTTTATTTCCATTCTTCAGTTTTCAATTGTTTTGTTCTATATTCATTTATTCTAGCCTTTTTTCAATTACTTTTTTCAAATTCTTTTTTCAATTTTTAAGCATACTATATTAATTTCAATTTCATTCTTCAATTTTGAATTGCTTTCTATAATTTTCAATTATTATTTCTATTTTCAATCTAGTTGTTAAATTTGCAATTATTTCCAACAATTAGGTATTCCTATAATTTTTTAATTTACAATTATTTTCTTTAAATTTAATATTTCTTATTTAATTTTTTCCATTATTTTTTTCAGTTGTCTATTAATCTACTCATTTTTCGAATTTTGTTTTCAATTGACTATTTTTATCTTTATTTTTTACATATGTTCTTCAATTTTACAATTATTCTCGTCATTTTTCAACTATTTTCTTTTAATTAAATATGGTAATTATTTTTTAATTAATTTAATAATATTAAAATTATTTTCCTAATTTTCAAATTATTTTTATTACTTTGCAATTATTTTCTCGAATTTTTTATTATTTCTATTATTCTTCAATTAATTTCCTAGATTTTAAAATATTTTTCTCAAGTTTTAATAATTTTCTTCAATTTTTACCATTCTTCAATTAAATTCCTAAATTTTCAATTATTTATCTCATTTTTCAATTAAAGTCTTAAATTTATCTTTTATTGTTTCAAATCTGAGTTATTGTATCCAGTTTTCAAAGTTTTAATCATTTTGCAATTATTCATTATTTGTTGATTAATTCCGATAATTTCATTTATTTATCTCAAATTTACATTATTTTCTTCTAGTTTCGATTACTTTGCAAATATTTCCTCGAATTTTTAATTATTTTTATTATTCTTCAATTTCCTAGGTGTCAAAATACTTTACTCAAATTTTAATAATTTTCTTCAATTTTCAATTATTATTGTTATCATTTTGCGAATCAATTTTTAATTGTATGCGTTGTTATTGCGTTGTATAATCTAGCTATAAATAATTACAAATGAATTTATTCCTCGAAATCAAATATAATTGTCATTTTTTGCGTTAAAATAATTACGCTCATTAAGTAACTTTTTCATTTATTTTTGTTTTATTTCTCTCCTCATCCCCCTGTTCAACATTAAGTGTGCAGATGAAAATTTACAAGTCGCCGACCCCTTAATTTTGTTGAAAACTTTTTTGTTACAACTTTTTTTTTAACATGATTAAACTTTGATTTTTCAGGACCCACATGGAAATTCATTCCGGAGTAAGGAGACAGACCTGCACAATCTGCAAGAAAGTTCTGGCCCATAAGAATTCTCTGGCACAGCACATGCTGATTCATTCGGCGAAGAAGAATGTCAAGTGCAGTTTTTGCACGATGAGATTTTACCGGAAGATGGATCTTGTCTTGCACATGAAGAAGCACGAGAACAAGAAACAGTTCAAGTGTCCCCATTGCGAAAAACGCTACAATCTTTCCAGTGTTTTGAACAGCCACATTAAGAAGGCACACACCCGACAGGGACTCATCAAGTGCAAATTCTGCGAGAAGGCGTTTATCTGCAGAAGCGAGTGCGAGGATCATCAAAGAATTCACACTGGCGAAAAACCCTTTCCGTGTTCCGTCTGCCAGAATAATTTCCGTTCGAGTAAAATTTTAAAGGAGCACATGCGATGTCACAAGCCAAAATTTACCTGCAACGAGTGCCAGGAGATGTTTGTCGACAAGTTCAAGTTGAGACGACACTTGAGAATCCATTTCCCGAAAGAGGCTCCAATTTGTAAAGTGTGCGGATTCGAGGCCTGCCGACCGAGTCAATTGATTGATCATCTTCGCGTTCATACGGGAGAAAGGCCGTTTTTGTGCCATTTTTGTGACAAGAGATTCGGGACGAACAGTACTTTGAGGGGACACCTGATGATCCATACCGGGAATTATCCTTATCGGTGCAAACAGTGTGGGAAAGGATTTGAAAGAAATTACGCTTTGGCGGTGCATATGAAATCGCACACTGCTATTAAGGCGAAATTCAGCTGCAGCATGTGCCAAATGAAATTTGCAAAGAAGGAGTACTTGAAGAGGCATTGCGAGAATCACAAAACGTCGGTGAAGAGACGATGTCCGGTTTGCGATTTAGGATTCAGGGCTGAGGTGAAATTCGAGTTGCATCAGAGTATGCACAGCGAGGTGGCTGGAGTTTATGACTGTGTGATGTGCAGCAGGGAATTTCCAAACAAGGAGGAGCTGGTCGAACATTGCAAGAAGACTGTTGAGCAGTTGGGAAAGTGTTCAGGAAAGTGACAGGATTTGGTTTAATCAGCGCAAAACTTGAGGAAGAAGAAATTTATTAATTTTATTTTTAGTTTTTAATCAGCGAGAAAGAAGACATTTTTAATGCTTGGAGCTGTGACAAGTTGGGTGATTTTTAGAGAAGAAGGGTTTTCATCAAGTTTTAAAAGAGATTTTTATTTTCTGTTTTTGTGGATTGAAATGATGATGAAAGTGATAGAAATGGGTGGTTATTGCATGATAATTGTGATGGGAATGATAGTGATAGAAATAATTATGATGGTGATAATGATTGTGATTGTGATGGTGATGATGATGATAATGGTGATGATGATAGTGATGATGATGGTGATGATGATGATGATGATGATGGTGATGATGATGATAATGATAATGATGATGATAATGATAATGATGATGATACTGATAATGACAACAACAACAACAATAATAGTAATAATAATAATAATAATGATAATAATAGTAACAATATCAAGATCTACACGATCTTGACAGACAACAGTGGGAAAAAACACAACAACAATAATGATAATAATAATAATAGTAATAGTAACAATATCAAGATCTACACGATCTTAACCGACAACAATGGGAAAATATCAAAAAGTACTAAAGTAGAGTTAAAATTGATTTCCTGAATGCAATTTTCAACCGATTTTAAACATTTTTTTTTAATGTTCACAAATAAATTTGTCGGAGATCTATGAGAGTAGATTTTTAGATTTTTTTACTATAAACAATTAATTAACGTAAAGGCAGCTTCCATAAATGATGTCACAGGTTTAGGGTTAAGGGGGTTTCTGAAAATATGCCGTTACAAACTTCTATTTACAATAGCTTAATTTTAATAGACTTTTTCAGTTTATTTTTCTGTCTTCTGCTAATTCGTGCGTCACTGCATGTATTAGAAAGAGACAGAAGACTAAAATAAAAAGGTCTATTAGAAAAATTAATTATTTTCATTTCTCAAAATTTAAATATAAGAAAGTATGCCTTGTTTGTTTGATATCTTTTATTACATTCTCTCTATTTTGTATAAAAATAATTTAATAAGGTTTAACCTTTATTATGCCGTGTAATATTAATTTTCTTTTCTTTTGGCCTAAACGGCATTGAAGTAAAACAAATTTGTTTGACGCGTTTCGAAATAAAATTTTATTTCCTCATCAGAACTTCGATGTCATGTAATTAATTATTAATTATTAATTATTTTGTATAAAGTTAATAAGAAAAAAACTATTTTTATTTTTTAACAATATTAAGAAACAATTTCATAAATACTTTGCTGATTACAAAAATTAATTTTTGTTTTAAACTAATATCATATACAATTGATGAATACCTATTGAGTTCAACTGTTTACATGTAATTAACATTAAAAATACTTTAGAAATAAACGTATTAATTAATTACTAATATTTAAAATAATTAAATTATTATCTTATCTCACTTGAGTTTAATTTTTTATAAAAAAAAATACTAACTTTGGTATTGTGACGTGACATAGAAGTGGGGAGGGGGGGGGGGGGTTAATTTGTCTAAAAATCCGTGACATCATTTATGGAAGCTGCCAAAGTGTGAAAAAATTGAAATTTTTAACATTTATGTGTCTCATTTACTGAAAAAAAATTTCCCATGCTTAAAATTTTTTAATATTATCATGAAAATATTTTTAAAAAAATATGACAATCCTTAAATTTATTTACTTTTAATGAAATAAAAATTCCTTTTATTTTTAATAACTCTTTAAATATTTTAATTTTTAATTCGTATGCATAGTTTAGTGTCCTAGAGAGTAGAAAAAAACAAAAGTTTTTTTTTAAATATTGTTATAAACAAATAATATAAACAAATTCAGTATTTCAACACATATGAGTAGAAAAAATCTCGTTTTCCTGAAATTGATCCTCTATTATACAAATAATGAATGTACTCTGTTAAAAAAAAATTATTTATCAATGAATTTTCATTTTTTTGTAAACAATTTATATAAATAAATGCACTATTTGGTCATTTATAAACTAAAAAACTTTTTGCGTTTTCTCGTAATTTTGACTAGAACATACATTCTTTCTATAACATTTGACTTTACAATAAACTTTTTATAAACAAATTAAACTAAAATATCATTTTTGTAACAAGAAAATTGGGTTTTTTATATTATGCTTAGATTTGTTACTTTTTACAGTGATTGTTTAATCAAAAAAGATAACATTATTTCAAAATAACTTAAGTATACTACATTTGTTTATGGTAATTGTTTAATAAAAAAGAACAACATTATTTCAAAATAAACTTTTCTTCATAGAAAAGTTCAGTATTCCAAAGTATAAGTATATAAAAAAAGAATTATTTTAACCTAAAACTGTAATTTTACTTTATTTGTTTATAAAAATTGTTTTTAAAAGAACGTAAATCTATTGCAAACAAAATTTTTATTAAAAGAAATTGTATGTTTTTATGTTCTACTTTGTATCTTCTAGTCAAAATTACCAAAAAATACAAAAAGTTTAAGCTTATAAATGTACAGATACAGTATTTGTTTATATATATTTTTTATAAAAAATTAATATTTATTGCAAAACAAATTTTTCTTTTTAATAAAGTTTGCCAAATGTCAATTTTTTCACACTTTACGTTAACATAAATTGTTTATAGTAAAAAAATTTCAAAATCTACTTTCACAGATCTCCAACAAATTTATTTGTGAACATTTAAAAAAAATTTTTAAAACGGTTGAAAATTGCATCCAGGAAATCAATTTGTACCCTACTTTTTATTTTCTCCCACTGTGCAATAATAATATCAAGATCAACATGATCTTAACCGATTCTAATTAGTTTTTAAATTTATTTTTAATAATTTCATGAGTAGAAAGAATTAATGCATGATTAAGTTATAAAATTCATTGTTTAGACTTTTCATCTTACCCAATTTCATAATATAATTTTCTTTTTGCCGAGTTTTAATTTTTTGAATTTGTTTTTAAGGAGATTCTCTCCATTTACATAACCTCAAACTAGAAAGTCGTTTTTCATCCTAAATAAAAATATTTTCGTAGTCAATTTCTCAAAATTTTGAATGATCCAGTTGCACATTTTTAAAAAAAATTAGGTTAAGCTAAAATTTTTTGTTACATAATTATTTTTCATGTTTTTTCTTTCTATCCTGTTAAAATCTGTAATTTTCATCCAATTTTGACAAATAATAGCTCATTTTTCTCTTTGAAATATTCTCTACAATTTTATTTGTTAGTTTTTGCTAAATATTATTTTGTTTGAATAATTATTAATTAACAATAAATTTTAGCTCAACCTAATTTTTTCTTAAAAATGTACAAATAGGTCTTTCAAAATTTTGGGAAATTGATTTTAATAATATTTTTATTTGAGGTAAAAAACGAGACTTTCTAGTTTGAGGTTATGTAAATGGAGAGGACCTCCTTAATCGAATTTAAATAAATCCGCAATTTACTTAACAGAATTTTTAGATCACCGAATTAATATTTAACAGAATTTTAATTTTACAGAATTTATTTTTAATTAAGACTTTTTATTTAAAAAAAAAACCCCGATTTTTCAATCAGCATAATTATTTTTAACAGAATTTTAAGTGAGTAGAATTTTTGAATACCAAAATATCCATTTGATCAAATCTTTATTTGTCCGAAATTCTATTTGCACGAATTAATATTTAATAGAATTGTTAAGGTTCTTTCCTTGGCGCGAATTTTAAAACTTATCAAATTAGAATGTTTTTGATAATTTATAATGAATTGGTTAATTTTAAACCAAAAGCTCCTTCTGGCCGATGTTCGGACATTTGCAATTTTTGACAAATGAGTTTTCGGTGTTTTAAGAATTCTATTAAGTATTAATTCTTGCAAATACAATTTCGGATAAATAAAGATTCGGTTAAATTAAATTTCTGTTAAATTATAATTCTGCCAAGTGGAAATTCGGTTCAATTCGAATTCTTTTTAATAAAAAGTTGACTAAAAACAAATTCTGTTAAATATGAATTCGGCGATTTAAACTCTGTTAAATAAAATTCGGATTTATATTAATTCAATTGAAATGTCAGAATTTGTCCATTTCATAAATAGTTTTATAGTAATTTCGAAAAAAAATTAAGGATCATGAGTCAGTTTTTTTTTTATTTTTGTTTATAAATAGTATTTTACGTTCTAAATAATTACCAATTATTAATTTCGAATTTTTATATAAAAAATTGTTAAATAATATCAGTTCTCTCAATATTTACTTTTTAAATTAAATTTATTTATGAAACAAATAAATAATTAATTTTTTTAACAAGAACAATATCATTCCACTTTTAGAAAGATGTTATAAAATTTGTGATTTTTTAAAAATAACAATTTAAATTTTCAAGATGGCGTTCTGTTTTTAATTTTTTGCTTAAGTTGAATACTTTGATTTTATTATTTTATTTTATTCTAAACTGGACAATTTATTTTTTAAATTCAAATTTGAAGTTATGTTCTATTAAAAAAAATCCCAAATTTTATGAAAGCAACTTTTAAAGCAAAATTTCATTAAATTGAAAAGTTTTTTAATTTATTAACCAAAATTAAGATATCTGAGACTTGATCCTTAACTCTTACTTTTCATAAGTTGAAATAAAAATTTTTATTCCGTTCTTTTAATAAAAATTCTTTCAATAACTTTGAATTCTGAGAAAAAACTATTTTTTTATTTTAACATTTTCAATGTAAAATAGATTAAATTTTTTTTTAAATCTACATCAGGGATGTCTAAGTGTCACTCATTCGATGCTCTGAGTGACAGTGTCGCTCATTTCTCTAGGTCAAATTCTGTCTCCAAAATCCTACAATGGAGACTTTAGTTCCAGTCCTAATTGGGACCTAAGCTTTTTAAACCGTATCGGCCCTATCGAGCATTAAACTAAATTAAATTAATACACAAAATTTCCAATATAAAATAACTAAAATAATCTGTTTTTATAGATCTAAAAAATAGTTGATTATTATTAAACATTAATATTATTCTAAATCAGTGAAAATTACAATTTAAAAAATTTCAATTTAAAAATATCTAAAAAGTATCTGGTCATGATAATTTTAATACATAATTTAGTTTAATCAACTTAATTTTATTAACTATCCTTTTTGAGAACGTTTAATTGTTATTGTGATACTAATTATACTTAAATATAATTATTAATTTATTTTAACAATTCAAAATAATTTGCTTGCTCAATTAGGAAAATAATTTAGAAGATAAATTTAGAATAAATTAGGAATTTAAGAAAATTTAAAAATAATTTTTAATTTAATTCTTTGTGCCATAATTACTACTATTATTACCATTATTAAATCATCATTTTATCATTATTATTATTCTCATACATCATTTTTATTATTAAACAAATTTTCTTTCTGTTTTTTTCGTAATGACATTTTTGTTTTAATTTTTCTCCAAGCATAATAGTCATTTTTTTTAGTTTCTTTTTATATAATTTTTTGTTCCTCTATATTTGTAGATAATATCTACAAAATTTGTATGCTGATAATTATGTTTTATCCATTATAAAATAATGTATTTTTTGTTTTTTCTTTCTAATTTTTCTACATTAATATTTCTTAATTTATTTTTTAAATTATAAGAAAAAATTTTCTATTTTTGAAATGAAATTATAAAAAAAAATATTGTCGAAAAATAAAGAATGTTATATTTCGTAAAAACTGGAGTTACATTATTTTTAAAATGTAGTATTTTTTCAGTTTTTTCCCGAATTTAAATTAGATTCTTTCCTTTATTAAATGTTACTTTATAATGAAATGAAATCAGTTTTTGTTTATGTTAGCACTTCATCTCGGAATTCTCAGAAGAGATTGTTCTCCCACTTACGAGTGTTTTCCCCTCTCAATTTCAGTTTGAAGCTTGACTCATAGTCAGTTCGAATGCTTTAAATTTTAAACTCGCAAGGAACTTGAAACACAAATTAAAATATAATTTTAAATAAATACGTTTTTTATCTATAAAATTTCGTTTATTTACTAAAAAAACAAATAAAAATAAACTAAAAATTACTCAAGTTTTTTTTAGTAAAATTTTTATAAATAGTGAAAGAAAAAAGAGTTTATTAACATTTTATTTACAAACGATTCTGTTTTTTATAAAAAATAAAATTTTAAATTTCCGCGCATTTATGAAAAGGAAACGACTCATAACTAGAATTGTAGTTTGGGAGGAACAAGAATTGGTGAGTTTTTTAAAAATAAAAATTCTTGATTAAAATTTTTTATTTAAAACCTATTGAAAATTAGAAATTTAGAAATTAGATTTTAAAATTTATTTTGTTCCTTTTAAAATCTTAGTTTTCATTTTAATTGATTTTTTGATATGTTTATTACATTTTATAAAATTAGTACAAGATTTTTAAAATATTTTTTAAAACTTGCAGATTATGGTTCCAAACGACGAAAATGGAAAATCGACTCTCAGATCTCTGTTAGAAATAGATAACATAAAACAAGAGCTTGATGATGAAAATGACAATTTAAGAATTGAAATTTCTGAAGATATGCAAATAAAAATAGAAGACGATAGTTTCTTTGAAAATTACAAATTATTTACAAAAACCGAGGCGACGAAAGATGTCTCAATCTCTCATTACGACAGTAAGTTATTTCAAATAACTTTTTTGTATGAAATAGAAAACCAACAAAATTGAAATCAAAGTTTTTGAAAAAAAAAAGTTTTTTTTCTCTCAGCTTTTTCTAAAATTTGTATAAGGATCAGTTCAAATATTTTCTTTAATATTCAATTATTTCAGTCATTTTGTAATTTTTCTTTCAATTATCAATTATTTTCTTAAAATTTCAATTTTATTCTTTATCTTTAATTTATTTGTTTAATTATCAATTCAATTAAAACTTTTTACACTTTATCAAAAATGAAATTTCCAATTTTAATAAAAGATATTCCTAATTTTCAGATTCCAAAAAATTATCGATTCCAAGCAAAAGTTGTTTGTCAACAGAACAAGAACATCTTAAAAATGATACTTCTGAAATAAAGAAGAATCTCCAATTCTCCGATTTGAAGAAAATTAAAATAATTCTCGAGCGGATAGACTCATTTCCAAAAAGTGTAAAAAAACCTCAAATCGACAAAACAAAGGAAATTAAAATCATCCTCGAACGAATAGACGATTCTTCACCGAAAATCCCAAGTTCACATTTTAAATCAAAAAATAATCCTCAATTTTCTGAATTGCCTGAAGTTGAAATTATCCTGCAACGAATTGACAATTCTGTATTAAAATTGCCAAAAAGTGTGCAATTTAAAGTAAAAAATATTCCTCAAATTCACGAATTGCCGGAAGTTGAAATTGTCCTCGAGCGTCTCGATCAAATTTCCTCAAATTTTCCCAAAAGTCGTCAAATTCCAAAATTGCCGGAGGTTAAAATTATCCTTGAGCGTGTCGACGACTTTTTTTTAAGAAACTTTAAATTTTTTTCCAATGACGAAAGTAGGGAAGAGAAAGAAGAAAATAGAGATGAGGGAAAAAATAAAAAGCATCAAAGAGACAAGAAAAATGCCAGCCAAATTTGTCCAAATTGTCAAAAAAGTTTCAAATCGAAAAAAACTTTAAGTGTTCATATTAGGAGATGGCACACGGAACAAAAGTACGAGGACAGACGATACGTTTGTGAAATATGTGAAAAGAGATTCTCGCAGCCGTTTATTTTGAGAAATCATTATCTGGCGCACGAGATTAGGTACACGTGCGATTTGTGCAAAGAGATTTTTTCGCGAAAAAATTATTTACAAAGACACATTCGCAAACATTATCCAAGTACATGTCCAATTTGCGATAAAACGTTTTATTATCCTCATAGTTTGAAACAACATTCCCAAATTCACACGAGGGAAAAACCCTTTGACTGTGATATTTGCAAAAAACGATTTGGCAAAAAAAATTGCGTGAAGCGTCACTTGTTCGAGATTCATTTTAAGGAAAAGATTTTTAATTGTAAAAAGTGCAAAAAAACATTTGGGAATAAACGGGCTATGGTGAGGCATCAGGAGTTTCACAAGAATAAAAAGAAGATAATTTGTGAAATTTGTGATAAGAGATTTTCTGATAAACGACACGCGAAACTTCATCTGAGGTCGCACTTTGAGGGAAAACAATTTGAGTGTCCGGAGTGTAAAAGTAGGTTTTTGAGAAAAAGTGAATTGAAGAGACATTTTTCGACGCACAGACGACAAGAAACTGAAGTTATTTGTATGATTTGCGACAAGAAGTATGCTAATAAATATAGCTTGCAGGTGCATCGTAAAACGCATTTTTTAGAATAGTGATAATAAAGAATCTAGTTTTAAATTTATGGAAATATTTTTTTGAATTTATTCTTTTGTCATCGACAATTGTAAATATTTTAATTGTATAATATTTAAAAATAAATTTGTATATGATTAAATCAAATAAATGTTTATTTAGGTAAAAATTGAGGAAATTATAGAATTAAGAAAAATTGGAAAAAATAATTGAAATTAGGCAAAATAATTCTAAATTTTGCAAATTATGAAAGAAAAAAATGAAATCGATTATAAATTAGGAAAAGTAATTTGAAAAATTATAGCAATGTTTTAAAAATAAAGAAAATAGTTTATATTTAAGAAAAATACATGAAGATCTTTAAAATAAATTGAATAATGAAAAATTAGAGAAAACAATGGAAAATTATTTAAAAATAAATTTGTATATGATTAAATCAAATAAATGTTTATTTAGGTAAAAATTGAGGAAATTATAGAATTAAGAAAAATTTGAAAAAATAATTGAAATTAGGCAAAATAATTCTAAATTTTGCAAATTATGAAAGAAAAAAATGAAATCGATTATAAATTAGGAAAAGTAATTTGAAAAATTATAGCAATGTTTTAAAAATAAAGAAAGTAATTTAAATTTGAGAAAAATGCTTGAAAATCTTAAAAATAAATTAAAAGAAATTGAATAATGAAAAATTAGAGAAAACAATGGAAAAATGAAAAAAAAGTGATTGAAAATTGAAAAAATGTAATTAAAATTTGAGAAAATAGTTGAAAAAATTACATAATGTCTTTTGAATAAAAGAAAGTTAAAAAAAATTCCAGAAAAATACTTAAAGCTTTCAGAAGTTCCTTGAAAAAAAAAAAGAAAATAATTAAAAATTAGAGAAAATAAATAAAAAAAGTCAAACGTAATTTAAAATTGAAGTGGAAAAATTTTAATTAAAGGGAAATAAACAAAAACTTTGGGAAATTACGAAAAAGAAGAAAAGTATTTGAAAATTGAAAAAAATAATATAAAAAATAATAGAAATATTAGAAAATTAAATCAAATAATTGAAATGTCAGATAAATAATATAAAATTTATAAAATTATAAAACAAATAAAAAAAATTAAGAATTGAAGGAAGAAAACTTTGGAAAATAATTGAAAAATGATTTTAAATTTTAAAACTTGGAGAAAATAATTAAAATATGATACCAACAATGATAAGTTGTAAAAAAGAAATGACATTTAGTGAAATAAATGAGAAAATTAAGGAATTTAAAAAACAAAATTAAAATAATTGAAATTTGAAAAAATACATGAATATTTTAGAAATTAAGTGAAAAAATGAGAATTACTAAAAATTGGAGAAAAGAATTGAAATTTACGATAATTAATAAAAATTTTTGGAAATTATGAAAACAAATTAAAGTAATTAAAAATTGAAGAAAATAATTTAAATTTTAGAAAAATAATCAAAAATCTTAGAAAATAACAATCGAGGAGAATAATTGAAAAATGATTTATCATTTATTAATTCAAAATAAAAAAAAATTGAAATATGCTGAAAATAATTTAAGATAGAAAAAAATAATTGAAATTTATGATGAAAATAATTTAAATATGAAAGATTGAAAACAGTAAATAAAATTTGAGATAAATAATTGAAAAAATCATAGAATATGTTTATAAAAAAGAAAATAATTACAACATTACTTAAAAATTTTAATGAAAGAGAATAATTAAAAAATCGCAAAAATAATCGAGAATTGATGAAAATAATTGAAATTTTGAAAAATGTGAATAATAATTAAGAGTCGAGGAAAATAATAAATTTTAGAAAATTTTAATATCAATTAACAATGGAGGAAAATAATTGAAAAATGATAAAATTAATCAAAAATTGAATAAAATTATTGAAATATTATAAAAATAATTTAAGATTGAGAAACAAAATTGAAAAATGATAAAAATAATTTAAATATAAAAAATTGAAATTGAAATTTGAGAGAAATAATTGAAAAAATCATAGAATATGTTTAAAGAAAGAAAATAATTACAAAATTTCTTAAAAATGTTTAATTAAAGACAATTATTAAAAAATGACAGAAATAATTGAAAATTGACTGAAATAATTGAAAATTCCGATAAATAGTTTAAAATTTTGGAAATTATAAAACAAATTAAAAATTAAAAAAGGTAAATTTTTTAAAATAATTGAAAAATGATTTTACAGTTTGAAACTTGAAGAAAACAACTGAAATATGATAAAAACAATTATAAGTTGTGAAAAAAATGACAATTAAGAGAAATAATTGAAAAAATTGTAGAATTTTTTTTAAATAATAAAAATTAATAAATAAATTAATTGAAAAATTGGAATAACTAAAAATTACAGAAAAGAATTGAAGAAAGATAAAAATAATTGAAATTTACGATAATTAATGAAAAATTTTTGAAATTATGAAAACAAATGAAAATAATTAAAAATTGAAGAAAATAATTGAAATTTTAGAAAAAAACTTAAAAATTTAGAAAATGAGAATAATAATTAAAAATTGAGAGAAATATTTGGAAAATGATAAAAATAATTTAAAATTGAAATATGATAAAAATAATTTAAAATTGAAATATGATAAAAATAATTTAAAATTGAAAAAAATCATTGAAATATGATAAAAATAATTTAAAATTGAAAAAAATAATTGAAATGTTATAAAAATAATTTAAATATGAACAATTGAAAACAGTAATTAAAATAATTTCAACTATTTTCTTCAAACTGTAATTACTTTCTTCATATTTGAAATTTTTTAACATTTTTGAATTATTCTCTTCAAATTTCAAATACTTTCATCAAACTTTAATTAATTTCATTAGCTCTTAATTATTTACTCAAACTTATAATATTTTTTCAATTTTTAATTTCTTGTCTACAAAATTTTTTATTTTTACACAAGCTTTCAATTATTTTTTAATTTCTTCAATTATTTTCTACAAATTTCAATTACTTTTCTGAAACTTTAATTACTTTCTTCATATTTAAATCTTTTTTGAAATTTTTGAATTATTCTCTTCAAATTTAAATTATTTTCTTGAAACTTTAATTAATTTATTCACTTTTCAATTCTTTTTATAAAAACTCTAATTTTTTTTTCAATTTTTCAATTAGTGTCTATAAAATTTTAATTTTTATATCAGCTTTCAATTATTTTCTTCAAACTTTAATTAATTTCTTAAACTTTCAATTATTTTCCTCAAACTTGAAATAATTTCATCGACTTTCAATTATTTTTCTTAAACTTCTAATATTTTTTTTTCAATTTTTCAATTATTGTCTATAAATTTTTAAGTTTTTCACCTGGTTTTAATTATAGTTATATCATTATTCAATTGGTTTTTTAACATTTCAATTGTTTCATCAATTTTTAAAGTATTGTTTTCAAATTTTTAATTTTTTCACCAATCTTAAATTTTTTTCAAATTTTAATTATTTTTGCCTTTTTCAATAATTTTCTTGTAATTTCAATTATTTTTTAATCTTCTCTATTATTTTTTTTAAATTTTACCTATTTCGTTTCGATTTTTCAATTTTTGTCTTTTTTATTATTTTATAATCAATTTTTTAAAATAGTTTTGTCATTATTTTTACAATTTTTTTTGTAATTTTTCATTTTGAGCTTTTGAAAATAAAAAAATTATTTTATCAATTGCTTCTTGAAGAGATTGCCGACATCTTGGAAACGTAAATTACGTAATTTGGAGGATTAGAACATTTAGGAGAATGGAATAGACCAATCAGAAAATTATTTCCAATGTAACCAATTATCTGATTGGCCTATTCCATTTAACTGACCCCCTAATCCTCTGCTCGTCACCTCATCCTAAAAATAACGTATTTTTCTTACCCATTCAAAAAAATTGATATTTCTTCATAAAACCAATTGTAAAATGACAAATATTATTTCTCTGTAAATAAGTATAAAAAGTACTTTAAAGTAATAAAAAAAGGTGTTAAAATGTATAAAAAGAGCCTTAAAAATAAAACAAGGACTAAATAAAAAATTTCAAAAATTTTTTATTTCCATCAATGAAAAAAAAAAAAAATCTAACGTGGACAATTATAAGAGTAGTTAATAAATTTGCTACCCTTCTTTTTTTTTTATACAATGAATCTTGACATCGCAAAAACGATAAAATTTCTAATTAACAGCTCTGATATTCTTCAATAATTATTAAAAACTCTTCTCATTTGAAAATAATGTACATTTCCGTATCAGTCAAACCTCATCTCTTTTACACCTAATATTATCTAACATTCGCCTTATTTTAAAACACTTTAAAGAGTTTAAATAATAATTAATAAGTAGGAAAATATTTTGTCTCTTATTTGACATTCTCTCTCTCTTTCACTCCCTCTTTCTCTCTCTTTTTACAAGAAATAATTCTACCGGAAAATCAAAAAGTTGAAATAAAAAAAAAAAAGAAATAATAATAATAATAATAATAACTATTCTGTCGATGAGAAAAATAATTTTCAAGTATACCCAGAAAATTTCTAAATCAGTTGAACATATGTACAGATATCGACAGGATAATCTGATTACAAATTACAAAATATAGCTATAAATATCGACAAAAGAGCTAATCGTACTTGAAAAAATTAATAATTAAAAAACAACAATTTTGTACTTAATTCGTCGCAATGTCAAAAAGATCACAAAGTCCCTCATTTTCCCCAAGATTAAAGCGATAGTCCTTCTCTCCTGGAGGAGGACTCAGCCTCACCAAAGGCCCGCAAACTAGACAGGAAAAAAGAATATTTTTAATTATTTTGTTTAATTAATAATAATTTGATAAAAGTGACAAAATCAAACTTACTGTCCGAAAAAAAATCATCAGTCTCGTAATTCTGTTGATTGAAACCTGCTGTAACGAAAAAAGATTAATTTTCTTCAGTAAAAAAAAAAAGAGAGGATAAAAATAAGGAAAGAAAGAAAAAATAAAATAAAACACATAATGTTAAAAAAATTAACTTACCAGACAAATTAATATCGCGTAACACGATTTTCGCATCCGAGGGGTCAAAGTCATCGTCTTCTTCTTCATCGGATAGAATTTCGATTTTAGGCATCTTTGGTGGTCTTGAAATTAAAAAGATATAAATATTAAAAATTTATAGAGTTTAGGAAAATGAATTTTTGTGACTAACTCAAGGAAATTATTTTTTGATTAAATAAATTAGATCGATTTTACTACGGAATTAAGAGGTTTTCTTGACATTGTTTCTGTGTTTGATCTCTACCAAAAGGAAAATTCTAACTTAAAGAATTTCCTACCCCGAGAGAGCCATTTTTTTTACTGTTTGCTCCTTGCAGACCGAAAAGGTTTCTTTCTCCTTTCCAGTGCGATAGGAGCCAAGAAAGAAAAAAACTAATTTCTTAAAATTACCTTCCAGCTTTTCTTTTATTGGGCTTCGGTTCTTCCCTTTTATCTTCTTTCGTATCCACATCCTCTCTACTAATTTTGGCGAAATTTTTAGTCTCCTGGAGCCTCAATTCAAGAATTTTGTTCTCGTAATTCTCGGCTAACTCGGGCTCTATAACGTAAACTACAATTTCCCCGGAGGAACTTTTTAAACCAACTTGATAATTCAGGTCCATACTTTCCTCTTCCTCTAACTGAAAAAAAAAGAAAAAGATCACAATTAATGATAAAATTAAATTGATAACGGATGTAAAAAAATTTTAATTTAAAGACTTGTAAAATTGACGAAACAATTGAAATGTTAAGAAACTAATTGAATTATTAATGACATTAAATAATAAATAGCTGGTGTAAAATTTAGAAATTTATGGACAGTAATTGAAAAAATGAAAAACATATTAGAAATTTGAGAGAAATAATAGAAATTTGAAGAAATTAATTTAAGTTTGAAAAAAATAATTGAAATTTAAAGAGAATAATTGAAAAAAGTCTACAAAATTTAAATATGAAGAAAGCAATTAAAGTTTGAAGAAAAAAATTGAAAAGAGTTTAAAAAATTAATAAATTTATGACAATAATAAATAGAATGAAGAAATTGATTGAAATTTGAAGAAAATAACTGAAAACGGGTGTAAGTAAATTAAAAATTTATCACAATAAAAAAACTAGAATAAAATAATTGAAATTTTATGACAATAATAGAAAGAATGAACAAAATGATTAAAATTTTAAAAAAATAATTGAAAAATAACAAAAGTAAATTGAAATTTTTGTAGAAAACTTAAATGTTCCTGATATTAATTAAAAGTTTGAAAAACATATTTAAAATTTTGAGAAAATAATTGAAAAATGACAAAAATAATTCAAATTTGAAAAAAATAATTTGAGAGTGGTGTAAAAATAAAAATTTTGAATGGAATAATTGAAATATTTGCAAAATAATTAAAATGTGAAGAAATTAATTGAATAATGACATAATTAATTGAAAAATGAGAAAAATAATTAAAATTTGAAATAATAAATTGTACAATGACAAAACTAATTGAAAAATTGATTAAAAATTAAAAACTAGAGACAAAATTGAAAAATTTAACAAATAATTGAAGCTACAAGAAAATAATTGTAAAATGACGAAACTAATTGAAAAATTGATTAAAAATATAAAAATGAAGACAAGAATTGAAAAATCGAAACGAAATAATTTAAATTTAAAGAAAATATTAGAAAAGTTTAAATAATTCAAATTACAAAAAAATAATTAAAGAATGACAAAAATATTTAAAATTTAAAAATAATCATTTAAGATCGGTAAAAAAATTTAAAAATTTAAAACAATACTTTAAAAATTGACAAAACAATTGAAGTGTTAAAAAACTAATTGAATATATAATAAATGAATATATAATATTCAATATAATTAAAACCAGGTAAAAATTAAAAATTTATAGACAATAATTAAAAAATTGAAAAAAAAATATTAGAAATTTGAGGAGAATAATTGAAAGTTGAAAAAAATTAATTGAAATTTGAAGAAAATAATTGAAAATTGAAGAGAATAACTTAAAAATGTTTAAAAAATTTATATATGAAAAAGTAATTAAAGTTTTGAGAAAATGATTAAAATTTGTGGAAAATATTCTAAAAGGGTGTAAAAATTAATAAATTCATGACAATAATATAAAGAATAAAGAAAATGATTAAAATTTGAAAAAAAATAATTAAAAAAATTCAAGAATAATTGAAATTACAAAAAAATAGTTAAGGAAGGACAAAAATAATTAAAATTTAAAAAAAATGAATTTTGAGACTGGTGGAAAAACTAAAATTTTGAGTACAATAATTGTGATATTGACGAAATAATTAAAATGTGAAGAAACTAATTCAATAAAAACATAAATAACTAAAAACTATTAACTATTGTAAAAATAAAACTTTTTAGACAATAGTTGAATATTTGAAAAAAATATTAGAAGTTTGAGGAAAATAATAAAAAGTTAAAGAAATTAATTGAAGTTTGAAGAAAATAATTGAAATTTGAAGAGAATAATTCAAAAATATTAAAAAATTTCAAAATAAAAAATTTAACGTCTTAAAAAAGGCGTAAAAAATTAATACATTTATGAAAATAATAAAAAGAATGAAGAAAATTATTGAAATTTTACGAAAATAATTTAAAACTAGAGTAAAAAATTAAAAATTTGAAGCCAATTCTTGAAAAATTGATGAAACAATTAAAATATTAAGAAATTAATTAAATAATGACAAATAATTGAAAGCTGGCGTAAAAAATAAAAAAATTCATCGGCATTAATTAAAAAAAATATTTGAAGTTTGAAGAAAATAATTTAAAACTGGGTGTTAAAAACTTAAAAATCGATGACAAAAAAAAAATTGAATAAAATAATTGAAATTTATAGAAAAAAAAAATCTTAATTAACAAAATTAATAGAAATATGAAGAAAATAATTGGAAAATGATAAAAATACTTGAATAATGACAAAAGTAATTTAAATTTGAAGAAAATAATTTAAAAATGGCAAAAAATTTAAATATGAAGAAATTAATAAAAATTTTAGGAAAATAATTATAATTTGTGGAAAATATTTGAAAAAGGTGTAAAAAATTAATAAATTCATGACAATAATAAAAAGAATAATGAAAATGGAAATTCGAAGAAAATAATGAAAAAAAGGTGTAAGAAATTAAAAAATTTATGACAATAAAAAAAAGTCAAATAAAATAGTTGAAATTCGTAGAAAGTAATTCTAAAATGTCAAAAATAATAGAAATATAAAGAAAATAATTGAAAAATGAAGAAAGTAATTGAAATTTGTAGAAAAGAATTGAATAAGGTGTAATAAATTATTAATTTCATGGCAATAATAAAAAGAATTATAAACATGATTGAACTTTAAAGAAAATAATTCTAAAATGTCAAAAATAATAGAAATATAAAGAAAATGATTCGAAAATGACAAAAATACATGAAAAATGACAAAAGTAATAAAAATTTGAAGAAATTAATTGAAAAATAACAAAAGTAAATTGAAACTTGCTTAGAAATAATTTAAATATTCCTGACAATAATTTGAAGATTAAAGGACACAATTAAAATTTTAAGAAAGTAATTAAAAACTTTTGTTACAAATTTAAATATTCATGACAATTATAAAAAATTAATGTAAATTACATTTAAGGAAAATAATTCCAAAATGTTAAAAATATTTGAATGACAAAAATAATTGTAATTTGAAAAATAGAATTAAGTGACAAAAATAATTTATGGACTGGTGTAAGAAATTAAAAATTCGAAGACAATACTCGAAAAATTGACGAAAGAATTGAAATGTTAAGAAACTATAATTTAAAACTTAAAAATTCATAACAATAGAAAAAATTGAATAAAATCATTTAAATTAGTAGAAAAAAATTCTTAAACAACAAAAATAATAGAAGTATGAAGAAAATAATTGGAAAATGATAAAAATACTTGAATAATGACTAAAGTAATTGAAATTTGAAAAAAATAATTCTAAAATGGCAAAAATAAGTGAAATATGAAGAAAATAATTTCAATTTGTAGAGAATAATTCAAGAAGGGCAAAAAAATTTAAATGTGAAGAAAGTAATTAAAGTTTAAAGAAAGTACATAATTGAAATTTGTAGAAAATAATTGAATAAGGTGTAAGAAATTTTTAAATTCATGACAATAATAAAAAGAATTATGAATATGATTGAAATTTCAAAAAAAAATTCTATTTAATAACAAAAACAATAGAAATATGAAGAAAATAATTGGAAAATGATAAAAATACTTGAATAATGACAAAAGTAATTGAAATTTGAAGAAAAGAATTGAAAACTAATAAAAATAAACATAAACTTGTTTAAATTTTTTAAATGTTCCTGACAACAATATAAAGATTGAACAAAATAATTGAAAAATGAGAAAAATAAATAAAAACTTGTGTAATAAATTTAAATATTCATGAGAATAATTTAAAGACTGAAGAAAAATGATTGTTATTAGAAGAAAATAAATTTAAAAAATCGCAAAAGTGAAATTAAATTTTTGTAGACTGTAATTAAAAAACTGATTATGTAATCGGAATATGAACAAATTGGTTTTTTTTTTTTTTTTTTTGAGTAATAGTGAGCGATTTTAAAAAAATTATACATACCTTTCCGAAATTAGGTATACTGAGTTTTGTGTCTGTCGGTGCCTTAATCGGGAGAATATACTCATCGTTGTATTTTTCCTTTAAATCTTCGTAAGTCATGTAAGCGAACCTTTTGTTTGTCGTATCCGCCTCGATATTTTTAATACTCTGTTTTATCCATTGGGTGTGTTTGTCTATTAATTTTTCATGCTCCTCCAGCAATTTTATTTCGTCCTTTAATTCTGTGAGTTTATCGGCAATTTCCTGTGAATTGCAACCTGGACCTGCACCTCTATTTGACAAAAAAAAATATTTTTTTTAGAATTTCGATTCCAATCGATCTATAAAATTAAATAAAATTTTATCAAAAATAAATAACAAAGAACAAAAGAAAAAGAAAAACGATACTAAATTAATATCGCGGAATAATTGCCTGAAATAGAACTTGTAAAATTAAAACAAAAATAATTTAAAAATAGAAAATTTTAAAAAATTCTTGGAAAATGGGACAGAAAATTTGAAAAAAAAAGAAGAAAATAATCAAAAAAGGAATTGAAAAAAAATTGAAAAACATTACTTGAGAAAAAGAATGACAATCTTTAAGAAAAACTAGATTTTGTCATAAAGGTAATTGTGAAAAAATTATTAAAATTTGAAAAACTAATAAAAGAAATTAATAAAGAATGAAATAAATTAAAGGAAAATTAAAGAAATTTAAGGCGAAATAAACAAGTTTTAAGAAACGGAAAAAATTAAAAAACAAATAAAAAATAATATATCAATATTTTAAAAAATGGAATTTTTAAAAATGATACAAAATGTAGAAATTGTAGAAAATAAACGAAAAAAAAAATTAAGAAACAGTAATAGAAAAATGTAAAAAAAAGCAATTTATAAGTCTAGGAAAAGAAAAAGAATTTTTTTATAAAAACAATAAATTTTAGGAAATTATTCCCAAAATAAGATAATATGGAAACTTTAAAAAATTAAAATTTGTCGATATTAGATATAATTTTTACACAATTATAAAAATAAATATTTCTTTTTAATAATCATAAAAATCTGGAAATTTTATTTAAAAAAAGCAAATAAATTTGCGTAAAAATCAAACAAATTTACTAAAAACGAAAAAAAAAAAATTATAAAATTGTATTTCCCACCAAAGTATGAAAATAAATAATTTTAAATGTTTTAAAAACAAAATTGTGTAAAATAAACACAATTTGCGTAAAAAAAATAATTGCAAAAAGTAATTATAATTACTGTCTAAACATTTTCAATTTTATAAAAGTTCCAAGAGAATATTTGTGTAAAAAACTCACTTCCATTGAATACTGTTTTTGCTTTTTTTCTCAATTAAACCAATTCCTTCCAAGACATTAGTAATATCATAAATACGTCTTTTTTGTCGTACTTCCAAAATATCCGCAGCCTGAAAACATTTCTTAAATTAGTCAACAGTTCTCTAAAATCAATAAAAAATGAAAATATTCTACCTTAAAATCGGAAAAAAAGAAAATTACACTTTTTAATTTAAAAAACAAACAAAATTCGAAATGCAAAAATTTTCCTATACACAAAGGGCGGGATATTTCCGTAAATATAAACATTCACATTAGTTGAAAAACAAATAAGCATCGAGTCAAGTTTCATGTTAAAAACACAATTCCCCTAGACGAGAAATGTTTAAAAAGTGATAAAACCACAAAAGAGATGTTTAATTAGTGTGAAATTGCGGAAAAAGCGTGAATAAAATTCGAAAATTTAGGTTAGGTGAGTTGAAAAATTGTCTTTGTCAATGAACGCGAAGTGATGACACTTTCTTTGTTTCAGTAATCAATTAATGCGCGATATGAGAATATTCCGATTTTTGTCATTATTTGAGAAATTAAGAGAGAAAGAAAATAGGCGGAGGTGCAAATTTTTTTTCAAAATTCCCGCAGCTGTAAATGGCGTGTACGCCCGCGATTTCTTAACCTTAGTTTTGAGGTTATTTTCACTTTAAAGGCAAAGTTCATGAACTCTCTCACCACTTTTAAATCCAGAACTCCATCTTTCGCTTTTTGTAGAAGGGTCACAAAACGCGTTGTCAAAAGTCCCAGCGATTTCTCAAATCTACTGTGCTGATTATCTGCCATTTTTTGAGACCGTTGTCAAAAAATTTCAAAAGCCCACTGTGCCCAGGAGACCTTCGAAATTGCCGCACCAGATCGCACGCCATCACTTGCGCCATCTGTAAACTTTGTTTGAAAACACGCGGGGTATTTTATTCTTAATTAGAATCGATTATTTCAGTCAAATTAACAATTATTGTTGTCGCGATTCTTGTTCTGTGGGAATTTAAGATGATGTTTGTGAGTAATTAAAGTTAATTAGAAAAATACGCGTGGATTTATTTGAAAAATTTTATTTTTTGCGTGTTGGAAGAAACGGGATTTGATTGGATATTATGCGGGCCAATGAGGGAGACTGCCTTCTTTGGCGCGAATGTTCGATTTTGTTTCGTTTTTGAAAGAAAATTTATTTATTTTGAGTGGAAATTTTAATTGTTATGGGAGAAAATTGTGTTATTATTAAAAGGAACAAGTGTAAGAATAGCTAATCGTAATTAACTTATCGTCTAAAGAGAAGAAAATGTTATATTAAGTAGAACGATCAGATGTTTGTGTTTATTTTAAAATCACTGGCTGCCATTTATGGAAAATAAAATGATTTTGAAAGAGCAGGTATTTATTTAAGCGGTATTCACACCTTTGGAAAAAGTTGTCCAGTTCGGAAAAATACGATACGTTTAAGGTTAGTTTACACGTTTTGTAAAAAGAGGACAATCTATAGGAAAATCTACATTGGAGTAAAGGAGACAGACTGTATATCTATCTTTCTTACTCCAATAGAATGTTACCGAACTGGACAAGTTTTTCCACTCTGGCAAAGAAAACCTATTGAATAAAACCTGTAGTGAATCAGAGTTTTTAAAATAGCAGATTAACGATTGACATTCTGAATAGTTTTGAATCGGAGTTATTTTTAATAAGTGATTTTCTATTAATACAAAATTTATTGAATCGGTTGGAAATTTCGAGGTTAGATTGTCATATTTTACCTAGTATTATACAAATTTTGAAAATTTTAATTAACTGGGCTACTTAAATAAATTATGTGAAGGGCTGTTAGATTTGATAATACTTTTTAACATTGTACAAATATATACAATTTTTGTTGAACATATTTCTAAAAAGTAAAAAACACTTGGAGTAAGAGAGACAAAGTGTGTATCTATCTCTCTTACTCCAATAGAATGTTCCCGAATTGGACAAGTTTTTCCAGAGATGTAAATGCAGTTTACGTAATCCACTATTGGAAAAACTTGTCCAGTTGAGGAAAATTGCATGGAGTGAGAGAGACAGATATACAATCGTCTCTCTTACTCCAATGTAAATTTTCCCGTCGGGAAAGTTTTTACCTAAGGACCCCAAGGTGTAAACGTACCTTTAGTTTGATGTAGATTTTTGTAGTGGATTTTTTTTTACAGAAGGTGTAAATCTACCTACCTTTATCCAAGCACAAATTTTAGGGCGCATTTAAACTTTTTTGTCTCTCTCTCTCTCTCTCTCTCTCTCTCCTACATGACAGTGGCATAAGTTTGTCTCGTTCTTGCAGAGATTATTTGATATTTGGTGCTGCCCTCTACGTCTACTTGACCGACCGTACTGAGATTGGAAACTCAAATAAAAGAAACTAAATAATTTAGTTAGTAAATCTGAAAATATAATAATCAATTCTTTTACTTTCTCAATAAATTGTTGTGAAACATGGAAAAGTGACCTTTAATTTTTTTAGGCCGATTCACTGTAAATTTGTGACAGAAGAAAGACAATTTTTTATTATTTATCAAGTAAATTACAGTTCACGGAACTGCAAAAATTTGTAAAATAATGTTCAAACTTGTGTTTATTTTTTTTTACTTTTTCTCTTAAAAATACTACGCTGTACTTTAAAAATATCATAATAATAAAATGTTATGTAGGTTATGTAGGTATAATATATCATAATAATACAAATAAAACATTTTTATTTTCTTTTTACAATTTTTAATTTTTATACCATAAACGTATTCATTTGTATAAACACATTTTTTAAGGAGAGGAAATAAATTAAAATAGTTTTTTTCATATTGTTACAATATTCGTAAAACAAAAAACAAATCATACATTTTGTTTTTGGATCTAAATTTTTAACACTTGTATATTTTTTCAAAAAGAAAAATTTTTACCAAAGATTCCGAAACTTAACTTATTTTCTGAATTTGCTTTCATTATTTTGTAAATAGAGTATTTTAATGTGACGTCATAATCGGTCGGTAAAAATGGTTTAGAAACAGGATTTTTTGTTTTACAATTTCTCAAAATAAAGGTACCGTCCCATGTCGGTGTAAAAGTCTAGGTGGAAAGTATAAACTATATTATAGAAAGAGATAAATATGTATCACTTTCTCTGTCACTCACATGGGTTTCAAGCCCTAAACACAATGAAGTTTTAAATCCTTAACCGCAAAATGAATGAGACAGAGAAGGTCAGAAACATCTTCTGTCTTTATCGCGCTAATCTTATTCGTTAATTTTAAGAATGAGAGAGAGAAAGACACAAGATGTTTCTATCCTTCTCTTTCTCATTCTTAAGATTTCAGATTTCCTCCTTTTAAGAGAAGATTTAGCAATGATTTGACTGAGATTTACTTAAAAACTTGTTAAATTTGCTAATAATAATTTAATTCAAGTGTTCTTAAATATAAATTTAAACAGTAAACTGTTAGAAACGGCAACGAATTTTAACAAATTATATAGTTACGTTATTTTATTTTTTTTATTAATATAAAAATGTTAATTAATTGGAGGTTAGCATCGAAAACACTAGTTTTTCCACTGTGCCACATCTAATCACATTTTAAAAAATACGTATTTGCAAACCATTAAATTATTTTTCAAATTGAGACGACAACCGATAGTTTTATCACAATTAATTTGTAAAAGAACACGAACAATAATTTTTCAAGACTTAAGGTCCATTTACACTTCCGGAAATTTTTTTTGCATTGGAGTAAGAAAGACAGAATGTGTATCTGTCCTTTTTATTCCAATGTGAAAAAAATAAAAGTTTTGTTTACCGAATGTGTAAATGGACCTTGACTGTCCAAATTTGAGACACGCCTTATTTCGGCGTGCGCCGCCTCCTGGAATTGGCGCCACGCGCAAATAATTCAAATATACCGGCGGTAAAGAAAACATGAATTTTATCATTTTTTTTTATTTAAGGAAAAATTACATGGATGCGTCAAGCTGCAAATCATGAGAGTGAGAGAGATGGTGATATATTCTTTCTTTCTTACACTCATGATTTGCAAGAGAGAATTTGTTCTAATTCTATTGGTTTTTGCATATCGTTTGTCGCCACAATCTGAAAAAATACTTTAATGAGCAACAAATACGTATTTTTAAAAATATGTTCACCGGATTTTACTTCGTTTTTTGAAGTTTTATTCTGAATTTAATAAAAAACGTACCCGGGAAATAAAAACTTATTGCTAAATTTCTTGGTGAATGGGAGATTTTAAGAATGCGGTTTGAAGATTAAAAATTTTGAATGGTGTTGAATCGGAGTTGTTTTCAATCAGTGATTTCCTAGGACTGTTCTATCGACAAGAAATTTTCTGAATCTTTTTTGACAATTGTAAATCGGATCAAAAATTTGTAGGTTAGGTTGTCAAAAAAAATTAGAAAAAGTGCATCGGAGATTTGCTTTTCAGAATTTGTAAAATTACATTCTAAAAAGGAAATCTCCGATTCACTTTTTCCAATTTTTTCTAGAACCTAACCTACAAATTTTTGATCCGAATCATAAGTTTTTTTAAATCCTGAATTTAATACAAAACGTAGTCAGATGCCAAGATCATTAATCTGCAACGTGAAAATCGTTTATTTCCTTATTTTTAAACATTGGCAAACGAAAAAATCGAAACAAATGCTACATCCGATTATGAGACAAATAGACGTTATTTTTCATTATTTATTCAAATATAGATGTTTTTTTTGTAAATTGTCATTCTAAACGTTCTAAACCATAGAAATTTTCATCTTGAATAGGAAGTAATGAATGCGCATGAGCAGAAATTCGGTCGTATGGATATTCGACGTGTATAAGGTTCCGAATATGACCGACTTTTACCAGAAGTTCAATATTCGATATTCAAGATGAAAAAATTTATTACGACGGTGCTTACCAGATATCTGGTAGTCGATTATGTTTTTCCCGCCCAATTATGACGTCACATTAAAATACTCTGTCCGCCATAACTGTCATGGCGGACAATGTATTGAATTAAACGTGAAAGTAGTACCACACTAGTTTCAAACAATTCAAATCAAAAACACTAGATTGCAACTTTTAATTATTATATTCTTATTACAATACACTTAACACAATTTAAAAAACTCCATTAGAAAATCCATAAACACAATTATCCTTATAATACAAAATTATCATACACTCGCAATTTTCTCAAACTACGATTGATTAGGAAAACTGAACTCATTCGTAGCCGACGAGGCATCGGGACTCGGACTCGAACTCGCGGAACTTAAAGTTTCTTCCTTAACCTTCAACCCCTGATCTTTCTCTTTCGCCTTGTCTTTCTCCTTCCCCTTCTTATCCTTCTCCTTCTCCTTTCCATGCTTGTGATCATGTTTATGCTTATGTTTGTGCTTGTGTTTCTTCTTATCCTTTTTCTTCTTCTTCCCTTTGGTAGCATCAGTCTTCTTGTGCTCCTCCTCCTTCTTAAACATCCCCGGCTCGAAACCAACCGGACCCTGTGTTTCCGTGATTCCCGGAAGCGACGCGGAGTTATCGCTATAAAACTCCTTCACCTTCCCATCAACCACAATTGTCTCACTCTCCAGAGTCTTGACCCTTTTCACATCCGGATGCTCGATAGCCAGATCCTTCTCCGGCGAGGCTTTCCGTTTATTTCCCGGCACTTCCGGTTCGACGACCTCCGTCTTGATCGGGGCTTCCTCCCCGGTCGTTCCTCTTCGGACAATTTCCCTCTCCGGACTCGGCTCCACTTTCTTCGGCTTGAGCAGCATCTCGAGTTCCTTGATCGGAAGACACAGAGGTCGCTTGGAGCCGTACAAAGTGTAGTAAAAGTCCACCCAGTCGCATCTGAGTTTCGCGTCGTGCGAGAGTTCGTTGTTGATGAGACTCCAGACAGTCTCGACCAGCTCCTGTCTGTCCAGAGGATGCTTGTGGGCCCGCTCGAAGGGAGGATTCTCCACTAGGAGTCGCACGAGTCGGTGCCTAACCCCGGGATGTTTGTCATTCTTGGCGATGTTGAGCAGAAACTGCAGATCCTCCCACTTGCCGTCCACCTTCGTGAAGTCGACCAACGCCTCCAGGGCCCCGATTCGGATATCGATGAACTGGCCGTAAGCTGCGTAAGCCCTAAAGATATGCGGATTGCTCGGAAGGTGTCCGAATTTTTGTAGGATCCGGATAACTTTCAAACAGGCGACACTAACGGTGTATTTGTAACACGGTAGGAGTTTTTCTAGGTTTAGGTGTCTGGTGACTTCTTCTAGGATCGCCCTAGTGTCGATCGACAACGACTCGGCGCTGATCGCGGTTTGGACACTGATGACCGGAGTAACGGTCGCGCCTAGAGCCTCAATCAGCGCGGCTCTGTAGTAATTATCCGAGTACCGGTTTTTCGAATTGTCGTTGTACTTAAACAGGTCCATCAGGAAGGAAAGAACCTCGGGTGGGCAGATCCCGTGCGCGTTTCTCAAACCTGCCATAGCGACCGGGATGGTCTTCTGCAGGAAATAGTGTTGAAAATTCTGGAAATTGTTTTGTTTGATGATCCGCCGACAGGAGGCGGACCCGAACAATTTTCTGAAGATGGCGAGCATCGCGGGGGGACCGGCCCAAGTGGCGACCATTGCGTTGGCGACTTTGGTGAGACAGTGGGCCGCCCGGAGCCGAACTTTGTAATACGAGTGCTCGTTCTCGATGGTGTCGGTTAAAGCCAGTCTAGTAGCGGGAGTCGGATGATTCTGGAGAGCGGCTATAGCTTCGGTCTGAGCCGTGACGTCCCTCTCGTGTCGGAGCTGATACTGCCATTGATAATCCGGTTGCTCTATCTGCACGGCTCTGAGTAGTGTCATCTCCGGGTCGAGTCTGATCCACAGAATCGGGGAGTCGTCCATCGCGGACAAGTCCATGTCCACCTCTTCACCAGTGCACAAAGGAATCTTCTTCTTCTTGTTGCGCCTGCTCTTACTATGACAAGTTATATCCGCTTTAGCCACAGTGCCCTCGATCTGTAGCGTGTGCTTGAAGGGACCATCCAGTTCCTGGATGTTAACCAACAACGGACCGACGTATTTCCTAATACCGTGCTGATGGGTCGTATCCTGCCGGATCTCCAACTCGACCGTGTTCCTCTTCCGGTTGAAAACGAAGCTGAGATTAAACTTAGCGTGTCCCCCGGTTCTAACCCACTGGTCCACAAAAACCGCCATGTCCTTCCCAGTCACCGTAAAGATCGCTTTAGTAAAAACATTAGTACTAATCAGCATGTGTGACCACAGTCCCGAGTCGATCCTCTGCTGGGCAGCGTTCGCCGCCAAGGACAATTGTTTATTAAAAACCTGCAGGAGCAGTTCCTGTCCGATTCTGTGCTCGAGCATCCGAATCACCAGATGCGCCTTCTTCCTGAGAACTTGGAGATACTTGGGCGACATTGTGTGGAGGTTACGGATCGGGAAATAGAACCCGGGATCAGGGGTCCTGGGTGTGGGAATCGGGGCGTTTGCGGAAATCGGGAGCGGCGCTGGTGGTTGGGAGGGGTCGAGGATGATTCCTCCGAACTGTTCCTCGTACTTGACGACTTCCATTAGCTCGGATTGGATCCAGTCTCTGTACTCGTTGTTCCCGAAGCACTTTTTTGCGTACAGTCCGGTGAGATAGGTGGAGATTCCCTTGGGTAACCAGGTGTCGGACCAGTTTTGCATGGAGATGAAGCAGCCGAAGAATTGTTCGGCGATTGCTTGGGCCATGGCGCGTTTGGTCAGGTAGACCTGGTCGATTATCGGCGACGAATGCAGGAGATTTGTGCTCAAGATGCTCATGGTCGCGTACGGTTTGATGTCCTCGTCAAGTTCATCAACAAACACTTGTTTATAACACGAGTATGGGTAGCGATTCGAGAGAGTTTCTTCGTAGAATTCAAAAGCCTCGTGGACATACTTGGCGGAGACTTTGAGAGATGGGAGAAGTTGCGGGAGACAAAAGTGGGCGACCTCGTGCATGTTGGGGTCCACGTAGACCTCGAAGGGTCCCACTGCCATGGCGATGTTTGGGGCGCACGCGGGGGTATTTAGAATGTAGTGATACGTTTTTCGTCGCATGTCGGGGGTGTAAATTGTCTCGACAAGATCCCCGCAGGACACGGCCGTCATGGAAATGTCGACTGTGAATTCGAGTCGCCAGGTGCAGGGTTCGGCGAACGAGTCGATACACGGGAACCAGAGACGGGAGGAATTTTCGTAACTGTAGGTATACATGTGGGAGCCCCTCTCGGCGTGGGTTCTCATGTCCTGCTCATTTTTCTTCGGGACTAGCGCAAAATGAACACCACCCTGGGGTTTCTCGAGAGAAAATTCAATACCGATTCGTACCGGTCTTCCTTCGGAAATCAAGTGCGATGCGTGTGGCGGCACCTGGACCATCAATTCACCTGCAATGTTGTCGGGGTCGACTTTCTGCGCCGCTGCGAGATGTTGCTTCGAAAATGCCTCCAACGACCTCCTGCAAATTTTTTTTTTTATTTCCATACCAGGACACTTGTACTGATTCGTATACTTAGGCTTTGTCCACAATTTAAGTAACAGGTTTTTAATCTATTTTTACCCCCCTCCCCCTTCCTCTCTAAATTACGTAACAATTTGTGTACTCACCATAATTATTTTTTAAAATTAAACTCTGTTAAAACAATTAATCTTACATAAATAGGGTAAGTTGAGTAAATAATTCTAATAAATAAATATTGCAGAGCTGTGATCGCATCTTTAATCTTATGAATTTTGGCAGAATTTCTCAATTCTTTAATATTGTTTTATTTTTTAAAATTATATTTTATTAAGTATTTACTTTGCACTTGTTTTATATCCACCTTCTGTCATAATTAGTAACATTTTATTAACCCCCCCCCCCACCCACCCTCCCTAAAACCTGGTACGTAATTTGTGGACAAAGCCTTATAAATAAAAACATATTATAGAAATCGCAACTCTATCCGAAACACAAAATCAGTAGCGTAACTGTTAAGGGGCGAAGTGGGGCAGTTTTTTTTTTAATTCCAAAAACCTTACTAATTGTAGTAACTTAAAGTTGACTAAATTAAAAACGCGCGCTGTCGCGCAATTAATTTCTACGCCTTGTGTTATCAACAATTATAAATATTTTAAATATTTAAGATTTAAAAATAAATTTATCTAAATAAATAACTAAAATAAATATTTATTTAAGACAAAATATATAAAATTTTAGAATTAAAAAATTGCAAAAAATAATTGAAAAATTTGCAAATTAATTAAAAGAAAAAATAAAATCAATTTAAAAAATTGGGAAAAGTCATTTAAAAAATTATAGAAAAATGTTTTAATAATAAAAAAAATAATTTAAATTTGAGAAAAAGACTCGAAAATCTTAATAATAAATTGAAAAAAATTAAATAATGAAAAATTCGAGAAAATAATGAAAAATTAAAAAAGAAATAATTGAAAATTGAGATAAATAATTTAAAATTGAAAAAATAATTTAAAAAATTACATAATATATTTTAAATAAAGAAAAGTTATAGAAAATTGTAAAAAAATACTTAAAACTTTCAGAAGTTAATTGAAAAAAAGAAGAAAATAATTAAAAATTAGAGAAAATAAATAAAAAAAGATAAAATAACTTCAAATTGTAAAAAAAAATTAATGAAATTTAAAATAAATAATTGAGAAAATTGCAGAATTTTTTTTGAAATAAACAAAATAATTGTAATTTCAGAAAAAAAACTCGAAAATCTGAGAAATTACTTTTAAAAAATGAGAATATTTTAAAAGTTGAAGAAAAGAATTGAAGAAAGATAGAAATAATTGAAATTTAAGAAAATTAATAAAATTTTTTGAAATTATGATAACAAATGAAAATAATTAAAAATTGAAAAAAAAAATAAAATAAAATTTGAGAAAAATATTTAAAAGTCTTAAAAAATAATTTTACAAATTGAGAATAATAATCATAATAATTAAAAATTGAGGGAAAAAATTGAAAAATGATCAAAATAATTAATAATTTAAACAAATAATTGAAATATGATGAAAATAATTAAAATTTCAGATGAATATTTAAAAGTTTTGAAAAATATTCCAGAAGAATGAAAATAATTAGAAACTGGAGAAAATAATAGAAAAATTACAGAATTTATATTGAAGCAACCGAAAATAATTGAAAAAACGTTTAAAATCATAATAATTTAAAATTGAAGAAATTAATTAAAATTCGAGAGAATTAATTGAAAATTGAAAAAAATAATTGAAATTTGAGAAAAATAATTAAAAATCTCGGAAATTAATTGAAAAATAATGGAAATAGTACAAAATTGTAGAAAATATTTGCAAAATTGAAAAAAATAATTGAAATTGAGACAAATAAATGAAAAGTTCGGAAATTAATACAGAAATATTGGAAATGATAAAGAATTGAAGAAAATAATTAAAATTTGAGAAAATAATTGGAAAAGTTAACGAAAATTTCAGAAAAATACTTAAAACTTTTAGAAGTTATTTGAAAAAAAAAGAAAATAATTAAAAATTAGAGAAAATAAAATAAAACAGATAAACATAATTTAAAATTAAAGAGACCAATTTTTAATTTAAGAGAAATAATTTGCAAAAAATACAGAATATACAGAATTATAAAAAAGAACGTAAGTAATTAAAAATTGATGTAAACAATGAAAAAAAAAATATAAATAATTGAAATGATAGACAAATAGTTTTAAAATTTTGAAATTATGAAAATAATTGAAAACAGTTAAAATTCGAAGAAAATAATATTAAAATTAAAAAATATATTTTCAAATTTTCGAAAATAGTTTTAAAAAAAAAGTATTAATAAAAATTGGGATTCTTCAAATAAAAAAAATAATGGTAAATTTGAGAAAAATACTTGAAAATCTAAAAAATTAATTGAAAAAAAAACTAAAATAATTCAAAATTGAAGAAAAGAATTGAATCAAGCAAAAAATAATTGAAATATAAGATATTTAATACAAAAATTTGGAAATTATGATAACAAATGAAAATGATTAAAAACTGAATGAAGAAAATAATTGAAATTTAAGAGAAATACTTAAAAATCTTTAAAATAAAATTTACAAAATGAGAATAATAATTAACAACAACTGGAGAAAATAATAGAAAAATTACAGAATTTATATTGAAGCAACCGAAAATAATTGAAAAAACGTTTAAAATCATAATAATTTAAAATTGAAGAAATTAATTAAAATTCGAGAGAATTAATTGAAAATTGAAAAAAATAATTGAAATTTGAGAAAAATAATTAAAAATCTCGGAAATTAATTGAAAAATAATGGAAATAGTACAAAATTGTAGAAAATATTTGCAAAAATGAAAAAAATAATTGAAATTGAGACAAATAAATGAAAAGTTCGGAAATAAATACAGAAATATTGGAAATGATAAAGAATTGAAGAAAATAATTAAAATTTTAGAAAATAATTGCAAAAAAGTTAACGAAAATTTCAGAAAAATACTTAAAACTTTCAGAAGTTAATTGAAAAAAAGAAGAAAATAATTAAAAATTGGAGAAAATAAATGAAAAAAGATAAACATAATTTAAAATTGAAGAGAATACTTTTTAATTAAAGAGAAATAATTAAAAAGTTTTTCGCAATTATGAAAAAGAACGAAAGTAATTGAAAATCGAAGAAAATAATATAAATAATTAAAAATTGAATGAAATAATTGAAATGTCAGATAAATAGTTTAAAATTTTTCAAAATTATAAAACAAATGAAAAAAATTGAAAATTGAAGGAAATAAATTCTAGAAAATAATTGGAAAATGATTTTAAAATTTGAAGAATATAATTGAAATATGATACAAACAATGATAAGTTGTAAAACATAAATGACATTTGAGTGAAATAGTTGAAAAAATTACAGAATCTTTTTAAATAAAAAAAAAATTTAATTTAAGATAAATACTTGAAGATCTTAAAAATAAATTGAAAGAAATTGAATAGTGAAAAATTAGAGAAAACAATGGAAAAATGAAAAAAAAAATGATTGAAAAAAATAATTAATATTTGAGAAAATAGTTGAAAAAATTACATAATGTCTTTTAAATAAAAGATAGTTAAAAAAAATTTCAGAAAAATACTTAAAACTTTCAAAAGTTCATTGAAAAAAAAGAAAATAAATAAAAAGAAGTCAAACGTAATTTAAAATTGAAGAGGAAAATTTTTAATTAAAGAGAAATAATTAAAAACTTTTGGGAAATTACGAAAAAGAAAAAAAGTAATTGAAAACTGAAAAAAAATAATATAAAAAATAATAGAAATATTCGAAAATTAAATCAAATAATTGAAATGTCAGATAAATAATTTAAAATTCATTAAATTATAAAACAAATGAAACAAATTGAGAATTGAAGGAAGAAAACTTTGAAAAATAATTGAAAAATGATTTTAAAATTTAAAACTTGAAGAAAATAATTAAAATATAATACCAACAATGATAAGTTGTAAAAAATAAATGCCATTTAGTGAAATAAATGATAAAATTAAGGAATTTAAAAAAAAAAAAAAATAATTGAAATTTGAAAGAAATACATGAATATCTTAGAAATTAATTGAAAAAAAAATTAGAATTACTAAAAATTGGAAAAAAAATTGGAATTTACGATTATTAATGAAAAATTTTGGAAATTATGAAAACAAATGAAAATAATTAAAAATTGAAGAAAATAATTGAAATTTTAGAAAAATACTTAAAAATCTTAGAAAATAATTTTAGAAAATGAGAATAATAATTAAAAATTAAGGGAAATACCTAGAAAATGATAAAAATAATTTAAAATTGAAAATAATAATTGAAATATGATAAAAATAATTTAAATATGAAAAATTGAAAATAGTAATTAAAACTTGAGAGAAATAAATTGAAAAAATCATAGAATATATGTTAAAAAAAAAAGAAAATAACTACAAAATTACTTAAAATTTTGTAATTAAAGAGAATAATGAAAAAATCGAAGAAATTATTAAAAATTTATGGAAATAATTAAAATTTGAGATAAATAATTGAAATTTTTGAAAATTATGGCAAAATAATGAAAGTAATTAGAAATTGAAAAATAATGAAAATATTAAAATATTGAGAAATCAATTGCAAAATAATAAAAATTAATGAAAATTAAACAAAATAATCGAAAATTGAGATATATATTTGAAAGTTCATGAAATTAATTCAGAAATTATGAAAATGATTAAAAATTGAAAATAATAATTTGAAATTACAAAAATAATGGTAAATTATAAAAAATCATTTAAATTTGCGATGATTAATATAAAATATAGGAATAAATAATTAAATTGATTTAATGTGAAGGGAAAAATAATTAAAATTGAAAAAGTGATTGAAAAAACTAAACAAAATTATTGAAATTTGAAAAAGATAATTTAAGATTTAGGGAAACAATTTAAAAATATTTAAAAATTGTAGAAAATAATTGAAAAATGATAAAAACAGGACAAAATTGTAGTTTAATTAATTGAAATCATAATAGAAGAGAATTATTAAAAATTGAAGACATTTTTTAAATCATTTCAAATTTAGTATATTGAAAACGTGGATTAATTGAACTTTTAATCAATTAAAATTGCTATAAATTTAAAATTTGAGAACATTTTAAAAAGATGAAATATTTTTTAAAATTTTAAAAGACAAAATTCTATAAAAATGAGAGTATTTAGTACAAGATTAACTTTACATAATAAAAATAAAAGAATAAAAGTTTTCAAAAAAGAAGAAAATTGAAAAATGCAGGTAAAAGCATCGGATAAAAGTTTCCAAAAATTCGTAATTCCAAAATAAAAAATTGTGAAACAACAAGAAAATCGCTCGTCTATACCGAAATAAATAAAATTAAATAAAAAGGAAGAAAATGGAGAAATTTTTTTTTCCTTAATCTAAGAAACTGTAAAAAAATAAAAAAAAAGCACAAAAAGTAAACAAATTCAGTAAGAACCTACTAAAAAATTAGAATTAATAAAAATAAAATAAAATGAAAAAATGTGTATAAAGACAAATAAAAACTCCTCAAAAGAAATTTAAAAATCCTTTAAAAATAAACAAGTTAAGGAAAAAATATGGAAAATTTCCATTAAATAAAAAAAGTCAGTGACATATTAAAAATGAACAAAAATTAAAAATAAAAATTTAAATTAGAAAAATTAGAGAATTATTTTAAAAATTGAAGAAAAACAGAATGAATGATATTTTTGGAAATTTTAAACAATTTTAAAAAAAAATTCTTTGAAATAGAAGAAAGATGTTAAAATAAGAATATTTAGTACAAGATTATATTTACACAATATATTAAAATAAAAAAATTAAGTCTTTTGAAAAAGGAGAAAATTGGAGAAATTTAAAAAATATAGATAAAAGCATCAAATAAATTTTTTCAAAATTTTTAATGACAAGATAAATCAATTTAAAAGAAGGAAAAATGTTTCTAAGAAATAGAAAAGTTATGACAAAAATGAAAGAATTAATTTAAACACAAGGACTTAAAAAATTGCGAAATAACAAGAAAATTAAATAAATAGGTAGAAAATAGAGAATTTTTTTTTTTAATCTAACTGTAAAAAAAATGTAAAAAGTACCAAAAAAAAATATTTTCGTAAAAAACTACTAAAAAAATTAGAATTAATAAAAATAAAATAAAAAAATGTGTATAAAGACAAATAAAAATTCCACAAAAAAAATTTAAAAATCCTTTAAAAATAAAAAACAGTAAAAAAGTTTGTAAAAATAAGAAATTATAAGATAGAAATGAAAGAATTTCGAAAAATTGAAATCTCTTAGTAATTTTGTAAGAATTAAAAAAAGACTTATGAATCTGGAAAATAATTAATATTATTTAATTATTATGCATTAATTAATATGCATTTAAATTGAAATTAAATAAAATTTTAAAGTTTAAATAAATTTTAATTAGAATTAATTGACGTTTGGAATTTATTTAAATTATAATGACTTAAAAAGATATTAAAATTTAATACTATTTTTTACTATCTTCATACCAAAAATTTGTAGATCTTCGGTATTTTGTTCTTTTGTGTTAGCATAATTTTTTTAATTTTATAAAAAAATAAAATATTAAAATTGAAATTTTCAAAATTTATCCACAAATTTCTAGGTTTTTTATGGTTTTTTTTAGAGAAAAAAATTATTTTCTAAAATCTCCTGTAGTTTAATCCTATAATTGAAGAAACAGAAGAAAAAAATCAAAAGCAAAAAAGAATATTAAAAGCAGAATAAAAGACAAAACTCACAAAACTAACTAAAAAGTGGCAAAACAAGAAAATTTAAAAACTAGAATAAAAATAAAGAATAAAAAACAGCAAAAATAGAAATAATTTCTAAAAAAATGAAGAATTAAATATTCTAAAAAATGCCTAATTAGTGAATATTAAATAAACAAGATGGAAGTGTTTTTCTTTATTTATTTAAAACAAATATAAAAAAATCACACCATCTTTTTTATTAAATTTTAAGTAAAAAGGACATTTTCTATTATAAAAATAGGATTTTAAAAACCAAGATAATTAGTATTATACGTGTAAAAAAGAGAAAAAAATATATTTTTATTTACTGTTCAGTGTCTCCTTGACAAATGTCGAGAAATGGATCGAAATATTGAAAAGGCGCTTCCACTGTGTCGTTTAAAGAAACTCGATAAATTCTGCATTGTTTGGCATTTATTCTTATACATCTCAGAGTATCTTTTAATGGAATTATCGTAAGTTCCACAAAGCCCTGTAAAAAAAATCGTATATTAATCTAAAAATGTACAAAAATAGAGACAGGAAAAAATCACGTAAAATTTACTGAAAAATCTTAAAATATCACGATTAAAAAACACAGAAATCTACGAAAAAATCAAATAATTAATCTTTTAAAAAAAGTCTTGAAATTTTGCAAAAAAGGTACAAATAAATTTACGAAAATATAAATATTTATGTGAAAAATAAAAATGTTAAATAAAAAAGATACGAAAAAAATTTTAAAAGAACCTTAAAAATATTTAAAAAAAATTTTAATTACCAGTAACTAGTTCCTTTTTAAAATAAAATAAAAAAACAGAAATTTTACAAAAGAGAATAAATAATTTGCGTAAAAACCAAGTTTGAAAAAACTAGAGAAAAAATAGATAAAAATATAATTTCCAAGGAAATAAAAACATTAAAATGAAATAGGAAAATCATATTTAATTTTTATGCATCAATACGAGTTTATTATTTCACTGAATAGCAAAAAAAAAAATTATTTATACTTACAATTATACTCCTTCGATCGAAATTAATCCCCGTTAAACTTAAAATTTGATGCGCTGTAAAAATACCAATTTCTGTTAAAATAAATTAAATTATACATAAAAAACATAAAATTCACATTTTTATCTCACTTATATTTCAGTTAAGACACTAACACACAACGAGAATACCAAGAAAATATAAAAAATAGAAAAAAACCTTCAAAATTTTGTTTATCAACAATTGACAACATAACCTCAAAACGAAACTTGAGACCGAATTTCCAGCTAATTGTGGAGAATAAAACAAAAATACTTATAATTTATAGGGTCGAGTGACGTCGGCGGGTTTCTCCTTCTTCATGATTTCATCGATTTTCAACTAATTTCACCAATTAATCACAAAAATCATTATTTTTCTGACACGATTTTGACAACTGGCAAAAAACGGACCGAGAAACATAACCTCAAACCTTACAAATTTAACGCGCATGCGCAAAATTTCTGTCAAAATTTTCCAGTTTTTAGCAGTGTGTCGATTTTTAATAAAAATAAAAAAAGATTGTTTTATTATTTAGTTTTAGTGTTAAATATAATGTCTACGTTAGTATACTTTTGTGTTTTTAATCTAAGAACAAAAATCTGTCTTTCATGATCGAAAAATACAATTTTCCTGCTTGTAAACAAAATTGTTTACTTTCTAGCATTGTTAATAATAATAATAAAGTCTTTTTTGTTATTTTCATTTGCTTCTCAATTGTTCGTTGTTTACTTTCTCGATTTTTTATTTCCCAGTTTCTCGGATTTAATCCATTTTTTCGAAAAAAGGAAACTTGTTTCCAAGAATGTAAATTTTTAGTTTTTAATCAAATTTTTTTTTTAATGCTTCTATCTGGCTTTTAGAAATGAAATTTGTTGTAAAATCGATAATTTCTAGAGTATATAAATTTAATTCTTTGTCTAAAAGTAAAAAGAAACAGAAGATTTTGTTATTTGGTGCATTTTTTTAGGTTATAATTCAGTCGGAGAATTTTGTATGTGAAATTTGTCGGATATTTGTTTTTTAAAATAAAGATATTTTTTTTTTAGAAATCATCAACCAGAAGATAAAATTCCTGAAGTTGTTGCAGGATTGGAAATGTTGACGGTGACAAATGCAAATATTTCTAGTCCAACTACAAAAAGAGTTCTTCGAAAAAGAAATTTCAAAATTTCGCCAAATACCGAGGCTCTTTTGAATCGAAGGTAAATTCGAAAAAAGTTGTTTCTATTTTTTATTATCGTCAGAGGAAGAGAATTTTTAATTATAAAAAAATTTAATTATACAGATTTTAATTGGGAATAAATTTTAATTTGAGATTTAATTTACAAATTTTAAATTTACCAGCAAATTTTAATTATATTCTTTACTTTTGTCAATTACTTTTTCATTTTAAGTTATTTTCTTCAATATTAAGTAAACTTTTTTATTTATGAAAATAATTACTGGCTTTTTTATTTTTTAATTATATGTATAATAAATTACAAGTTTCTTTCATTCTTCAAATTTCTGTTTATTTCAATTAATAATTTTTAACATAAATATATAATAATAATATATAAATTTCATTTTATAATTTATAATTTTGTAATTATATTTTCAAATATCAATTTATATTTCTATTATTTTCTTTTGCTTAAAAATAAATTCTGTAATTTCGCTATTATTTTCTTTAATTTCTAATTATTTGCATTTTTTTTTGAAAGAAGAAAATTGAACTTAAAATTTCAATTAATCAACGTTTCAAATATACTAAATTTGAAGTGATTTAAAAATGTCTTCAATTTTTTATAATTATTTTCTCCTATGTTTTCAGTTACTTAAAACTACAATTTTTAACTATTTTTATCATTTTTTAATTAATTTCTGCAATTTTTAAATATTTTAATTATTTCTCACTTTTTTTCCTAGATCTTGAATTTACCTTCCTTAAATTTCAATTATTTTCTTTAATTTTTTTCAATCTTTTTTTCAATTTTAATTATTTTCTTTTCGACAATAAAACAATTTCATTATTTTTTGCTAAATTTTATATTATTTATCGCAGATTCAAATAATTTTTTATAATTTACCGTTATTATTTTCATTTTGCAATTATTATCTTAAATTTTTAATCATTTTCATTATTTCTGAATTAATATCCTGAAATATTATTTTTTTTATTTTTTCCAATTTCTATTATTTTTCTTTTTTTTTTGCATTATTTTCAAAAACTTCCATCATTTTTTTTTAAATTTTAATTATATTCATCATATTTTAATTATTCTTTTCAATTGCAAACTATTTTTATTGTTTTATAATTATTCCCATAATTTCTAATTATTATTATCATTTTGTAAAATTACTTTCTAAGATTTTTAAGTATTTTTCTCAAATTTCAACTATTTTCTTTATTTTTAAATTATTTTCATTTGTTTTCATACATTTCCAATTTTTTTTTTATTAATTATCTTACATTTTAATAATATTTAGCTTTCTTCAATTCTTTATTATTCTCATTTTTTGCAATTAATTTCTCAGATTTTCAAGTATTTTTATCAAATTTTAATTACTTTTTTTTATTTAAAAAAAAGTTTCCAATTTTTTTAATTATTTATTTCAAATTTAGTTTATTTTTTTTAATTCATCATTGTTATAATCATATTTTAATTATTTTATTTAAGTTGCAAAATTTTAAAACTATTTTTCTATTATTTTCCCCAATTTTTAATTATTCTTTTTTTTAAAATTATTTTCGGAAATTTAAAAATGTATTTTTCAATTTTACTATTACTTTCTTTAATTTTTAACTGTGTTCTATTATTATCCTAATTCCAAAAATTTTAAACTATTTGTCTAGCATTTCAATTATCAATTCAATTTTCAATCATTTATATTTTTTTTATTGTTTAAATCAGTTTTCAATTACTTACGTTCTTTTTCACATTTTCCAATAAGTTTTTAATTATTTATCTGAAATTTCCATTATTTATTTAATTTTGTAAATTTTTTTTAAGGTTTTTAAGTATTTCTCTTATATTTCAATTAATTTCCTTTATTCGGTTTTTAATAATTTTCATTTGCTTTTATAATTTCCAAAATTTTGTATTAAATATCTTATATTTCAATTATTTTTTCCTTGATTCAATTCTTTTCTTCAATTTTGAATTATTCTAGTTTTTTTTCAATTAATTTCTTAGATTTTCAAGTATTTTTCTCAAATTTACCATTATTTTTTTTTATTTGAAGAATCACAATTTTTAATTATACTTATTTTTTAAAACTATATTCGAAAATTTGAAACTATTTTTTTTAATTTTACTATTATTTTCTTTAATTTTTAACTGTTTTCAATTATTTTCTTAATTTCAAAATTTTTAAACTATTTGTCTAGCATTTCAGTTATTAATTCAATGTTCAATTATTTATATTTTTTTTATTATTTACATCAATTTTTAATTACCTACGTTCTTTTTTATAATTAACAAAAAGTTTTTAATTATTTATCTGAAATTTCCATTATTTTATTCAATTTTCAATTATATCTATGATTTTCTTATATTTGATATATATTCTGTATTTTTTGCAAATTATTTCTCTCAAATTAAAAATTGTTCTCTTTAATTTTAAATTATGTTTATCTTCTTTAATTTATTTTCTCTAAAAGTTTTAAGTATTTTTCTGAAATTTTCTTAACTTTTCTTTATTTAAAATATATTATGTAATTTTTTAAAATTCTTTTCTCAAATTTCAATTATTTTCTTCAATTCTTTATCATTTTCAATATTTCTGTATTAATTTCCGAACTTTTAATTTATTTGTCTCAATTTTAATCATTTTTTTTAATTTTGCAAATATTTTCTCCAATTTTTTAATTATTTCCATTATTCTTCAATTAATTCCCGAGATTTTTAATTATTTTTCTCAAATTTCAATTATTTTTTTCAGTTTTCAATTAATTCTCTCGAATTTTAATTATTTTCTTAAATTTTAAATTATTGTTGTATATATTGTTACATATGTCATAAATAAATGAATAAATAAATAAATTGTTACCTTTTTCTATTAATTTTTCTAAATTTTAACCATTTTTATTATTTCTCATTTAAACTACTTCATTTTGGATTATTTTTATAAGTTTCAAATATTTTCTTAAATTTCCAATTACTTGTCTCAAATTTTCTTTTATTTATTTTAATTTTCATTTCCTTTTATTATTTTGCAATTATTTTCTCCATCTTTTAATTATTTTTCAATTAATTTCCTAAATTTCCAGTTATCTGAAATTTGGATTATTGATCTCAATTTTCAATTTTTTACACGTTTTTTCAATTATTTTCTGTTGCTTCAATATAAATTCTGTAATTTTTCTATTATTTTCTCCAGTTTCTAATTATTTTCATTCTTCTGGAATATTTTTCAAAAATTTCAAAAATTCATCTGAAATTTTAATTATTTTCATCATATTTTAATTTTTTTTTAAAATTTTAAACTATTTTTATCATATTTCAATTATTTGTTTAAATTTTAAATTATTTTGATCATTTTTCAATTTTTTCCCTCAATTTTTAATTATTATGATTAATATTCTCAATTTGTAAAATTATTTTTTAAGACTTTTAAATATTTTTCTCAAATTTTATTTATTTTCTTCAATTTTTAATTATTTTCATTTGTTATCATAATTTCAAAAAATTTTATTATTTATCTTAAATTTCAATTATTTCTAGCTTTCTTCAATTCTTTTCTTCAACTTTTAAAATATTCTCATTTTTTAAAAATAATTTCTTAGATTTTCGAGTATTTTTTCAAATTACAATTAATTTTTTTTTTGCAAAAAAAATTCTGCAATTTTCTCAATTATTTATTTTAAATTTAATTAATTTTTTTCAACAATTTTAACTTATTTTTATCTTTTTTTATTTATTTTCTCTAATTTTTAATTATTTAATATTTAATTATTTTTTTTTAATAAACTTCTAAAAGTTTCAACAATTTTTCTGAAATTTTCTTTATCTTTCCTTTATTTAAAATATCTTATGTAATTCTTTCAATTATTTTCTTAAATTTTAATTATTTTCTTCAATTTTAAATTATTTATATAATTTTTTCATTATTTTTCTTAATTTTTAATAATTTTCATTATTTCTGAATTAATTTCCGAAAATTTTAATTATTTATCTCTATTTTAATGATTATGTTCAGTTTTCCATTAATTTCTTCAACTTTTCATTTTTCTAATTTTTTTTTCATTTATTTCTAAGATTGTCAAGTATCTTTTTCAAATATTAATTATTTTCTTCAATTTTTAATTATTATCATTTGTTTTCATAATTTCCAAAAAATTTTATTAATTATCTTAATTTTTAATTATTTTTAGCTTCCGTCAATTCTTTTTCTTCAATTTTTTTTAACTATTCTCATTCTTTTCAATTAATTTCTCGAATTATAATTATTTTTTTTATATAAAAAAAATTCTGCAATTTTTTCAATTATTTATTTTTTCCACAATTTTAAATTATGGTTATCTTTTTTTATTTATTTTCTCTAATTTTTAATTTTTTTTTTTTTTAATAAACTTCTAAAAGTTTCAGGTATTTTTCTGAAATTCTCTTCAACTTTCCATTATTTGAAATATATTATTTAATTTAATATTTAAACTCAATTATTTTCTTAAATTTAAATTATTTATATATATTTTTTTCATTATTTTCTTCAATTTTTAATTATTTCCATTACTTTTGATTTAATTTTCTAAATTTTTAGTTACCTATATCTACTTAAATCATTTTTTTCAGTTTTCAATTAATTTCTTCAATTTTCCATTTTTCTAATTTTTTTTTCAATTTATTTTTAAGACTTTCAAGTATTTTTCTAAAATTTTAAATAATTATCTTTAATTTTAAAACATTTCTATAATTTTTTAAATTACTTTTGCCTATTTTTAATTATTTTCATTTTTTTCCAACTAATTTTTATAATTGTACGAAAGGACTCTTATCTTTTTTTTGCACTTACCCGTTTATGTATATAAATAAAAAAAAAAAATTCCAATTTGCAATTTTTGTTTAATTTCAATTATTCTTTGTAATTTTTTTCAATTCTAATATTTTATATTTTTTGTTCTATGCAAATAAAACTTGTTTTCTTTATTTTTAAATAGTATGTTTAAAATATTTAGAATTGTTGATAACATAAGGCGTAATTAATTATTCTCCGATTTTGAAGTATTTTCTCAAATTTCAATTATTAGTTTTTTAAATTCTGCAATTTTTTCAATTATTTATTTCAAACTTAGTTGAGTTTGTTTCAACTTATCATTGTTTTTATCATATTTCAATTATTTTTTTGAGTTTCAAATTTTAAAATCATTTTTCAATTATTTTATCCACTTTTTAATTATTCTGATTTTTGAAAATTATTTCCTAAGATTTTTAAATTTTTTCTAAATTTACCATTATTTTCTTCAATTTTCAATTGGTTTTAACTTTTTTCATAATTTCAAAAATTTTAAACCATCTGATATTTTCATTATTTAATTCAATTCTCAATTATTTATATTAGTTTTTTATTATTTTCTTCAACTTTTAATTACTTACATTTTTTTCATATTTCAATTTTTTTTTTTGAGTTTCAAATTTTAAAATCATTTTTCAATTATTTTATCCACTTTTTAATTATTCTTATTTTTTAAAATTATTTCCTACGATTTTTAAATATTTTTCTAAATATACCATTATTTTCTTCAATCTTCAATAAATTATTTTAATTTTTTTCATAATTTCAAAAAATTTTAAACTATCTGATATTTTCATTATTTAATTCAATTCTCAATTATTTATATTATTTTTTATTATTTTCTTCAATTTTCAATTACTTACGTTCTTTTTCATATTTTCGTATAAGTTTTTAATTATTTTGATCATTTTTCAATTTTTTCCCTCAATTTTTAATTATTATGATTATTATTCTCAATTTGTAAAATTATTTTTTAAGACTTTTAAATATTTTTCTCAAATTTTATTTTATTTTTTTTCAATTTTTAATTATTTTCATTTGTTATCATAATTTCAAAAAATTTTATTAATTTTCTTAAATTTCAATTATTTCTATCTTTCTTCAATTCTTTTCTTCAACTTTTAAAATATTCTCATTTTTTAAAAGTAATTTCTCAGATTTTCGAGTTTTTTTCTGAAATTACAATTATTTTGTTTATTTCAAAAAAAATTCTGCAATTTTCTCAATTATTTATTTTAAATTTCATTAATTTTTTTTTACAATTTTAAGTTATTTTATCTTTTTTTATTTATTTTCTCTAATTTTTAATTATTTTTTTTTAATAAATTTTTAAGATATTCATGAATTTTTCTAAAATTTTCTTCATCTTTCCTTTATTTAAAATATATTATTTTAGAATGGATAATATGTAATTCTTTCAATTATTTTTTCAAATTTTAATTATTTTCTTCAATTTTAAATTATTTACATGATTTTTTCATTATTTTCTTCAATTTTTAACAATTTTCATTAGTTTTAAATTAATTTCCTAAATTTTTAATTATTTATCTCAATTTCAATCATTTTCAGTTTTCAATTATGTTCTTCAATTTTTAATTACTCTAATTTTTTCCAATTTATTTCTAATATTTTCAAGTATCTTTCTCAAATATTAATTACTTTCTTCAATTTTTAATTATTATGATTTGTTTTCATAATTTCCAAACAATTTTATTAATTATCTTAAATTTCAATTATTTTTAGCTTCCGTCAATTCTTTTTCTCTAATTTTTTTTAAATGTTCTCATTTTTTTTCAATTAATTTCTTAAATTACCATAATTTTTTTTAATTTAAAAAAAATTCTGCAATTTTTTCAATTATTTATTTTTTTCAACAATTTTAAATTATGTTTATCTTTTTTTATTTATCTTCTCTAATTTTTAATTATTTTTTTTAATAAACTTTTAAAAATGTCAAGTATTTTTCTGAAATTTTCTTCAACTTTCCTTTATTTAAAATATATTATATAATTTCCTCAATTATTTTCTCAAATTTTAATTATTTAAATATTTTTTTTTAATTATTTTCATTACTTCTGATTTAATTTCCTAAATTTTTAGTTACCTATCTCAATTTCAATCATTTTATTCAGTTTTCCATTAATTTCTTTAATTTTTCTAATTTTTTTCAATTTATTTTTAAGACTTTTAAGTATTTTTCTAAAATTTTAATTATCTTTAATTTTAAAACATTTCTGTGATTATTTAAATTACTGTTTCCTATTTATAGTTGTTTTAATTTTTTGTTCAATTAATTTTCAAAATTGTTCGAAAGGGCTCTTTTATTTTTTTTCACACTTGCCTGTTTATTTATATAAATAAATAAATTTGCAATTTTATTAATTTCAATTATTTTTTGCATTTTTTTTACGTCTAAAATTTTAAAGATTTTATTGTTTAATCTAGTTATTTTAATAAATAGCCAAAATTTAATTGAATCAATTTTTGATTAAAAAATAATAATTATCCCTATATTTTGTGATTGAAAATATTTCATTTTTCCAGATGCAGTCAGAGGCCGAAGAAAAGGACATTTCTGGAAATGGAGAGTGAGGAAGACGCCAAGGCCTATTATTTAGATAAATCGGTGAAAAAATCGCCTCATACCCTAGAGACAATTTACGAGGAAAAGGAGGAAGTCGCGCTCGATTCAAATTCCGAGCCTCAAATGAGCGCAAAGCGATTTAAACGAATGATAACGTTTCAAATAAAACCTAGTGACACAAAGCAGAAGAAGCGACGCTTAAAAGTAAAAAAAGTCTTTGGCTCGAAAGTGTTTAGGCCTCGACGTATGGAACTGAAAGACGTTTTAAAGCGCCTAGAATTAATTCATTCTACTTCACCGGTCGAAGTTGAGCACGAGCAATAATTTTAAGATTTTACTATAGTTTTTTTTTTTTTTTTTTACTTTTACTCGTTTATATATATTTTAGTTTCTCATTATATCGAATGACAAATATGTGATTTTGTTTTCTTGCTAAGAAGTCTGAATTTTAAGCAAAACAGAATTTTGCAACTAATATTGTAAAATAAAACATTTAATAATCAATTTTTCAAGAGGATATTTGTTTTCCTAGTTTGTAAAAATATAGATTTTTTCTTAATTTAAATCTTTTTTTATTTTTTAATTAGAAACTCATGGATTGTTTTTTAAAAAATGATCAAG